>BMAU01020003.1:0-600000 GCA_019973935.1 Trichonephila clavipes
AATGTTGATTAAGAGAAATATTTATGGGTTTAACTTCTACCATTCGCTCTTCGCCAAAACATGAACTTAATGTTATGATCTCTTCGGAAGGTGTTTGCACTCTAATTAGTGAGGAATTTAAAACTGGGATCTGGCAACCTGAATCAATCAATGCTGTTACGGGCTGATTTTCTACAAAAAATGTTTACGTATTGTAATTGTTGTGCGAATTCATCGCTATTTTTTGTTTTTCGTTCTCGATTTTCAAAGTATTCACGTTTATTTTATTATGGATGTGATCATTAGATTCTTTAGGTTTAAAACGCTTCTCACAGTCTCTTGCGCAATGAGATGAATCACCGCATATAAAGCAATTTTTATTTTTTTCTCTTTCAAGATATTGGGGATAGTTCTCTTTAATCTTTGGTTTAAAGTTTTGTGATCTATTTTTAAAGGGGTCTTGGGTATATCCATAAGTAATAGGAATTTCTTTTTACGTGATCCGTTTCTAGATGAAATATAAATATCACACTCTTTAGCTAAATCAATAGGCCTAAACCAATCTTCTGCTTCTCGAATGCCAATATGAGTTGCAGTTTCCTTATTTAAAGTTTCAAATAATTTATCAGAAATTATAAGATCACATAGAGATTCAAAGGAATTAACTTTTCTTAACGAACAATAATATTGGAAGTTTGCCGTCAATCTTGCAGCAAATTGGATGTATGTCTCGCCTGATGATTTTACAGCATTTTTAAATGAGTTTAAACACTCGCGAGGGGTTAATTGGAATTCTCTGAGTACTAAAGATTTTAGTTTTTCATAGTCATTTAATTCCTCTTCTTTAATATACAGTAAGACGTTATGAGCTCTTTTTCGCCTAGAAGATTTATTAAAATTTCAGATTTATATTCGTCATTTATTTTCTTGGTTAAAAATGCGCGTTCTAATGATCGGAAGAACAGATTAAAAATTTTCAGATCTGGTGGGAACAGGAAGAGATAAAGTTTTTTATACTTTTTTATCATATTTTCTATGTTAGTTTCGAACTGTTTTTCTTCGACTTTAGCTGCAGGATTTAAACTTAATGCTTTATTTTTAGCCAATTGTAGTTCGATTTCTTTTTCTAATTTTGCTAACTGAAGTTTCGCGAGCTCAATTTTTGTTCTGAAGTTACCTCTCTTTCATTTTGCGATACTCTCTCATCTATACAGTTTTGAATTAAAGTTTTAACGAAATCTGGATCACTTTCAAATGTACTACTGTTCTCAATTTTAGTCTTTAGTTTAACTATAGTGTCAGTACTTTCGACAATACCGTCTAGCTCCTGAACTACTCTTATGAGATCCTCTTTAAGAGCGTTTTTATACATTTTAGAAATGGAAAGATCCTACCTTTTTTTTTTTTCTGGCTCCCTTGTTGCTCGCACGTACGATGTATCCAATGAAGAAAAATTTCGATTCCACTGATTTCACCTCTTCGCAGGTAATATAGTTGAAATTGTAGTTCCGGCCTCTACACAGGCGGATTATTCACACTGAGTTAGTTCCAACCTCTACACAGGCGGGATTTTTGTCGATGGTTCCAACCTCTACACAGGCGGAATATTTGTCGATGGTTCCAACCTCTACACAGGCGGAATTTTCACGCTGGATTCAAATGAAGAATGCAACCTCTACACAGGTTGAACGAAGTTTCCGAAAATGGCGGCGCGTCTCCTCCACGGACGGCTTTTTTTTTTTTTCACGTTCCAAATTTTGATCAAAATCGAAATTTTTTTTTTTTCAATCGCCTCTACACAGGCGGAATTTTCATGCTGAGTTCAAACCTCTACACAGGTTGAACGAAGTTTCCGAAAAATGGCGGAGCGTCTCCTTCACGGACGCTGTTGTTCATTGTCCAGACTTTGGTTCAAAATCGAAATTTCATTGATCCCTTGATCGCGGCCGAGCCCCCATAATTTGTGGGAGACAACAAGGGGTCCAAGACGTTGGTCTACTTCTATTTTATTTTAACATTAAACAAAAATTAATTAAAAAGGTAGAAAAGTTTTTACAGATAAGATTGACGATCATTTTCAGAAGGTAACGCCTGCTCGCGCACCTCTCGCGTTCTCTCTCGCTGCTTCTCTCTTTCTCCCTAATTCTGCTCTAATGTCCAACAGTTTCATTTCAATGCGCCTGCGCGCGAAGACTGCGTTGCTTTTGGCTGCATGCCATATATATATATATGCATAGTTTTTTTTAAAAAAAATAGTCTTATGTATGAAAAGGGGGGGTGGGGGAATAGAAATTTTCACAATTACAAAGTTTTATAATTTTTTTTAAGAAAAAGCTTTTTCAATATTCCATTAAAAAAATAAACTCAAACTCAATGGCGAAACAGCTCGTGAGGGCCAGGGCCTACTATGCCCATTCCTGACCATTGGGCACTGAGGTGAATGAGCATATGTCCCGATCAGGTGGTCAGTCTGAAGCGAGACCCCCAGTGTTTAAGTCCAAAAGCAAGCTTGTTACTCATTTATCTACCTAACACTAAAAAATAGGTTCACTTTATTTTGCGTATTGTTTTATATATTTGCAAAATGTATTTTACATATTTAAAAAATACTTTTTTAAAATTGAAACCTATATATATATATAAACCGAAACATGTATAATGAAATCTCAAAAATTATATTCAACTTAAATTAAACAGAAAAGAAATTTGAACTAAAAAATTATTTTTGTATTTCTATATACATAACGATTAAAATATCTTTATTAAGATCACCGCTTAAATATCTAAGCTCTATAGAACATTTTTAAAGATATACGCCCCCTAAACAAAGAGTCTTAATTTTGGCATTTTACTCTTTCGAGCATGTCCTGGTACCCTTAAAACACATATCACAGCTAAGAGGGAGGAAAACTAAATGAGTATCAAAACTTTCCTACGACTATCCGAATCATTCCCGAAAATAGCGTTCGAAAACAACCATCAACGACAGAGTCGGGAAAGGCAGCAAATCAGGATTACAAGTTACTCTTAACTCCCTCCCCCCTCCCCCTTTCACGCCAGGAGTAACTATAATCAGATTATCTGGGAGAGATGAAGAGGAATTCCGCAGTTACATACATCTCTCTCCGGGATATTTTCTAGGGACTTATATTGCAATCCTCTTTTCTGTTTCAGGACTACTTCGCCTTTTGGGGAATAAAGTTTGACAAGTTTTCTGTTTACGTCTGTATTGATAGAGGAAAGCACACTGGTATTGGATTTAGATAAATTTATATGTAACAATATTAGAGTGTGTCATGTGTTTATTATATAGTTATTATATCAAACTCTGCTTGAAAATAGGTTTGACCAACAGTTATGTTAAAATGGTAAAAGCTGTTGTTTAAGGTATCCGACTACGTTCGGAACCGTGATTTTAAAAAAGCGCATAAATGGATAATTTTCATGATATTTAGTGTCACTCGGATTAGAACACATGAATAAAATTGTTTTAAGGACATTTTGACAAAAAAACATTTATTTAAATACAATATTTTGGCAAAAAAATTAACTTAGAATAATCTTTTTTTCCCAAATGTTCTCCTTTTGTGAAAAATGCTTCTATTAGAATAATATTTTGCCTGTATGTAGCTCAGACCTCTGTTAGGAGGTTCAACTAGAATTTTCGAAATATATAACTTAGAAGTGGGTTCATTCATATTTTACGACAACAGAGGGGAGCAATTTTAAGAAAAAAACGTGAATAATTATTTCAATTGGTGGTAACTCTGAAAATAATGTCAATTTTTCAAAAATTCTAGTTGAGCCTCTGTATAGAGGTCTGAGCTATGCACAGGCAAAATATTATTATAATAGAACCCTTTTTCACAAAAGGAGAACATTTGGAAAAAAGATTATTCTAAGTTAATTTTTTGACAAAATATTATATTTAAATAAAAAATTTGTCAAAATGTCCTTAAAACAATTTTATGCATGTATTCTAATCCGAGAGACACTAAATATCATGAAAATTATCCATTTATGCGCTTTTTTAAAATCACGGTTCCGAACGTAGTCGGATAGCTTAAAGAAACTTTTTTTTAGAGTACTAAAAATTATCAAATAACTCTGAAAATATTTTAAAATATTTGATTATTGCAGTAAAGCTGTAATTCTTAATAAAAACAAATTGCAAAAGTGGTACTTACATATTATACCATCGACTACTTTCACCAAATCAAAAGACGTCCCAATTCAAAAAATATCACCAAATGTTCCCTTGGTTATTATTGTGTACAAACATGTGTGAAAGGTTTCCACTACTGGATGCATATCGCGACGTTTGATGAAGTCTTTTGATCTGACAATGTTGGTTAACGGCATAATACATAAGTACAGGAAAAAATTAGAAATAATGAAGAATTATGTGTGCGTCAGTGCTTCTCAACTTTTAATACTTGTGACCCAATATTCAATCACAATTTTCATTGCCCCCCTCCATGCAATAACAATGTATTGAATTCGATAATACAATACTTTAAGGCTAAAAAAGCTACAATACAACTTTAACCTCTCCACCACCAGCGTATATAAACGTCTTTCTCAGCCACTGCGTAAATTGACCCGGGCGTATATATACATCTTTTCGAAATACGATATTCTCTGTTCACTGTTATCCATAAAATTATTCCGAAGGCTTTGGAATGTAATAAATGGACTCTGGTAGTAATTGCGAAGAATTCACTTATTTCAGATGATTTCCAAGTTCATTCATTCCCCCCCCCAGATACATCTCATATGCTCGTCTATGTGGAAAACGGTGACATTGGGAAACGACTCTCAAAACATTTAATCGACATTTAAGAGATTAATTATAAACTGTACAAATTATCAAGATGAATGTTGATTTTTGTACATAATTTTATATATAATAAGCCCACGGGGTCACTGGTAATTGTTAAACTCGTGCTTAACTTAGTATAGTTAAATTAATTATAAAATACATTGTGCTGTACTTAAACATTTATAAGTGCATTATATCAGTGTATAAGAGTATTTTATTTTTCTTTATGTCCGAGTGTGTTCTGCTTGTTTAGGTTCAGTAAGATAATAATTTTTTTAAAAAATAATCTTATGTTTTCTACTTTTCAAAAGGCTCGCGCGCCCCTCCTAGAGTTATCATGCCCCCTAAGGGGGGCACCCCACAGTTTGAGAAGCACTGGTGTAAGTAATAGTCGAAATGTCCAAATTCACCCTGTGACGTCCTCCATTCGAAACTAGTTTCACTCTTTCAGGACAATACTAGACTGAGTTTTGGGTGCTCGTGCAGCTGGGGTTCATTATCGTTTATTTAGCGTCTGGACTTTGGTGCCAGTTAGACTAGACCAACAGTTGTCTGACCATTCTACCGTGGACGAAATCGCTTCCGGGGCAGCGGACTGTCGCCTTACTTACACAATGGCGAATTGTCCTCAAAGGCGGTAAAACGACGACAGTGGGTCGGAGGTGGCTCGGCCGTCGGTGCATGTGTCGGACACCTGCTGGTTTGTGAAGAAACCGGGTGAGTGGACGATTGGCGGATTATGGACCAATGGGCTCTAATGAGTTGAGGTTGAAGGATCGACTCATATGGGCCCACCAATGAGAAGACGTGAGGGGGGGAAATGGACTGCCCCTGATGTTTTAAAAGGTTGGAAAAACCGGGAGAAAGGGGGAAAAGAAAAAGCGAACGAGAAAAAGAGCTCGGAAAAGACAAGGGCTGGTCGTTTTAGGAAGCGGAGAGGAGAATCCCAGAGTTTTTTGTTCGGTGATGCTGACCAGGAATCCGAAACGCGAATGAGAAAAAACGCCTTGCGGACTGGACGGAGACAAGTTGTGGAGTGAGCGACTTCAAAACGGGGTCACCATACTGGCTAGGCACGGAAACTATTAACTTTACAATCTAACTTAAATCGATTATATTATTGGAGAAAAAAAATTTAAAGTATTTTTTTTTTTTACTCCCACAACCTTGCTGTGAAGTATTATTTTCACGCTACCTTCTGACAACGTTACAACCCCGAAATGACGTCGCTGCCATTCAGTACTTGTTCATAACCTGACAGCATCAGTTATTTCAGATCCCACCAGCGACAAAGAAATAAAAAGATTTTGAGAGTTTTAAATTCGAATAGAAGGCTTTTTTTTGGAATACAGTCTTTGCAACACTCTTTGTATAAGTTTGCAGGAAATAAATATCATTTGGTAAGGCCCCATATTAAAGATTAAAGATGGCAAAGGAATACAAACGGGTAGTATCTAGGCAGAAAAGAATGACTCCACAGCAAATTTTTTTAAGAAAAAACTCTCTTCTTCTGGGCTGTCATTCTCGTTTCATAAGCGTTTAAGAGAAAAATCATAATTTTATTGTCTGTTTTTACCAACAATAATACATTTCAAATACACATGCGTCAGAATATGGAAATAAAACAATGCTCAGGGGAAATATTCATTTCGTACGCAAATATTAGGGAAAGAAACATTTAGTAAGCAATAGTATTGGATAAACATTTATTTTTGTTCAAAATTTTATTAAAAAAATCGAGATTTGGAATACATATCTATATTTTTTTATACATTTAACTTCAAATTCATCGGTGTTATT
Organism: Trichonephila clavipes; assembly: GCA_019973935.1. Lineage (NCBI taxonomy): Eukaryota > Metazoa > Arthropoda > Arachnida > Araneae > Nephilidae > Trichonephila > Trichonephila clavipes. Next base: position 6,602 of record BMAU01020003.1, read on the forward strand.
TTTATTAAAGCCTTTTTCTAATTTTATTCGATTTTGGATTTCCTTGCTGATTTACGCGTAGAGAACACAATACAGTCATATATTGTGATTCATTCCAGTACTCTAAAATACTTTAAGACATGATTAAATTTGCAAAACATTCGTTCAATATAGTACAAATCTGATTCAATTTTTTTTTTTTTTTTAAGTTTCTTTCCCCATTCTCCCAGCTGCACTTTTTTAAAAAAAAGTAAATACGTTCTTCTGATTCTTTCTTTATTTAAATTCAATAAGCAAAATCAAATTTTGAAGCAATGCTGGAGAAACAACAGGTATTTCTATAAAAAATGGCCCTAGAGCTTAAATTTTCTTCCAGGTAAACAGCCTCCAAAGATTTTCAAACACTGCTGCTAAAAGACCAGGATTGCTCAGCCGATTAGTTTCCTATAATCCTAGTAACCTACTTATATTAAACGAATTTGTTTGGAGTTAGTAACACAAAGAAAAAAAACACCTGCAAGCATTTATTGCCACCTGCGTTGAGTTGTTGTTCCTTGAACGAGGCAGAAAAATATGTTGTAACATCTCTATATTAGTTGCGTCTGAGATCCTATGATTTGCTTCATCTAATGAGTTTTTGTTTCGAGAGTAACAACATAAATAATCTCTTGTCCAACAAAATAATCTCTTGGCGAGTAAATATTGAGTTACACGCAACAATGTTTTAATAACTATTCGATTCAGTATTATGCTGGTTGTTTAATTGAATGTTCCTTACTATCATAGGATATTTTATGGTAGCGGAAAATATTTCAATAAGAAAAAATGATAAGGGATTTTTAAATCCATTACCTTCAAATCGCTGGTTGGGTGGTGCAGTTGGTTCAGTGAAGGCCTTGCAAACTCAAGTTTGTGGATTTGACCCCGACCTAAATCGGTAGATTTCCATGATTCAGAAAATTGGCAGCATCCATGTCGTAGGATTGTGCTGTTTGTTAAAGATCTCTTGAGTGTCTGTTTGGCTTAGGTGCTATCGGCAAAATTAAAATTCCTAGTACCATTTCATATCGTCAAAGCTCAGTTGCATCCTCTGGGGAGAAAAGAATTGGTGTTAAAATTAAAATTGCAGCAATTAGTATTTTCCTATATGGTGCCGCGCTAAAAAGTGATACCAGTTCCCTGTGAATGTTCTAGGTCTCCAATGGTAATTACCAATCCTCAGCCTTACTGAAATAAAAAACCTTCAAATTCAATAAATATAATTTTGTTCGAATATAATCCAATCCTCAATCTGAAAACACGTAAAGGTATTTGCTGAATATCATAAATATAATCAAAAATGTAGTAGAATTTGTCGTGATGCATCAAAATTCCAGTTCAAAAATATTTATTTATGGTGTCCTAATATTTGTTGGGAATAATTGCAGAAAGTGTGTTTTTTTCACGGTCGATTACTTTTATAAATCATTACTTCAGCTATTCTTTTCTCTCTCTCTCTCTCTCTTCAATATTTGTATGAGTATTAATTATGTTCACGTTATTGTATTTATTGTTAGTTGTTTATTTGATAACAAGAGGGAAAAATCAATAAATAAAACTCACCAGGGATATGACTTTAGCTTATAATAAAATACATAGGAAACCAACTTTAAAAACTGTTTATAGTATTAATCTGCCCTTTTCACAAAAACATGTAAGGAGATTCAGGAAACTACAAAATGGAAGATATTTGAACCGTTTCAAGTCTTTTAAATTTCGGTTTTATACCACGCGCGTCTATGGAGGACAACAAGATAGTATTACAAAACCTTTTATGAATAAGAAAAAATTATAATACAATTTAAATGTCTCTTAATAAGTTTAAAAAATGAATAAAAAACATAAATTAATTAAGTAATAAAAACTATTTATATTTCCATGGTGATGAACCTTATTGAAAAACAAATACTTTACACATATTTAATGCTTTACACTGATTTATTTTCGTGTACATCTGCTTCCCATCACATTTCAGAAACTTATCAGGTACAGAAGTAAAAAAAAACAATTTATGTAAGAATTATTATTGTACATAGCGTAAAAAATAATGTACTCTATAGAGGCAACTGTTTCAGGAATTTTTTCACTTTTAACAATATAATAGTTATCTTTCTTCATTTACTATTTTCATTTATTTGGTGTTGTCAAATATATATTTTCCTTTTCTTTTTTTAAAGTCGTCTGCCAATTTATTTGTAGTTCATCTGATTATGCGCTGCAAAGTACATAATATTTCGACTAACACGAATCCGGAGTCACCCGATTTTCAAATCTCGTCGATTCTCATCTTGTTTGAGAATCATCGGACAATCTTGGAATGAAATTTTACAGAAAACTTTATGACGTCTAGAACTTTTTTTTCATCACTAAAACTCAGGCGGAACCAGTTGAAATTGGCAATGAGATTTAAGATGTCGATCTTGTCAGGTAAAAAAACTTAGAAATGATTTGACTGTTGGATTCCCTTAATTAAGAGATTCAATTGATGAGTTCATGGAAAAGCTTGAGCTAGAACAAGACATTGAAGTACTAGAGTCTTCAGACCCAAAAGAGCTACAAAATATAGACTCCAATGAAGAGTGTATTTTTTCAACAAAACATGGAACAAAAAAATTATTAGCATGCTATGAGGAAATTGTGCTGGAGAAAAAAAAGCATTCGAGTCCTTAGCTTACTTTATTAGATTTTACAAGACCATCTACATCAAAATAACTTCGGTTTGCGATTTCGTATTTGTGTTATCTAAGATTTTATTATAAACATTATTTTTCTAAATTTTTCTTTTGTTTCGTCTCCAACATCAATTAAAAATAATTTATATGTTTTTATATGCGACATTATACGAATTCAACTTGCGCGGTTATCACTCAGTACCACCTATCGCTTAATTTTGGGGTATTACAGTAGTGCAATTAAGCTGTCAACCAATATGATTACTTTACACCAGTGGTCTTCAAACTGTGTTCCATGGAACCCTGGGGTTCCACGTGGTATGTCTAGGGGTTCCAATAGTTACAATAAAAATGAAAAGAAAATCATAAATGCCTATACAAATGTGGATTACGATGTCTATGACGTGGGTGTAATGCCAAGTATCTAAAGCTCATTCCAGTTATCAAAACTGAAAATTTAATTTTGTTTATACATAACTTCATTTTGTATAATACTTTTTTAAATTTTATTCTAATGTAATAAAAGAAATAAAATATTTTCTTCATACGTATACTATCTACTAGACTTCTATTTACTATCTCAGTTTCCACGAAATAATTTTAGACTTCTTAATACAATGTTTTTCAAAATTAAATAGTTTTCTAATGGAAATGCACATTTTTTTCACATGTGAAAAGAAAAAAAAACACCTGTAATGAAGGAAAGGGAACAACATATTAATATATCAAAAGATTTGACGTTAGAACCTAAATATAAAAACAGCTCCTAAATTTTAGGTTGCAAAATACATATGATTTCTCACACAACTATAAACATTTCCATGTCATTCAAAACATGAGTGGTTCGAAAAGCAAAATATAAAAACAAATTTAACGTGCAGATAATTTCAAAAAACTCAGACTTCCACATTTTCAGTAAAAAAATATATATAAACAGACATATACCATTTACTAAATGTAATACATGTATAGGAAACACTTGGACCACAAATTAACATTATCAGTATGTGAGTAAATTATATTAAAATTACATTAATTTTCTTAAATAACAAATACAATGCATTTTAATTGCCTTTACATGAAGTACCTATAACATGATTATCAATTTTGAATATTATTTTGAGATATATTCTTCTAAGTATGTGTGGATTGGGGTTCCCTTCGAAAACACCTTTAAGGGCAATGGGTTCCATGAGTCAAAAAGTTTGAAGACCACTGCTTTACATGAAATCCATGTTTATTGATAATAAAAAATAGAACTCTAATTATATTTTGTTATTTTTCCCATTTTCAATAACCACATTTTACAAGTAAATGTTTCAAATGCTAAAATAAAAACAAAAATCCAATAGGTCTCATACATCGAGCAATTACCTGCCTCTGTCTATGTAATATAGAAACCGTTTCCTTCGTGTTATAACAGTAAAACTAATGAATTTTTAATCTGTTGTGTTTCCCGCTTGACTGTAACATGTACACAGCTTCCTACGCGGAAGGATACAAAACAAAATATAAAGTAATCGCCACAATTACTAAATCCACAAGAGCCTCGTTTGACACGAAGTACGGAATTTGAATAATGCGTGCGGAATTAGAATGCAGAGAGAACATCTGTAAGAACATTTTCAAACTAGCATTTAACTTAAGTGTTCAGTTTCCGAAAAACATAGCCACATAATTAATTACCACTGGTTAGAATTCCGCCGTTTCGAATAAACATCACGCCAATCCATTTGAATTTAAATTGACGTGTGTACAATTGTTGATATTATAGTTTATTATTCTCTTTTAACCACATTTTCGAATGAAATTTGTGTTTAAATATAATTAAAATTTAAAATTATATTTACATTATATAAAAGCTTTCATGTCCCAGTGCTAGGGATAGAGAACATCATGATTGGTTCAGATTCTAAACCTTCACGTATGATGAGTATTTATCAAAGTCGCAACACGAGAGCTCACGAAGAAACACGTTGACGAAAGCTCCGCGAGACGTTATCTTCATCTAAAAATTCAAATTCTGTTGGTCCATACGGGGTGATGAACCTCAAAACCCTTCCTTGGGTGCGCTACTAAATTTGGTCTCCTTGCTTAGTTTTTCTTGGACTATTTTCTTTTTCTATCTCTTTTTTTCAATTCCTACTATTAGCTCACAATCTCTATATATTTATTTATTTATCTTGGTGGAATTTTCAATCGTTAACAAAATACATTTTAAAGCGCTCAATAGAGCTGAAATTTTATATACATGATTTTTTTGGATGACAATACAATAATTTAACTATAATTAATAAAAATTAATTGATTAAAACTAATTATTTAAAGAATTACAAATGCAGCCACGTTAGTGACCATTTGGCGACTTGTGTCAAAACTTGAAAAGTTCTTTTCCTCACGTGTTACAGCATTCAGTCGCAAGGAAATTTGATAGACACGATTGTTTTGGATGACAGTACGATACTTTAATGATAATTAATAAAAATTAACTACCACTTAACGTTGTGATTCTGTCCTATGTATATACATATTTATATTAATTGAAACTATTTAATGAAAAGTAGCTAAAATAAAAATTTTTTTATCTAAGTAGGAATTGACTTAATTTTTTTTATATATATAACTCTCTTGTTCAATATGGCAATGGAAATTTAAATTTCCAATTTGGCGATATTTTCAAACGACTTCGTTGCTCTTTTCAATGACAGATCTGATACAAATATACAATTATTTGTTTGTTGGGTTTTTTTTGCATACTTTTATCAAATTCACTGTTAAACTCCATTTAAAATTATTTAATTAGGAAGAATAAGAAACTATTTAGCAGGCGCTTTTATGAAATATTTTATTAATTTCGAATACAGAATGTCATGTTTAAATTTCAACTAGATTTATTTGTCGAATCTTAAAAATCTAAGAACGATTAGACATAAATTTTAAAAAAATTTGCACGAATTGCAATGTCTAGCAATGTTATTAAAATCATTTTGTGAATATTGTAAGTATCATATTCTGAGTGGGTAATTTTTCTATACAATAAAAGAGGAAACGGCATTTCACATTTCGTGAATTATTAACATTTCTGCAATTCCAAATTCTCTCGCTTTATTCTTTTCATTGTGACTTCTAACTTAAATAAAGTAATATTTTAAAATTACAATATATATTCATCTATGCGAAAACTATTAAAATTGGAGATCCCATATACTTACCGCTTCCATGAAATCCAGTTGATGAGTTTCTTCTTTAATTTTAGATACTTTGCAACAATTTGCATATGAAATGAAATATAATCTTTTCGACAGTATAAACGGAACGTAGAATAATCGACTTTAAACTAAAGAAAAACACCGACAGTAGAAATATCAAACGATCTTTAAAAAAAATGCACTTTTACTTTAACAAATCTAAATAAATTGAGACGAAATTGAAAATCGTTTGCTTCTGAATTTATCCGGATATGATATCCGGATTAAATAATTAAAATTCAAATGATTAATTATATTTCTTACAATAAAATAATTCAAATATTTTTTTCGCATAGTGGGAAAATAATAGTTTCACTCGTGTTATTTCATTTGTACATAAATTCTACATCAAATAATTAATTTGCGATGGTTTATATGATGTTTTTTTGTCAAGATATGAGAGATTTCATAGATTCCTTTCAACTACAATGAAAGGATTGTAATGATACCTTTAATTGTATCTTACAGTCCTAACTTCCACACCAAGGGAAAATTTAAGATCCAATCAATGTGCAGTGACTCCGATTAATCAGTGTCATGGTATTTCGAACAATGAGTTCTCGCGCGAAACCGTAGTTCGATTACTTTGTAACGGGTAATGTGCAGATCAGCATAAGGCGTTAGCCAAGTTCTCTTCTATTTCAGTGTTTTCACTGAACTGAACTGAACTGTGCAGGTTCTTCAACTAATAATCCTGGAGAAAGTATTCTTCTCAACTGCGATTTTACTTTAAAAACCACTTTCCGTGCAGTTGACTTGATTTTATACAAATGTCACTACTATTTAAGTGCCTGTCATTGAGTGTGTGTGTTAATGGTTAAGGCATCCAACTACCCTAAAATCATGATTTTTTTCAAAAATTGACAAATTTTGTTTATGATTTTATTTTATATGTAATCTAATTAGCTTAATAAAAAGACCAAGTTTTTTTATTTTCCATTCACTAAAACAAAAACTACAAATGTTTTGATAAAAGCAGATGCCATAACTTTACACAAGATGTCAAACTGCAAAATGCGTTTTAATCGAAATGTGTTTTTTTTTTCTTTCGAAAAGCTCAAACAGGGACAGTGATTGTTCAAAAGGTTTTTAAAATAATTTGCTGAAATTTTGTGTGTATATTCTGTATAACCAGTGCTTCTCAAACTTTCAATACTGGCGCCCCCTTATCAATCACAATTTTTATCGCGCCCCCTTATACATTAATAATGTACTGAATGCAATAATAATGCACTTTTTTTTACGCTAAAGCAATAATCTTAATTATATACCGTACAAATTCATGACATAAATATTAAATTTTGTATATGTTGCTTTTAAGCAAAAAAAATATTAAGTAATAGGATAATTATTATGTTATTTTTCCTTTCTCTAATTTTTAAATTGGAACATATTGCAAAATGCGGTGGCTGCTTAGAAGACAAAACATAGATATCAGCTTTTTTTAGAAAGAACTCAGTGGGTCAATTTCTAATCATAAGCATTCCTTTGAAAAATTTGCTGTGTAAGACAAGCCCATGGAAGTCGCTAATACTTATTAAACCTGTTCTTAATTTAGCATTAATTAATTAGTTATAAAATACTCTGTGCAGCACTGATACATTAAAAGTATACCGGCTGAAGTACCCGCTCTTTGCACGAGTTCATTTATAAGAAAATAAAACATTATTGATATAATCGCTGAATTTTAAGGAGAGTAAAGCCAAATGCGCAACAATGTTTACAAAAATGTAAAATGATTTTTTAAATCGTTGCTCAAATTATAATTAGTTTTAAGTGAACTGTAATTTTAAGCCTCACAGAATTAGCATTTAGAATTGATGTTGAATAATGAACAATAATATAAAATTCCGATGAAAAATAATTGTATTATTTTTAATATTTAAAGTGAAAAGACTTCAACATGTTTTAAACCTGGAGCAGGCACGCACTCGATACTAATGGTCGAGTGGGGTTATTGAGCCACCCCAATCTTTTTTTTTATAATTATTTTTATAGTACATAATAAAAATCGTAATTCCAGTGAATAATTTAATTAAGAGAAAATATACTCACCTACTTTCAAGAACACAGAAAATATTTCGGAAAAAAAGTTATCACACCGGGAACTCAGTCAAAACAAGTACCTTAAGATTGTAAAAAAACGTTTGTCACTCCCAAAAAAGAGGAAGATATGTGACAAATATATTTTAGTTCACACGTTAAGACTGTCAAACAGGAGGATAGTGTCAGAGCCATTGGTAACAATTAAACAGTTTTGCCAGAATTACCGATTTCGTGCACTCTGTGCTCGGCGTGACAGCTCCGGAATAAAAGGGCATTCATTACAATATGGATGTTCAAAAAAAATTTTGTAAAACGTTTTTCATTATGCTTTTTCATATGTTTGGGAATAACTCATAGAAATAAATCTTGGCCAAGTAATCCTTCAAAGAGCTCTCTGTGCTTTTCCAAAAATCATAAAAATATTTTACAAGGAAAAAATCGCAGCAGAAATAGTTTATTTGCAACTTCCCTAAATGAAAAAACAAATACACATAAGAGCAGGGACGTAACTAACCGTACAAGTAAGTTCGAAGGTCAAACCGCAGCAACTACATTCTGCTGCCTACAGCTGATGACAATAATATAACAGTGATGAATATTTTATCTTCCTAAAAATTTTTTTCGATTATAGGTCTGGGTTTTGTTTTTTCTCATTTTGGTTTGAAAAGAAACCATAATAAAAGTAGAAGCTTTAATTTTTTATGACGTAATATCGCAGATATATAAATTATATCAGTGTAAATGTGTATTTTTTTATTATGTCAGAAAGTATTTTGTTTTACTTCATTCCAGTAAATAAATTTTTTTTAATCTTTTATTTTCGATATGCTCTCGCCCTCCTTGTACGTTTATCGCCCCCCCCAGGGGGGCGCGCCCCACAGTTTGAGAAACACTGCTGTATAACAGTAGAAATATTTTAAACTTCAGATTTATCAATCACTGTTTTATTACAAAATTTACAGTCCCTTATGATCACTGTTTCTGTAAGCAATTTCATATAATAATTAAAATAAGATGCTCTAGTTTTTGTAAAAATTAAAATATTTCCGGGCCCCGTTTATGTAATTTTTTGTAAATTTTTACCAGTTTTTTTTCCATTTTAATAATAAAAAAAAATTCTGTTTTCAATTTTAGTATTTTTTCTTTAAAATATACTAAATAAATCTAAAAACCACAAAAAAAATCTCCATATCTCCATTTTTTCAAAAAAGAGTTGTCGCAAGTAGTCAGATACCTTAAGCGCTGATCGTTATGCATGAAATTCAAGTGTTAGCAAATGTAAACAGCGAGTGGTGATCACGCGTCTTGAGATTAGAAGTCGACGTAGAATCCACCAGGAATTAGTGAAGGAATCAACCATGGAGCTGACCGAGCTATCCGGCTTCGAAAAGGGTCATACAAGGAGCTTCTAATCCAGTTAAGTACTTTCTATAATTAGTATATCCGGATAAGGGTTAAGATTTCAATTGCTCCCAGAGTTAAGTTACAAAGTTGCATGTTTCATAAAGTGCCAAAGATTGAATAAAAGTAGCTATTTTTATGATTATGTCTGCTTCTTCCTCGAACCCTCTCACCCCCTGGGTTCTTCAAGCCACCACAAATTTACTTATTGGGTAACATACCTCAATACATGTATTTTGCATGGATATCCACAGTAACTACAAGAAGCTCATCAGAAATTCTTGGCACTTTTCAACACCCTTCTATAAGCTTCACTTATATATAGCGGAATATTAAGAAGAAAAGCGTCTCTCTCATTCACTCTCTCATCACGAGATCTCCAGAACTAATAGACATGCAGACTTGAATTTTTAACCGGCATCTCTCTTTTTTTTTGTTGAGTAGAAATCCGCTAAGAATCAATTTTGCTGAAATCTACTCTCAAGAGAGGGGATGCTCAGAGCGTAAAAGAAAAAAAAACGTTCTTTTATTTTAGAAATTCCAATCCTGACCTTTACAAATCAAGAGGCAAGGGATGTAAGAACGATTTTAAATAGAGTCGAAAGCTTTATTCTAGAACTTTGATTTTTATATTATATATCATTGGCGTGGCTTAGACCCTCGCATCCCGGGGGGTCGGGTAGGTTCTTGGAAATCCAAAGCCTGACTGACACCAAATAAATACATACCCTTTGTAAGATCCGGCTTGTGGGTCCAAAACCTGACTTTGCAAGGGGTCCCTAATATATTCTCCGTTACACCACTGATATATATCAATAAATTAAAATTAACATGTGTGCCACACAGAATTACGAAATACTCAGGGAAGCGGGCAGGTGACAGCTAGTTCAAACAAAAACGAAATAATTGTTTCGTTCATATTTTTTTTTAAAAAAAAGGAGGGGGGAATATTACTCTGTGAAAAATTTCATAATTCACACAATCAGTAAATTAAAAAATTCCTCTAAAAAGATTAACGCTCTGCTACGCATAATTTTGGCATGTATTACGATACGTGACGTCACGTCTTTGCTTCCGACAGTACATTCATGGAGTTTTCTGGAGATCGATTAACCATTAATATTAAAATACAGAGTGTTTATAAATGAATGTCGGAGTTTTAACGCTTTTTCGTACTTATTACTTATAACTTATAAGTATAGCTCATACATCGAATGAAAGAGTTACTGAAACAGTTTTGTTTGCTAGCGTATTTGCGCATGCGCATGTAACGTAAGCTAATTTTTTTCCCTTCCCCGCCAATCAGCGCGCTAGTAGAAAAATGGCGACTAGTGAACAGAACGCGTTTTGTGTTCTCGGGTTTGCAAAGACAGAGAATCTGCTATTACTTTGCAACGAGCGTGCGTTCCGGTGGGCGCCTCAGTGGACACGTGAACACTCATGATACGCGCATCTGGAGATTAGAAAATCCTCACGAGAGGCTAGGATCGCAAAGAGACTCACCTTAATTGAATGTTTTTGTGCCATATCTCGGTGAAAAAAGTATGGGCATTTCGTTTTCGGAGAACCAACGTAACTGGTTCTGCCTAACTTGATGCTCTATAACTGTGGCTATTTCCTCAATTGGAAGAAAGTGAACCAGATAACTTCATTTGGCAGCAAGACGGTGCATCGCCTCACTGACATATCTCAGTACGCGATTGGTTGAACATTACTGTACCCGACCAATGGATTAGCCGCAAAGGGCCTCGCGATAAAGCTTGCTTCGCATGGCTTCCACGTTCACCCGATCTGAAGCAATGGGATGTTGGGAAAATAGCCCTGCTATGAATGGCTCTGGGGTGGAGTGACGTCACGCCCCCACCCCTCTGATGTAATGCCCTTTTTCGGTACTCCGAACTTAGCCGGCAGAGAGTGAGGTCATTGCTCTACTGTCTTGCAGTGTAAATACAGCCTTTTTAACGGACCTCTCTGGAACTCTTTTAAGAAACCAACAGCACCCAGCATCGGGTAGATGCAGTCCACACACTTTTGAATTCGAACTTGAATATATGTTATACTCAACCTTAACAGGGATTTTTATCTGTGAGGGTTCATTAAGGATTGTGTGTACGTACCTCCGCTACCAGCTGACCTTACAGACTTAAGACACAGTGTTGAAGAAGCTGTTACAAGAATTACCTCACACACACTGAAGAAAATTTGGGATGAATTCGCCTATCGACTTGATGTGTGCCATGTTTCTAATGGGGCTCTCATTGAACGTTTGTAAGCTTGTAGGTAAAACTGTTTCAGTTACTCTTTCATTCAATGTATGAATTGTACTTGTAAGTTATATGTAATAAATACTATAAAACGTTAAAGCTCCGATATTCATTTAGAAACAACCGGTATTAATGGTCCCTTCTAGACGCATTGGTGAGTTTTATTTTTTAAAAATATTCATTCGAGAGAACAGATATTTCGGCAGAATTAATTTTAAGATAGATCGATCGTTAAAAAGAAGTAATGTTAAACTTGTCGTTTACAATTACATCTTTTTAACGGTCACTCGGCCATTTTCGTCCATACAAGCTATATAACCTCACGAGTAAACTGTTTCATTTTATAAAGTTCATTCCACATAAATACTGGTTATGTTCATGATGTTTTATCCTTAAATATCTTTTGTATAAAAAGCAGACATGTAATAATCGAAAATAGATGTATAATTTTATTTTTAAGCTTTGTCTATATAATATAATATCCTGTTAATGAGAAAACAGAAAAAAGAAACGTAGAAGAAAAAAATTCTAAGCGTTTAATAAACGCTACAAATGGCCTGAAATATATTGACCTTCAAATGACCTTTTTGCAATTTATATGGGACTAATCGATATAGTCAGTAACGTGGGCGTTTAAGCACTGATTTTTTGGTCTGAAACTGTCTGGTTGTGAGGGGTTTTCGCAATCTTTTAAAAGGGAAATTTATTTTGTCATATTCTTGAAAATGAGCAAAATTCCTATAATTCCTTTTTGAGTTATTATTCTTTTAATAAAATGTTTATCAAAAGCAACAACAATGATTAAATATATAGTATTAAATAATGTCTTGAAATTATAGCATATAATTGATGCTATAAGTTCTTCATAATAATAACTAGATAATTAAGATTAAATTTTTGACGTTATAGTAAAACACAAGCAAGATTGATGTTACAAGTGAACAATGTGCTTTAAATAATCAAGACTATTTTTTCCACACATAATTTGTAAATAATGCAGATGTTTTTAAAGTTAGGTTAGAAAATTAGAGAAGCTAAATTTCAGAATTTAAAAATCAAATTGGCAATTAGAATTTAAAGAGACATTACATTTATTTTATTCAGAGACCGTGTTAAAGTAAATATAGTCGCTCATGAGTGAATAAATTTCAATTTTACTCTTGGAATGTATTATTCAAATTCAACTAGCACTAATTTTTCAATCGAGTACAAATAAACGCGACAAAAAATCTGAAAACGAAGCAAAATTTGTTGAAAGAATTTGCTATGCTAAGAACTTAGTTTATAAAACTTACAAATTCTACTTATTAGAAAGATTTTTTTTCTGATTTAAAATTGGTTTTATAAACGAATTCAAATAGTTAACCAATTCGTGGAATTGAAACAATTCATGCGCATAAAATTTGCCTTAAAACAATATGTAAGAAGATTGATGAATAAACATAAACCTGTCAACTAAAAAAATTTTATTTCGTTTGCTGTCATGTAAGTTAAGATCGAAGCAGAAAATGACAAATAATCTATAATTTACTTATTGCTAGAGTTTTAATAGTTGATTATATAATCAATGAATTAAAATGTACAGGAAAATAAGCTCAATATTTTTAAGTAATTGTAGTTTTAACGAAATACCATAGTTTTTTTTTTTTTTTTGATAAATCAAATATGACTGATTTATTCAAGTGTCCTGATTGTACAGGTCATTCGCACTTTATGGAAACGATTTTGTAATACATTTTCTCGTTTGCATTTTGAGATAAAACTTTCGCAACTTCAGAATAATCGTCTGTTAAGGTTTTATTTTTATTGGAAAAATAAAAATTTATTTTAAAAATGGCACCTAAAAATGATATATGGCTCAAAGGTTAGCTTTCCAAGTTGAAATATTCGAATTAGCAAATTAAAAAGCTGGTGTAAAAATCTCGTTATTCAATCAAAGATTTTAATAATATATTAAATTTGAAATGGAAAAAGCGTCTAGAAGTGTGTGTGTATGTGTGTGTGTGCGTGTGCGTGTGCGTGTGTGTGTGTGTGTGTAAGTAAGTAAGCGTGTAAGTAAGTAAGTGTGTAAGTAAGTAAGTGTGTAAGTTAAAAAGTAAGTGTGTGTATGTGTGTAGTAAGTGTGTGTGTAAGTAAAAAAGTAAGTGTGTAAATTAAAAAGTATGTGTGTGTATGTGTGTAGAAAGTGTGTGTGTGTGTAGTAAGTGTTTGTGTGTGTAGTAAGTGTGTGTGTGTGTAGTAAGTGTGTGTGTAAGTAAGTGTGTGTGTAAGTAAAAAAGTAAGTGTGTAAGTAAGTAAGTGAGTGAGTGAGACTGTTCGAACGCAGGAAACTATCAAGAAAGTGAAATCTCTGATCCTAAAAAAACATCTGCCAACTGAAAGATTTACTGCATTGAAACTAAAAATGTCTTCCGGCACTGTAGTTAAAATCATTCATAAAGATTTATAGTTAAAAAAGATGTTTAATCCTAAAGTTCGTCTCTTTTTTCAGAACATATTGAAAGAAAAGCAAATTGTAGAAAATTATACAGAGAGCACCTAGCTGCTGAAAAATGGAAATTTGGGGTAACACTCGATGAGCAATGGACATATTTAAGTGACTGTAGTAAAAGAAGATCAATTTTCTATTGCTGAACTGACATGAATGAACAAATGAATTGGCTTCGTCAGTGTATATGGAAAGGACATTGATAAAGTTGAGCTGCAAATGGACTAAGTCTCTAGTTCCATGTCTAAGTCAACTATCTCTTATTTAGCAAAAAAAAAGAATCAGAAACAGGAATAAAATGTATCACATTTGATGAAATACGTGTAAAATCACTCTACGTTTCTGCAATGGACTTTTGTGCTATCGGTTTATTAAAACGAGCCTTAAAAAAAACGGCATCCAAGAACACTGAACGGACTTCGCAAAACAGTTCAAGAAGAATGGAGTAGAATTTGCACGATAGTACTAAAAAAAGTTTATTTTCATGAAACCTTTCCGTGTTATTCGAAAACTTGTTCTTCCATATAAGAACAAGTTTCCGTATCCCTTTTGTTGCGTATTGTCGCAGAACTGCATGAAAGGATAACACGTGCTGCCAATAACGTTCAGAGTACCATATTGAGTAATGTGGCAGGAACCGCGCATGGATGTGTGCCGTGCAGCAAAAATTTCACACGAGAACATCTGTAAAGTATATAAATAAAACTTGAAATGTTTTTGCATTCTTTCAATTTTTTTTGTTGTAGTCGTTGTATTCGTCTTTAGTTTTTTTACTATATCGCTTCGAAGCCTTGGAGAGAATTATGAGTAACCCTGTATTTTTAAAATCAGAAATGTAAACTGTGAATATCACACTACCAGTGTGCCGATAACAACATTCAATTCTATAAGAAATTAGATTTAGGAACAGTCTCTAACGTAAATCGATTACGGTTACCATTTTCCAATACAGAGATCTATGTCCCACTTTGTGCATAATTACAATGTCTCTTTGCCTCAAGTAGTTTCTGCTCCGGAGAACTTATGGCACGTTCGACGCTTCCATACCCCGAGCAATTTAAAGCAATTTTCCTGCCATTACATTCAAAATCTAAACTGCAAATATCTCATTTGAAGTGAATGCATTTAGTATGAAGGTAATACCAGAAGACTTGTGACATTAAATTTGCCTTCAAGCAGTATGAGAAGACGACTGCTTAAAATTATTGCATTTTCTCGAATTTTATAAATTTTGGAGTCTGAAATCTGGAAATCATCGCATTTTAAGGTATCCAACTACGTTCGGAACCGTGATTTTGCAAAAGCGTATAAATGGATAATATTAATGGTATTTAGTGTCACTTAGATTAGAAAACGTTAACGTTTTAAAATTATAATTATATTATTGAAACGTTATAAAATTGTTTTAAGAATATTAATACAATAAAAAATTATTTAAGTACAATATTTTGACAAAAAATTAACATAGAATGACCAAATTTTAAAACATTCATTCTCCTTTTGTAAAAAAGTGCTTCTATTATAATAATATTTTGCTTGTATATAGCTCAGACCTCTGTACACAGGCTTAACTAGAATTTTTGAAATATATAACTTAGAAGTGGATTTATCCGTATTTTACCACAACAGAGAAGAGAAATTTTAAGAAAAAAACACCGATAATTATTTCAATTGGTGGTAACTCAAAAAATAATGCGGTCCTCCCCTTGGCGTGGTGTGGTAGTTAGGAGAGGGGTGCCATCTCAGGTGTCGTCCACGTCACTTGCCATTGTTCAAAATTACGTGGTCCATCGCCAAAAGCCCTCGTGTAGCTAAACAGTGCGGCGTTAATATTCACTCACTCACCCGAATATAATGCGAATTTTTCAAAAATCATAGTTCAGACTCTTCGGAGAAGTCTTTACTTTATATAAACAAAATATTATTATTATAGAAGCATTTTTATTAAAGGAGAACGTTTTGAAAAAAGGTTATTCTAAGTTCATTTTTTGCCCAAATATTGTATATAAGTAATTTTTTTGTAATAATGTACTAAAAACAATTTTATACATGCATTCCAATCTAAGTGACGCTAAATATCATGAAAATTATCTATTTATGCTCTTTTTGAAAATCACGACTCCGAGCGTAGTCGGATACCTAAACAATTTCTGATTTACAGACAATTGCATTTTGATTCATATGCTATTGTTTATTATTTTCAGTGTTCAGAAAATTCCCTGATCTATAGATGCATAAATATTATTTATATAATTTTTATTTTTACAAAGAATGAAATTTTTATTATCTCTAAGAAATAAATTTTAGCATAACAGAATGAAATGCCGAGATTCTTTACAGGTCCAAGTGAACTATTTGGGGGTAGAGGGGTTCGATGAAAGTTTAAATGAAAGAGGGGTTCTATGAAAGTATAATGTACGTCTCGCCAGCACAAATCTCGCCAAGTAGGATTTATTGGCAACAACATACAATTCACACATAAAGAAAAGGTTATTAATGTTATTTCTTATTGGTTTTTCATCAATTTTTGATGTATTATGAAAAAGACATTACTCTGATAAGAAAAGATCTCGACTTTTTAAAAAATGTTGTTGTAAAAGATTACCAAAGGAAATATTCCGTTTGGCGTCAGTTGTACCACTTTTTGGCGACTTTATCGCTCACGCCGGATAAACGGAAAAGTACCGTATAGCATAGTATTTCAGGGATGTATTAAAGGTCTATGACCTTTTTTCAGTTTTAAAATTTAAAGATTGTAAATAATATATATATATATATATTTGTTACTGTTTATTTATTAACTAAATTTTTAATTATTATAGTAAAAAGTATAGTAAAACAGAAATTACATTGTCAGAAATTAGGCCATTCCAGGTGGGATTCGAACCTACGACCTTTGGATTTGAAATCCATTGCACTACAGGGACACAACGAACGATATTCCTTTGTATATATGCTGTTGGACTATTATTTTTGTTACCATATTTTTTAATTTAATAAATGAATTTATATTTGAAAAAACTGTACACTGGTGTGCAAAAATTAAGGACGAGACGGTTTTTTCAATATAACTTTGTACAAAAGCTTTCCAAATCAACACATTTAATACCGTAAGATCCCCAATACGTAAGGACATGTGTAATGTAAGCAACACTTACTAAAGAGAAATCAGAGGGATAAAAGAAGCTTGATTGAAAAAGTAGCATGGAGCGCAATGCGACTGAAGGCCGAAACATCCCTGTGATGGGTGTCCAGAAAGAAACATCCGGTCTTTAGTAGGGGATATGATCTCCCCTGACTGTTAGGCAGGTTTCACAGCGTCTGCCCATGCTGAGAATGAGGGTGTCAATGAGTTGTTGAGGCATTGCTGCCCATTCGTCTTGCAGCGCCAATCGAAGCTCCCGAATCGTTACTGGTGGTAAGGTACGAGCTGCCAAGCGTCTGCCCTAGAAAATCCCATACATGCTCGATGGGATTGAGATCCGGAGATCGTGCCGGCCAATCCATACGTTCAATATCCTCACTCTCTAAGAGCTGTTCGACAGCTACTGTGCGATGACATGGTGCATTGTCGTCCATGAAAAGGAACTGCAGACCCATAGCGCCTCTAAAAAGACGCACATATGGAAGAAGAATCTCGTTACAATAACGGGTCCCGTTGACTGAACCTGCGTCGAAGATGTGAAGGTCTGTACGACTACCAAGCATGATGCCTCCCCAAACGAGAACACCGCGACCTCCATACCTGTCCCTTTCAATGATGTTCGAGGGATGATTGCGGCTTCCCCGCTCTCTCAGATGAGTATGCGATGAGAATCGCTACTCAAACTGAATCTGCTCTCATCTGTAAAGAGTACTCGTCCCCATTCATTGTCTCTCAATTCCGGTGTTCCCGGCACCACAGAGAACGCCTTCTCCGTAGGCAGGGCGTCGTGCAAACAGACCACCACCGTGCAGTCTTCTGGCCACGGTAAAACGCGATATCGGTCGTCCAGTCGCCTGTGTCGTGTGTCTAGCGATTTCTCCCGCTGTCTGCCGCCTGTTTCTTCTGGCCTGTAAGACAATGTACCGGTCATCTTCGGGTGTGGTTCCTCGTGGACGACCACTACTGAACCCCCGGATAGCTGTTCCTGTAGTTTGAAATTGTCTCCAAAGTCGTGAAACGATGCTGTGAGCAATTCCGAACTCTGCAGCCACTCTTGTCACACTGCGGCCTTCCTTCAACTTCCCAATGTTTCGACCTCGGGTAAAAGCATCCAGATGTCGTCTAACAGATTGATTATTCGCCATTTCTCGCTGAGGCAGCAACTCGGTGTGATTTTAACTGCTATACGGCGTGCAATCTCTTTGCCAGAAATACTGATCTTACACCGACAACATGCTTTATACTACTCAGACACTCCCCCATTACGTCTATCTGCATATCTGCGCATGTGCTACCGTACATCACCTTACGTAATCTCCTGATTGGTCTTTCTGTCCACTCTGCCTCTTCGTTCAGCTGATATGCTAATTTTTCGACTTCGTCCTTAATTTTTCCACACCAGTGTATATTAACATCAAATGTCACCCACTACCAAGTTTAAAAAAAATAAAAGCAATGTCTATATATTATGCTTCATTATTAATTGCCATTCTTATTTTCTATTCTTTTATGATACTTGAAACATTCTCTAAAGTTTCAAAAGTAATTTTTTTTATTTCAAAATATTTTTCCATTGTGTTACTGAACATATAATATAATTTTATATTATATTTTTTTATTTACATACCACTTATAAAAATATTTCTTTAATATGAAATTCATTTTTCACACATATGTAAAATAATGAACATAACATAATTAACCCTATATTATTTTTGAAAAATATAATAAAACTGGTGATCTTTAATTTTTTTTTAAAAAAAAAAAGGTTGTTTTAAAATAGACACTTTTATCAATTTCATTTGTCATGTTTTACGTTTATTTTATCAACACACATATGAGTGTTAGCATTTTTTTATTCTGAAAAATACGCAATATTTCTTAAAACTGCAACGCAAAGAAATTTCGAAAAAGTATATTTTACTGAAGCTTTTACTTATATAAGTACAGAAAACCCGTGCAACGCCGGGCCATACAGTTAGTATATATATAATACCCGTTTTCATGAATACAAATACAATATAATTCTGCGATCCACGTATTTAAAGCGGAATGTCATAAAAAAGAAATATAACAAGCCATTTTTTTTCTTGTTTTATGTTTATATTCTTAGTTAAATTGTTATCTTTACGTCATTTTGCACAATTAATAGTATTAGGACTGTATTATATGCTACATGTTATGGAGAAAAATATAAGAGAGTCTATTAAAAAATTTAATCGTTATATATATAGATGACTGAGAGTCTACGTTCGGAACCGTAATTTTGAAAAAGTTATAAAAGGATACTTTTTTTTAAATATTTAATGTCAGATTAATTAGAAAAGTTGTTTAAAAAATAATATTACAAGAAAAAAATATTTAAATGCAATTTTTCGACAAAAAAAATCAAGAAAGAATGACATCTAGTCGAACCTCTATATTGCGAATTTTTCTGTATAGCGAACTTTTTCCTGGAACCTTGAGCATTTCACGATTTTCTTCGTAAAATAACCTCTCTATAGCGAAGTGCATTTTCCGTGTAACGAACTTTTTCTTTTGTGATTCAACTTTTGTTTTCCCTTTTTTTAAAGTATTTCTAAAAAAATTTCAAGTTATTCTCTCTTTAAAACATTTTATGGTGGTCATAAATCTTGAACTGGTTGTATTAGATCCTAACTCACCGAGAGCAATAGAGTTCTGGGACGTTTCATACAAGTGTAACCTTTAACCCCCATTGCCCAGTTCACTAGAAACGTCTTCGATATCCTCTTCACCCTCAGTGGAGTTGTCCCGTGTCTCTGGGTTCAAATTATAAAATAATGTATGTTTAATATTACTTGTATGCTTTAAGTTATAAAATGTCCTTAAAATTCATTAATTTTAGTATAAAATTATTTTCTTAATATTGAAAATGCAGTGAATTGTTCGACAATTTTTCTTTCTTGTTTTCCTTCCAGTTTTTCTTTCTTTTGATGGGTAAGATATATAAAATAAACATATATTAATTTTAAAAAAAGGTGTGAATAATTACTTTTTTTAATGTACAGTGTTTATGAATTTGAAATTTGTTTTCTGTAGTTTATAAAGTGTGAACCTCCATATAACGAATTTTCCATATAACGAACTTTTTTCCTGGATTTAGAGACTTCGTTATATAGAGGTCCGACTGTATTTTCAAAACCTCGTCTCGAAACAACAACAACATCTGGTGTCGGTTTCTTTGTAGATTCGACGCCCACACGTGCAATTTCCGATCCAGCGCAACCCCTGTTTGACCCCCGAGGAATCTAGCGACCCGACCGGAAGATGAGAGAGGAGAGATGCTTTGAACTTGCACGGGAGCGGTAACCAACGAAACCTCCTCTCACAAAATAGTGGACTCTAACAATCTAATTAATTTTAATAACTTTAATGTATCATTTTGTAAATAATTTTCAATAGTTGTGACGTAATAAATTCCATATTTTAATTCACCAAGAATACGCTACCGTTATTCTTTCAAACGTTACAGCTTAGAGTTTTGGTGGCAGCGCTTTGGGATAAAAAGTTAGCATTCAGGACCCGTGAGAGGAGGAAAATTTTGGATTTTTACGGACGGACCGCAACGCAGGGAGAAAAAGAGATCTTCGGAAGCCGTGCTGCAAGTAAATTCAGCTTCGGAGAAAGAGAGCGTCCTGCTCATAAAAGATCAAACTGATCTATAGTGTTAACGGCTAGTGTCCGAAGGGAAAGCGATTTTCGGAAGCCGTGCTGCAAGTAAATTCAGCTTCGGAGAAAGAGAGCGTCCTGCTCTATAGTGCTAAGTAAATTCAAGAGCGTCCTGCTCAAAGATCAAACTGATCTATAGTGTTAACGGCGAGTGTCCGAAGGAAAGCGATTTTCGGAAGCCGTGCTGCAAGTAAATTCAGCTTCGGAGAAAGGGAGCGTCCTGCTCATAGAAGATCAAACTGATCTACATCTACAGTGTTAACGGCGAGAGTGTCCGAAGGAAAAGCGATTTTCGGAAGCCGTACCACTAGTGCACATAATTTGCTTCTGACAGCAAGCTGAGTACTTCAAATGGGTGAGTACTGTTATATTTTTGAGTTGCAAACTGCATATTGTATTAGGAATTTTGGTTAAAGTGTTCTTTAGAAATTTTGAAATACTTAGTGTTTTTTTCTTGCATGGGAACAGTGTTATTTTGTTTCTAGAGAATTGTAATTGTATTTCAAGCATTGTGTGCAATTTTAGCTTAAGATTTATTGTGTTTTAAGTCTCTTGAATGATTTTGATTATTTTTAGTGTTAAGTTTTTCTTTGTGTATTTCTGTGTATGCATGGGACCAGTGTTATTGTATTAATAGAGAATAGTAACAATAGTGCAAAATTTAGCGTGACATTTATTTGATATTGTTTAAAAAATGGCTTTCCTTGGTAAAGGGAAAAAGCAAGACATGTTGCAACTTGCTGAGGAATTAGGAATAAATGCCACTTTAAATATGACTGTCCCTAGCATAAAAATTGCAATCACTAACAGTGAAGGTTATGAAGAGGAATTTGTTAAAAATCTGTATGAGACTATCATTGCAAACGGAAAAAGATTGGAAGAGTTAGAAAGGGCTGAAAAAAAATGAGAGAGGAGTTAGAAAGGGCTGAAAAAATGAGATTAGAGGAGTTAGAAAGGGCTGAAAAAATGAGATTAGAGGAGTTAGAAAGGGCTGAAAAAATGAGATTAGAGGAGTTAGAAAGGGCTGAAAAAATGAGATTGGAGGAGTTAGTAAAGGAGCAGGCATTAAAAGAGAAAGAATTACAGCTGAAATTTGATTTAGAAAGGTTTAAAATAGAATCCGGATTTAGGGTAAACGATGAATCAAACGATTCTACAAATGCATGTTCTGTAACCTCTAATTTAAACTTAAAAAAATTGATCCCAGATTTCGATCCTAAGCAGTCAGATATTAGTTTATATCTAGTGATCTTTGAACGCCAGGCTAAAAGGGCGTCAATAGAAAAGAAAGAGTGGGTGGGGCAATTATTGGGTTTGTTACCCCTAGAGATCGTGCAATTTATTGCTCGCGAACCGGAGGAACAAGCCGAAAATTACGATTATGTAAAGAAATTATTACTTAAAAGATTCAAGTTAAGTCCGGAGGTCTTTCGGCAAAAATTTGTCCAACACCAGAAAAAATCCGATAGCACCTGGAAGGATTTCACTTTTGAAATTACGAATTATCTAGATGAGTGGCTGATTGGCTTAGAAATAAATACCTTTCAAGATCTTAAAGATCTAATGGTGGTAGATCAATTAAAAAAACGCGCCAATGCTAGTATGAAAGATCATTTTTTAGATAATTGGGCAAACCTTAAATCAGCTACTCAAATAGCAGAACTCTTTGATAATTATGAGGACGTCCGAAAGGTAAATTCGAAACCCATGGATAGGTGGGGCAGAAATGATAAAATTTTGACATACTCAGGGATCAAGGAAAAAGAAAATAGATTTGGGAAAACTTCCCCCAGATTAGGAGCTTCTGTTCCGGAGAGTACTAGAGAGAGAACTTTTGAAAAACGCGTGATACAAAGATGTTATCATTGCAATATGCCTGGACATATAAAAGCCGGTTGCCCTAAATTAATAAAAAACAAAACGACGGAAACTCTCAATAATATTGAAGGAAATGAAAACCCGGATTTTCTTAATTCATATACAACAAAGGGCTCTGTGAATGGTCACGAGATAGACATTCTTAGAGATACGGGAGCGACAATAGATTTAGTATGTGCAAAATACATAAATCCTTCTTCTTTCTCTGGTGAAAATGTTTGGGTAAAACAACCGTTAAGCCCAGAATTAGTTTGTTTACCTTTGGCGGTCGTGGAAATTTCCGGAAACTTTGGAACGGTGCAGACTAAGGCAGCGGTTTGTGGAAATCACTTAAATCAACACGGTCGATATTTGCTTGGAAATAAAACGGCCGAGCTAATAAAAGGAAATTTAGGCTATAATTTCCTGCCAGTCGAAATATTGAATGCTGTCCAAACAAGGTCTCAAGTCAAAGCGGCTAGAGAAGAAAGGGGAATAGATAGTGGTGATGCTAAAAAGGGGAAGATGAGGTTATAATTGTTTCTTCGGATGCAGAGGACGAAATTTTAATACCTGCACTCCAGGAATATGTTCCGGAATTAGCGCTGCTAAGGGTTACGCGAGAAAATTTAATCAATGCTCAAAAAAATAGCGAGGAGATTAAACCCTTATACGAACAGGCAGCCAGTCAAGTGCAGGTTACCAATCAGGTTTATTCGCTAGAGAAGGAATTATTGGTCAAAAATCGTGAAGATAAGTTAGGTAACGTGGTGAAGTTAATAGTAGTGCCGGAAGGGTTGCGCGACCCTATTAAATCATTGTGTCATGAGGGAACATCTGCACACCTGGGAATTACGAAATCCAAAGACAAATTAAACCGATATTTTTACTGGCCGAATTGCTATAGAGATATGGAACAGTTTGTAAAAACTTGCGATCAGTGTCAGAGGGCTGGGAAGCCCAATGATAAAAAGAAAGCTCCACTAAAATTGGTCCCTGTTATTCAGGAGGTTTTTACTAAGCTAAATATTGATGCATGTGGGCCTCTCCCGATCACATCTAAAGGGAATCGATATCTTATCACGGCCATTTGCATGTCTTCAAAATTCCCTGAAGCTATTCCGGTGTCTGATATTAGTTCCGTTAGTGTCACAGATGCGCTGTTAAACATCTTTAGTCGGATGGGGTTTCCCCGTGAAATACAATGTGACCAGGGTACTTCTTTTACTAGTGCTCTGACTACCGAGTTTTTGAAAGATTCGGAATACTTGTCAGGCATAGTTCTGTGTATCATCCACAGAGTAACCCTGTTGAGCGATTTCATCGAACGTTGAAACGACTCTTACGAGTCTTATGTTTAGATGCAGGCTCCGAATGGGACAAACATCTTCCGTCAATTCTTTTAGCGTTACGAACTGTATCTCACGAAAGTACAGGGTATACACCGTCAGAGTTGGTGTATGGGAAAAATTTGCGAACCCCAGAGACGTTAGTAATGGAACATTGGATGGAACCGGAAGAAGAGGGTGATCTCGTCACTGAATATATGTTTAAGTTAATAAATAGATTAAAAAGATGTCAAGAAGTAGCTATAAATAAAATGGAGGAAATGCAAGTTAAGCGGAAAACTTGGTATGACAAAAACGCAGTAAAACGTGAATTTAAGGATGGAGATTTAGTCCTAGTGTTAGCTACATCCAGAGCAAATAAATTAGCAGTGCAGTGGATAGGTCCTGGGACAATTTTAAATAAAATTTCGGAAACGAACTATTTAGTCGAAATCCCCGGCAGACGCGAAACATCTCAAATCTATCATATAAATATGCTAAAACCATATTACAAAAGGCCAGAACACGTTAACGTAATTATTAATGATGAAACAAAAAACTCTCTCGCAGACCAGGAGTTAGAAATCCCATACTTAGAAAACAATTCTCTCATTTATGATTTCGAGGACGTAATCCAGGCTAGCGAGTTGAACAAACACCTTCACGACAAACAAATGGATCGACTGCGCGAATTATTAAATAAATACTCTAAATGTTTTTCAAACAATCCCGGTTTAACTAATCTGGTTGAACACGAAATCCAGTTAGTTAGCGATCAACCAGTTAGGACGAAGCCCTATCGAATGTCGCACCGACAAAATGAAATCTTAAAAAACGAAATTAACCGAATGTTAAAATTAGGAATCATTGAGGTAGGAGAATCGGATTACATGTCTCCTATGATTTTAGTTGAGATAGCTGGGAAAGAACCTCGTCCATGTATAGATTACAGGAAATTAAACGGGATCATTAGAACGGAATATTTTCCTCTTCCGAATATCGAAGAACGCGTAGAAAAAGTATCGGCGGCTAAATTTATTACCGTCTTTGACTTATCTAAAGGATATTGGCAAATACCTTTGAGTAAAACAGCACAGCGATACGCAGCCTTCTGTACTAGCTTTGGTACATACCGACCCCTAAGGATGAGTTTCGGATTAAAGAATGCTCCATATTTCTTTAGTAAACTCATGGCTGAATTACTTAACGGACTAGAGGATTTCGTTGTCCCGTATCTAGACGATATCGCAATTTTCTCAGATACTTGGGAGTCGCATATTAAACATATGGAAACGGTTCTGCAGAGAATAAAGAGAGCTAAGTTAACGATAAAACCTTCAAAGTGTAAGTTTGCGCAACAAAATGTCAAATTTTTGGGTCACATTGTGGGTCAGGGTTTTCGCACTCCTTCCGAGATCAAAGTTCAGGCTGTTCTAGAGTTCCCTACCCCTCGCACGAAAACCCAAATACGTGCTTTCTTAGGTATAGCGGGTTATTACCAAAAATATATAAATCTGTTCTCGGTAATTGCTGCTCCGTTGACGGATGCGTTGAAGGGAAGAGCAAAGAAGGGAGAAATTAAGTGGACGACCGAGTGTGAAAACGCATTTCGAGAACTAAAAGGGAAACTAATTGATAAGCCCGTCTTGTACGCGCCAAATTTTGAACGAGAATTCATTGTTCAAACGGACGCTTCGAACGCAGGTATGGGAGCAGTTTTAACCCAATTAACTGAACAAGGTGAGGAGCATCCAATCCTTTACCTGAGTAAGAAATTTTCAGAGGTAGAGAAGCGTTATTGTACGACGGAGAAGGAATGTGCTAGTATTGTTTTCGCAATTAAAAGGTTACATTATTACTTAGATGGAAATTCATTTTTAGTTATGACCGATCACAACCCGTTGGTGTGGTTGAATAGAAATGTTAGTTCTAACCCTAGATTGATGCGATGGGCTTTGGCTTTGCAACCATATAATTTTAGAATTGTACATCGGTCGGGTAAAAGTCACAAAAATGCAGATAGTCTCAGCAGATCGGTGATAGATAATTAGGGATTGTTAATAATGTTCTCTTGCTCATGAATAATAATTGTTGCTTATGTTTTTTAGTTAAAGGTTAATAATTGTATTAAATTTTATTTATTTACTAGTACTGTATATCATATCGAATGGCGATGCGTGTCAAAAGATAAAGCCATGAAAAGCAAATGTATTAATATGCTTAATTTTGTGTACAGGGTTTTAAAATATACATGAGTATTTAGGTTACGCAAGAGACATATTGTGAAAAATATTTTGTGTGTAAGGTTGTACACTTCGCATATCATATCAACATGTCGTTAGTATAATTTTATTTAAGTATTGTGGCGAAGAATATTTTATGTGCAAGGTCTTACACTAGCATTTGATATAACATGTTAGTATAATTGATACTAGGCATTGTGATAGGAGTGTTTGTATTTTTATTTAATGTATAGTATGTTTTCTTACATTGATTACATTGCTATTTCGTGATATAGATTTGTGTAAGTTCCCTAGCAAGAACACTCACTCACTAGAAATAAGTAATTCCAAATTTAGTTCAGCGTTTTCTTTAGTAATTAAAATTGCAGCTCAGAAATATAGTGGTGCTTGATGAAGGGATGTGTCGGTAATCTGTCAGTTGTCTCATCGTCATCCCATTAAACTTTTCTCAACGGAAAAGTTCCATAAGAGAGGGCGAGAGCTGTAACGTCACGTCTCGAAACAACAACAACATCTGGTGTCGGTTTCTTTGTAGATTCGACGCCCACACGTGCAATTTCCGATCCAGCGCAACCCCTGTTTGACCCCCGAGGAATCTAGCGACCCGACCGGAAGATGAGAGAGGAGAGATGCTTTGAACTTGCACGGGAGCGGTAACCAACGAAACCTCCTCTCACAAAATAGTGGACTCTAACAATCTAATTAATTTTAATAACTTTAATGTATCATTTTGTAAATAATTTTCAATAGTTGTGACGTAATAAATTCCATATTTTAATTCACCAAGAATACGTTATTCTTCTTATGTTCTGCATAACAGTAGAAGTGTTTTTGATCTTCAGATTTATCAATAACTGTTTTATTTCAAAATTTGCAGCTCTTTATGTGAATATAGTCAATGTTTTTTTAAGCAATTTCGTATAATGACTTAAAGTGCTCTAGTTTTTGTAAAAATTAAAATATTTCTTATCGTGAAGATCACTTTAAACAGGAATAACAAAGTAACACATCAAAATTTAAAAATTGAGAATTTGTTCATAAAATCTTTGTATAAGCGGGCCCCGTTTACGTAATTTTCGTACATTTTTACTAGTTTTTTCCCATTTTAATAATAATATTTTTTCTTTTACCAATTTTAGGATTTTTTTCCTTAAAATATACTATATAAATATAAAAATCACAAAAAGATCTCCATAAAAAAAAAGTTGTCGCAAGTAGTCGGATACCTTAACTACAAACTTTTTGCAGTATTTTTATGAGCAGAATTTTCATTTCCATCATTTTTTTTTCTATTACTCTCTATAGTTTTAAAATTTGTTGACAACATTTTTCTGTCAACAAGCATCAATTCGGGAACTTTAATGAATGTAACATATGTCAATTAAGTTCTTTGGTGACACCTACTAAAAAAACCAGATTTTTATCTTAAAGATATCCATTTTTTTATACTTTCTTCATTACAGTCAGGATTTCCGCAACCAATTCGTCTTGGCTCAAAACCATGTAGCGAATTTCATCACTTGTGATTTTGATGTTAGTTGGCAGATCATTATAAGCAATCACCTCGTCTTTTCCTTAATTAATGCTCCTGCTTTCTTCAAGATGATTGATTGATTAAGATAAACGAAATCGTTTTTTGAAGGAACTCACAGCTCAAAGGTCTTAAAACTGCGGGAATTATGAATAACTAAGCTTGAATTTCAGGGAAGAATTGCAATCGAAGGGAATTTTCATCTTCTGAGAGAATTTGGAGTTTTAATTATTCTAATGCAGTGTTTCTCAAGCTTTCAATACTTGCGACCCAATATTCAATCATAATTCTCATCCCCCCTCATACAATAACAATGTATTGAATTCAATAATACTATGCTTTGATGTTTTAGCAACAATGCGACTTAAACCTCTTATAGGCGTTGAATAGACGTTTTCTTTTGGGCGTCCGGACTGTAAACAGTCCTCAATCCCATATCGTGAGAGTCTGTGATGCTGGGCTTGGCAAAAGTGGTGTTTTCCATTCTGCTGAGTGGCATGTTGGTGATTGGTTGAGCGATGGAATCCGGGAGGCGTAGCTTATGTTCTTCATCTGGGTGGTGAGTTTTAAAGAGTTTTTTTGGCTTGACTGAGAGCTAAGAGGTTGCTCTCTGATTGGATGCAGGGTACAGTGAACATTGACTCCGATTGGCTGCCCTGGGGGCTGAGTTTTAAATAATGGGGAGGAGCAAGTCCAGTGGGCTTAAACCTCTTAAGCTCCACCGGCGAAAATAAACATCTTTTTCAGCCAATGCTTTAATTGGCCCGAACGTATATATACGTCTTTCTGAAGTGCGATCTTTTCTATGCACTACTATCCATAAAATTATTTCGAAGGCTTTGGAATGCAATAAAACGATCTTGACAGTGTTTGCAAAGGATTTGCTTATTTTTATTCCTTTTCTTCTCCCCCCCCCCAATATTTCACATACGCGTGACAACGTTAACAGTGACATTGGAGAGCATAATGCGTAACTTTTAATTAGCAGTTAAGGGATTAGTTATAAACAGTACATATTATTAAGTAATGCGACGCTAAAGTTGGTTCATTTAATTTCTCTGACCTAAATCCAGATTCTTAATTTAACATCGCATCATGACTTAAGTTAAAATTAATTCTAAATGATAAATTAATGAAACTAATTAATACTGATCGTATAGTGGTAAACAATTATATTTATTGATTAACATATCGGCAAAAAAAACGTTAAAATTTACAAGGGTGGTACTTATCTGAGAGGAGAGGAGCGGACGGAGGGGTGACCCCGGGTAGCGAGTTCGCTGTCAGACGGGGGGGGGTTCTGGCAGACGTAAGAG
Source organism: Trichonephila clavipes (assembly GCA_019973935.1). NCBI lineage: Eukaryota > Metazoa > Arthropoda > Arachnida > Araneae > Nephilidae > Trichonephila > Trichonephila clavipes. Next base: position 35,849 of record BMAU01020003.1, read on the forward strand.
GGAAAAAAGCCTCGAGAAATGGCATGTACGTGCTTTTTAAAGCTGACCGCACCACTTCAAAAAGAATCCGCTACGGATTCATTACCATCAAATCTACCACCCTGATTGGACTCAACAGTCCGCGCAAGAACCCAACCTTGCCGGCCATAAGGTTCGTTGAACCTCGACGCACCTACATTCCTGTGTAATCCCTATTTCCTGTAAACAGGGCAAATGCAAAAATTAAAATTAAATTATCTCAGGGGCCGGCGTCCTCTCATCATAAGATAAGTATTAATTTTTGCATACAATTTTATACATAACAAGCCCATGGTGTCACTAGTAATTATTAAACTTGTTCTTAAACTTAGTATTTTAAAATTAATTATTAAATACATCGTGCACTACTGATACATTTATAAATGTATTACATCAGTGTAAATGTGTATTTTGTTTTCTTATTATGTCACAACGTTTTTGTTTGTATGCACGCACTTTCAGTAAATTAATAATTTTTTTTTTAAATAATCTCTTGTTTTCCACTTTTCAATATGATCGCACCCCTCGTGTAGAGTTAGCACACCTCACTAGGGGTGCGTGCCTAACAGTTTAAGAAACGCTGTTCTAAAGTGTTATTCTTTATATTTGATTTCAGAAGATTTTTTTGAAATTTGGTGTACTTAAGTTTTCGGGTGCTTTTCCTTGCTTAAGAGGACTTGGTACCCTAAAAATCACAAACCTATAGTTTTTTTTCATTTAATCTTATTCTTTGCATTATTATCTTTCGATTGACATATCACTTGTGCATGTCGGAAAGTTAGAAGTTGACTAAAACTTCATTTGAAAACAAATTAGGCAATTCAGCCACACCCCCTTTTTAGAAAAAAAAGCTAAAAAATGCGTTATGATAAAAAAAAAATCTATTTCATAAATAGAAATAATAACTATAAAAAAGAATGTGTAGTATTAAAAGCAGAATATTTCCGAGGTAATACAATAATGTAATTTTTCTTCCTTGTGAAATGTGTGCATGTAAAATTTTTAAATTAAGGCATTTTATATTAATAATTTTATATAATTTCAGTTCTTATTCCTGATATATTTTTCATACAAATGTAATACTTTAATATTATAAGAAGAAAAACAGCTAAAATTTCTGTCGTGACAGAAAAAAAATTTTTTTAACCATTTTTCTTGAATTTTCATGGGCAATTAGTACTCTCTAAAAGTTGATCATTTATAAAAATGTGTGGGTTGAAAAAATATGAAAATGCAATTTTTTTGAAAGAAAAACGTATAACTAATATTTTAAAGTGGTATTTTAAGTTTAATTAAGCTTATAATAATTATTTTTTCAGAATTATAAACTTTAAACCTGTTTTTCTCAGTTTGTGTTTTTCGAAATTTTAGTGCATTCAAAATGCTACTCCTTCGACAATTATTTACCAATCACTTCCATTTTTTTCTCGCGTGTTGAAAATAAAGCATGTAATAAAATTAGGGATCCGTTTTGCTATAAACTGAATACTTTTTTTAAAAAAAAATAAAATGTAAGACATGTTGGCTTTTTCGTTGATTTTTAGCCTGTACATCAACATTTTATTTTTTTTCTCGAAAACGAATGAAGTTATTCTAAAATCGATCCCTACAGTTGTTTAGATCATCCATAAGAGTATTATAAAAAAAATTCAGGTCAAAAAATTAATTTTTACACAAGGAGTAGGATTTTAAAATTTTCCGAATTTTCTTCAAAAAATTAACATTTTTAAAATTGTGTGAATAATATATGAAAATTTTCATCTGGTAACATTTTCTTGAATTGAAACATTGTATAAAATGCTAAAATGTAATTTTTAAATACGTAAATAAAGAAGTTTGCTCAAAGGGTGCCAAGTCCTCTTAATAAAGGTAAAAAAAAACATCAACAAGTCTTATGACTTTTAAACCATGGCCAGGTGATGAGTCATTACCTCAGTTGGCACCTCCTCCACAGCACGCAAATATGAGGACTTCTTTCCTTTTCTCCAATGATAATCTTTAATTGAAAATGGTGGGGAGGGAGTATCATCACATTGCAAAAGAGTTAATTAAAATTCTGAAAGCACATGGCTTGAAAATGAATCACGAAAGATAATTTTTTTTTAAAAAATTATCAGAGAAGTTTTCAAGATTAAGAAATTAAGAAGAATTGATATTAGACAGCTTATTTAATTACAACTGATGAAAGATTCCAACAAGAAATGTCTGATATTTCTTTTTGATATCATATCGCACATTATCTTGGAAAATTAAACCAAAGAAGTCAATCCACAAAGTAAAAAAGAACTTTTATCACCCTATTTCGACTTCGAAGATATTAATTATCATACAGATTACCAGTTGCAAGAAAATGAATTGATAAAAGCATCAAGAGTCGAAATATGTCTTGCAGCTCATTGATACATTTCGTTTAAGTTTTTATTTTATTTTTTAATTATTATTGGTGTATAAATTATGCTTATTTAGGTCAAAGGTTTTCAAAATGGTTCATACGGACCCCTGCAGGTCCTTGTTATTGCTGAAGGGGTCCATGAAAAATTTTAATTAATTTGGGGGGATGGGCATTGACAATGTTAAAGAGTCCGCGAAAGGTTTCATGAAAAATATTTGTAACCCCTTTCTTTTTTTGTGTGAAAATTAAAATAAAATAGTCAGGATTTTTAAAAGTTAAAAAATTTTAGAGAAAAATATTATAGATAGGCACACACACATAAAATACAAGTAACTTTGCCCCTGCTTGTGCAACAACTTGCATAAAATAAGGTAGTATAAAAGAGTCGTACATCTACTCAACAGTACAGTTTCATTTTTTGCATGATTTTTATTAGTGAAGTTAATGTAACGAATTTGTCTTGATTTTGAACAGGAAGCAGTATTATTTTTTGTATTGTACAAAAATTGCCTTCTCATTGAAAGAAAATATATGTTTTAATATTTTAATGCGCAAAAGGTAGAATTTGAGTAAATACTATCTCAGGTATCACAATAGGTAATTTTTGTTTTATTTTTACATCAACATTTACTATTCAGGACATCCAAGTAAATTTTTCAATTTTTCTATTATGCACCAAAATAGAGTTATTTCATTTGAGAGTCTATGGTTAATTTTGTGGTATAAAAGGGATCCATGGGCACAAGAAGTTTGGGAATTATATTGAACTGTCGAATATGAAAACAAAGCGCAATATTAATACAAATCTTTGACTACAAATTTGACAAATCTTAGACCGTTTATTTGTATTCAATTAAAAATCTGTATTTAATGACATAGAAAGCTTTTGATCTAGAGTTTCAAATTGGTCACAATTCTGTGTCGTCCATATATAGAATGAGAAACATACACGAATAATCATTCTAGCTTCTTCTGGATCTTTCTAGGGCACCTACAATTTTTTTGACAAATTTGGCTACTTGGCGACATTTTAGTGATCAGCCAAAGTTGAACTACTACTATTCGGGTTATCCTTATCCTCTTGAGGAAAATATTCTTTAACTGTGATTTTATAGTTTAAAAGCTTCTTTCCCGTAGAGATGACGTTATTTTATGCAAATGCAGTGGCGTAACGTACACTTCTGCATTGCGAGGGGGGGGCAAGCTTGACTGACGCTAAGTACGTATTTGGTCTTGGAGTCTAAAACCTGAGTTTGCTGGCGGGTTCCATTATACTCCGTTACGCCACTGTGCTAATGTAACTACCATTTAAATGTCTAACTTTGAGTATGTGAGTTAGAGGTTAATCGTTGATTGTTAAGCATGAAATCTAAGTATTGGAATAGGTGAACAGGAACTGAGTGGTCTCACGTCTTGAGATTCGGAGTCGACGTAGAGTCCACCAGGAAATGGTGAAGTAATCAACCTTGGAGCTGACCGAGTTATCGGGCTTCGAGAAGAATCATAACAAGGAGTTTCAAGCCAGATAAGTACTTTTGATAATCTAGTTATCCGGTTGTAGGTTAGGATTTCATATTGCACCCAAAGTTAAGTTATAAAAGTGTATTTCATGAAGTTCTAAAGATAGAATAAAAGTAGTAATTCTCATAATCATGTCTACTTCTTCTTCGAACCCTCACACCCCGTCGGCAAAGTAATTTTTGTTCTCCTCCATTATTCTCCTCATAAACCTTATTCTCTCATGGCCTGCAAATGATTTTTCCGGTTGCAATATTCTCTCGGCAGAGAAGCGAAAAAGTTTGAAAATTTATGTGAGAGTATTTAAGAAGCGTGTTTGCAATGTTTCTTTCTTTTTTAATTCCATAGTATTTGAATAAGTGTGGATCCTCTTATGAGATAGAACATAATTATATTTTTATCAAACCTCTATTAATACATATATTTATATTTTTAATGAAATAAATAAGAATTTAGACGAAAGAAAGATGACGTCTTGTATGACATCCATTAATTGCGTGAAATTTTGTTTCTCTACGCACGCCACACTTTTAACAAACAGCCATTTCCTTTCCGTCATTTAGAAACCTATTGTCTAACCGAGATTATTGAACAATCACCTCCCTCAAGCATACCCATTTCAATTAACTTCGTTTGTATGGTAATCAATTTTATCAATTTCTAGACTTCTCGTATTCATGAAAAATGAGTGACAATTATACACTAGAAAAACTCCTCTACTGCTGCTAATGTAAGGTATAGAATTCCTCAGTGTATTTAAAATTAAAAAAATTCACTACTTCCTTAATGTCAAAAAGAAAGAAAGAAAACAGAAAATCACTCTTGTGGGAGATTTAGAATTAATCAAATTAAAGGCTACTTATGTAGAATCGAGATATGATCCTGATCTAAGAAATTTAGGAAAAGGGTCTGTAGACAAAAAAATTCGTACACAAGTGTTAACATTTTAAATGATTCATTCTAATACTGCATATAAATCCATCAAGCAAATACAACACATTAAAACAAACTCACAGCTGTTACAATTGAATTAAATGAGAAAAATAGCTTCGAATAGAACAGCGTTCAAGATATCCAAGCTCCACAAAAACAATCATTCCATATTCCGAGATTCGAATAACAAATCTAGCGAAAACAGGCAGAAAATACTGCTGCCAGATACATGAATGTTTCGCCAATGCAAGTAGAAAAAACTGTTGCCAGATATTTATGTTCAGCTATATTCAAATATTAAGAGGACTTGGTACCCTTTGTGAACTACTTTCTTTCTTTATGTATTTAAAAATTATATTTTAACATTTTATATAATGTTTCTATTCAAGAAAATGATACGAGATGAAATTTTTCACATATTATTCACGCAATTTTAAAATTAAAATTTTGTGAAGAAAATTTGGAAAATTTTACTCTTTCTGTAATTATTAATTTTTTGGCCTGAAATTTTTCGCAATATTCTTATGGATGTTATAAACAACTTTAGGGATCGATTTTACAATAACTTATTCGTTATTGAGAAAAAAAATAAAATGTCGATATGCATGCTAAAAATCAACGAAAAAGCCAATATCTCTTACATTTTAATTTTTTTAAAAAAAGTATTCAGTTTACAGCAAAATGGATCCCTAATTTTGTTACATGCTTTATATGCAACACACAGAAAAAAAATGGAAGTGATTGGCAAATAGTTGTGGAAAGAGTAGCATTCTGAATGCATTAATGTTTCGAAAAACACAAACTGAGAAAAACCACTTTAAAGTTTATAATTCCGAAAAAAAATACAATAAGCTTAAATAAACTTAAAATACCACTTTAAGATGTTAGTTATATATTTTTCTTTAAAATAATTGAATTTTCGTATTTTTTCAACCCATACATTTTTATAAATTATCAATTTTATGAAGGTATTAATTGCACACAAGAAAATTCAAAGAAAATGTTAAAAAGAAAACTTCTCTATCACGACAGAAAGTTTAGTTTTTTTCTTCACATAATATTGAAGTATTACATTTGTATAAAAAATATATCAGGAATAAGAACTGAAATTATATGAAATGATTAATATAAAATGCCTTAATTCAAACACTTTACATGCACACATTTCATAAAGAAGAAAAATTACATTATTGTATTGCCTCAGAAATATTCTGCTTTATATATTACACACTCTTCTTTTTATAGTTTTATTATTTCTTTTTATAAAATGTATTTTTTTATCGTAACGCTTTTCTTAGCTTTTTTTTCTAAAAAGGGGGCGTGGCTGAATTGCCTTACTTGTTTTCAAATGAAGTTTTATTCAACTTCTAACTTTCGGACTTGCCCAAAGGATATACCAATCAAAAGATAATAATACAAAGAATAAGATTAAATAAAAATTTAAAAAATGATAGGTCGGTCATTTTTGTGATACCAAGTCCTCTTAATGAAACAAATGCAAATTAAGCCACGTGACTATTAACACTATACATCAATAACAAACAAACACAATACTTAAATACGTTGAATAATCTTAAATTAAATTCACAATCAAACAGTAGGAATAAGTTCATGCACATTCAGCAAATCGCGACGACAAGTTTAATCATTCAGTAAAATTCTGAATATGAAGCGAGTACTGTTTACTGAACTAATTTTTTTAAAAAAAGACGTCGTCGTCTGGCAGTATCGTAAATAAAAAATTCATCAAAATTCTACTTTTTCACATCACACTGATGAATAATATTTATAGATAATCAAATTATTTGCCAAACAAAATTTGTCTCTGAGCTACAATGCTAATTGAAAAGGTTTTTGGTGTATTATGGGTGCTTTCAGGATAAAAAAACACACATTGATTTAATTCAACAAAAAAACATACACTTAGAATATTATAAAGTACATAGGTTACCGTTAAAGTGTGAAATCCATTATTTCTGACTAGGTATTTCATGAAATAACTAGATAAGTCAATAAAAGAAAGTAAAATTATTGAATTCTACGATTTACCTAGGTATTCTACAAAATAACGATTACTTGATTGTTAAAGTATGAAATACGGCTCTCGAAAGTTCTTTGAACCAGTTCTAGCTGCTTTTAGTCAGTTTTGAACCGCAATTCAAAGTGTCATTACAGCAATCCTTGTTGTGATAAATAATGAAAAGTGAAATAAAGTTATTTCATAAAATTTTAGTTAATATTCTCTTACATTTTTGTTTGAAAAATTTTACGCAATATTTTTATGAAGCAACAGTTTTTCTTCTCATGTTGTATTTTTTTATAATATTTAAATACTTGTATATAACTATTTCTGTGCTACAAATTCTCTTTTTTTTCCTTTCTGTTTAACTAATGTCAGCAATATGAGCAATAATACATTATGTCATCTGCTTTTTTTTCTTTATTATTTATCAATTAATCATCCGCAATGGGGATAAAATGTATTTTCCTTTAGCTGTTTATGTTAAAGTAATTTATAAAATAACTTTGAAATTGCTTTTTTTTTACTTTAATGGTTATTAATAACCATTGTTTAATTTTTTTACTTTAAGAGTTATTTCATAGAATAACTAGGTAAAGTATGAAATTTTTCATCGATTATATACTTTAACTGACTTGCATGGTTAATTCATGAAATACTTTGTTATTCTATAAAATAACTGAATTTTTTGAAGTGAAAACTTCTTTACGCGCGTTGAGCGTTTTGGTAGAGGGTAAAATCCTCGGTTCGCGTCACCGACATGCTAATGATCTCCAGACTAGCGCACGCGCAGTAGCCTGTGTACACGTATACACTAATACATCGACTATTTCTGACTGTATTATGTGCGCGTTGGACGCTTTTTGGATAAGTATAATTTTGTGAGTCACGTCACCAATACGTTATAGTAGCAGTACATCTGTAATTGTAAATGTGACGCGTTGTACATTAAGTATTAGAGTGTAGTTATATACATAAGTAAAGTTAAATTGACCACGTGGGAAGTTCAACTTGTGTGTACTGGATTTTGTTTATTTAAGTGAATTTTTAATTTGACTATTATTGTAATTATTTAATTGAAGGATGACTGTTTATTTATTGAATTTAAATTCATTGATTTCAGTATAAAAGTGAGTATGAAACATATTAATATTTTTATACAGATAAATGAATAATGAAAACAACGAATATATTTTTAAACATTTTTTAATACTTGTACGAATATTTGTATTTAAAATTTAGCATTATTCATTTTAATTATGTTTTTAATATTTAACCTCTTCATCATGAAATGAGTATTATTACGGTATAAGATTTATCTTACTAGCGTGGTAAAATAGATTTCTAGTTATTTGATAATATTTTTCGTGGATTTTAAAATTGGAAAATTAAAAAAAAATGTTATAATAATTTTAGATTTTATGAAATATGTTCATTTATTGTAAAATTCAATTTTACGAAGTTATTGTTTGTTTGTGTAATTTGTTAGATATAAAATACGTGCTTTGTTATTTTTTTGCCAAATAATTATTTATGAACTTATATAATTTAATTTCACTATTAGAAAAAATATTGTAACATAATTAAAATCTCTAAATTTCTATTTTTTTATACTTGTTTAGATCCTTAATCCCACGAGAAAAAAACTTGAAGATGTCAACAGATAGAACAATTTTTATTCGAAAATTTAATGATTTACACAAAAGAAGGTTCTGAATTACTCGAAAAAAGATTTGGCGAAAAATTTGACGACATACCTATGATATTAAGCGGAGACTTTAATATTAACTTCGCAGATGACAAAAATTTATCATTAATTGAATTTTTGAATGAAACATTAGGTTTGATTATGTCTAATGATCGAAAAGTCAGTACAACAAAGTATAAAACGACTATCGATGCTGTTTTTATACGATATTTAGATAAATTTCAATCAAACATTTTTAATTCTTATTTCAGTTACCATAAACCTATTGTATCTTTTTTAGAATACAATGAAATGATTGAACGAACATATAATCTAAGTATTGTCGAAATTAATGATGACAATGATGTAAATAATGAAAATAATGTTCAAACTTGAATTCATTGAAATTAGTTCCGTTTTCACTTCTATCGGCAGTCCCACGACTGCTATTGTTTTTTTTTTTCTTTAAAGGTAACATGTACACAAATAAGTAGAAATCGGTACATTTATTTCTCAGAAAAAACTTACAAAAGATTTCCTCAAATTGACGGAATATTATTTGAATCCCCCGCGTTATGATAAAATAAATTCAGTAAAATATTATTCTTCGCTATATCTGCATACGAACAAAATACTTAAGAAACAGTAAAAATAGGGGGGTTTCTTTTTAAAAAAAAGTAACAATTACCTTCTGTTATTTAAATAGAATAAAGGTTTATTCGGGTCGTGATAGATTCTAAAAGCTAAATAAATAGCCACGATGTGAAATTGCAATAAGTTACCCGCTTCTAGGAAAAAGGGTTACTTCTACATGTTTACTCTATCCGCTCCTTTTCATTTGTCTTTGTCACCAAACTCGAAAGTGTTTCTTGTCACTTTTGTTGGGGCTCTTTTCTTAAGTGTACTTCAAGAACTCTAGTACGAGAGAAAGAAAGTGTCGGAAATAACTCAAAAAAGTAGCTGCCTGGCGCCGCATTTATACTGATAAATACGATCATTTGGAATATTGCATCTAGCACCTTGCTAAATTCGATTATATGCAAAAATTTTGTCTGCTCCCCTTTCCCTTGATGCCCTAAGCATGTGTTTATTTTCCTTGGTGAATTCATCATTGCTTCTAAAATAACAAACATTGTAGAAATTAACACAAATTAGTTGGACAATTTCGAAGATTGAGAACTTTCGAAGTATTAAATGAAATTAACCCTTTTCAAGTCTGACTAGTAGTAATATATCCTAAGTTTATTCATAGATAGCGTTAGGTATCATTTGGGGGCCAGGAAATTCTCATGTTATCCTAGAACAGGGATGGCAAACTACTTGTACGCATGCCATTGATGGCACGCGACACAATATTTTGGGCACGCCACCGATCAAAAAGGTTTGCATTTTAATTCAAAATAACGAAGTTCAGTATGAAGTATTACGAACAAACGCAAATAATCGGTAGCAGTTTTCAGCGAGATTTTCTCAGTTCAAAGAATTATCAAAAACGTTCAAGCTTTTTTATGTACCCTGATGCGATTTCATTTAATAAACTGAACTTGTACCAATTCGATTGCTTGGAAATTGAAAATTTGGAAATGCAACTGATTGATTTCCAGTCTAGTTTAATATGGATTCAAAACGTTGTTGAAAAAAGGAGAAAGTTGGAATTGATTGAAACAGAAAGAGATTAAAAAGCAATATAAGTAAAAATGCTAATGGTGAAATTTCGAAAACATGGAATTCGGTTCCAGACACATTTAACTCTTTGAAGAAGCTGGGTCATCTATCTTAACCATATTTTCATCTACCCATGCCTGCGAGTCATTATTTTTAGAGATGAATAGCATTAAAAACTCGCTTAGAAACTATTTGACTGATAATTCCTATTCAGCATGCATTTAGTGTGCTATAAAAGTAACATCTTACAATCCTAATACAAATTTTTTTCATCTAATCAACAGCAGCAGAAATCACACTAATGTTACTTTAATTTGAATTACATGTATAACTGAAATATTTTTACTACACTATAAGGTGCAAAATGTATTTTTTCGAAATAAATAGTTTTGAGTTGTCAATATTTAGTTTTATTATTTTCCCAATAATCACAAGTGAAAATTATTTGGCGGCACGTCTATACCTCATTGAACATTTCCTTAGTCGCCCCCGTCCTAGAACATGAAAAGGATAGTCCCAAGGCAAAAATGTTTTGTGCAGTGGGTTCCTCGAATGTTCCCAGCCTATTTTTCTTCGCTGAAAAGACTGCTACAGGAATTACTGGATATGCTACAGATTTTCCTTATGCCGATCATCAAAGAAAACAATGCCAGGAGTTTACATTTTTCAACAGGATGGCACCATGTCACTACCATCTCAGTGCTGAGGTACCAGTTTGGATTAGTCGTGGAGAGATATTATTTAGGGGGCTATCATGATCCCCAGATCTTTCATCGTAGAACTATAGTGTATGAGGTTTTGTAGAGGATGACGTGTATACCGCGTCATTTCCTGCATTCCTTCCCGAACTAAAATCAAAACAAGCAACTCAATCTGAGGCAAGTGCTGATTTACTGATGGGACATTTGCATAGTAACGAAAGGAAGCCACATTGAAAATTTGTGATAATGGTAAACTTAGACTATTTCTCTTGCTTACAACAATACCTGCTTGTACTTTCATTTTTTTCACTGCAAATTAAATGCAATAAATCATTCTTTTTGCCCACTTAATTTGTAGACACCCTGTAGCTCAGTAACATACTCTAGTCTGCTTAATACGCGTTATGACTATACCACAACGATGCTACATCTTACCCCAATGTTGAGATATCAGCTTGACTTGGTCGTAGAAGTGATATTTAGTGGCCATCACGATTACCGCTGGATTTCAGTATATGGGGTTTGTGACGGGGCTTTACCGAGTCTTTCAACTAATCCTTTTGGGGAATCTTTGAGGTCACAATTGAGTTATTTTACCGCCAACCCTCTCAAAAAGAAACCCTGATATACAGATTAGTTAGTAGATATATAGTGGAGGTTTAGTATTTGAAAGGGAGAAGGAAGAAAGGAAGCTGAGTTGCTGAACGCCGTGAGCTTATGGTAAGGATCTGAACTTAGACACGTAATTATAAAACGGACTTTAGCGAGTCAAAGAAATTAAGGAAGTTGGGGCTCATAGGATAACTTTACTCAGAATTTAAACGGTTAGGATTTCAGGCGCTTATTCACATAGGATTTAGGGTTACGTTATATCACTCCTGATGTCATTTCCTAGAGTAAGACTGTCTTTGATTATTATAATTGATAATAATAAATTAGTATTATTATGGTTAGATTTGGTCATCAATCATTACCTCCTATAAATCTAGATCTAGTAGATGAAGAGATGGTTTCCCCAGGTTTGGGGCTATCACAGGTTTTATAAAGAATCAGGTGTACACTCCATCATTTTCTACGTCCATTCGTGAACTAAAATCAAGAATTTGAGCTGCAATTAATTTGATAGACGAAAAAAGGCTGACAAATCTGTGACAAGAACTGATTTATTAATAGGACATTTGCATAGCAACGAAAGGAAGCAACAGCAAACATTTGTTATAATGGTATAAACTTGGATTATTCCTCTTTCTTACAACAATATATACATAAATTTTTTTCTGTAAATTACAAGCCATAAATCGTTTTTTTTACCAACTAATTTGCAGAACCCTGTATTTTGATTTGGGTTGTGATTTGTTCGTGTATCTTTGAAGAAAGTTATGGGTTCTGCCGATAATAGACGAGCATTTGTTTTGATGCATCAACTTTCTCTATTTGGCCATCTCATGCAGGCACGCTCTGCACGAGGACATTAACCCATTCATTACAGAAGCATCGAAAAAGTAATATTGAGAAAGTGAAGTATTATGATACTATACACATATGGTATTACATGTTCCGGATAAAACCCGATTCATTCAAATGGAAATCATTAGTATTTTAAAGTGCACGCGATGGTCTTTTTATTCTAGAGAAAGGTTAGAATAGGATATTAATACTAAGATTAGACTGCTATTTTTTCAATTCTTACTGTTAACTCACTCTCTCTATATATTTATTTATCTTGGGGAATTTTCAATCGTTAATAAAATACATTTAAAAGCGCTCAATTGAGCTGAAATTTTATTCGTATACATGATTATTTTGGATGACAATACAGTAATTTAATTATAATTAATAAAAATTAATTTATTAGAACTAACTATTTGAAGAATTACAAATACAGTTACGCTAGTATCCTTTTTGGCTACTTGAAAAGGACTTGTTTTTTTTTCTCATGTTTTAAAGCATTCAGTTGAACTGAAATTTTATATATACGATTGTTTTGGATGACAATACGATACTTTAATGATAATTAATAAAAATTAATTATTACTTAATGTTGTGATTCTGTCATATGTACATACATATGTATATCAATTGTAACTATTTAATAAAAAGTAGCTAAAATAAAATTTTTCTTTGTTGATCTAAGTAGGAATTGACTAAAATTTTTTTTATATTACTGTGTTTAGTATTAGGCTAGAGGTATATAAGCAAATAGCAGACCATGTGCCACATGTGGTATGTAAAGAGATTTTTTTTTGTAGCCCGCCAAGATAGTTAGAGAATCTGCCTTAAACCTAGATTTCTTTGTTTCTTATATAGGTAGTTTACAAATTAGTTGGGCAAAAATAATGATTTACTGCTCGTAATATACCTGAAAATAATTATGTACATGTTGTTGAAAGATGGAGAAATAGTTCAAGTTTACCATTATCACAAATATTCTGTGTTGTTTTCTTTCTTTATTCTGCAGGTGCCCCATTGATAAATCAATTCTTGACACCAATCGGTCAACATATTTCCATCGATAAATTTAACTGCAGGACTGATTCTTGATTTTTCGTTCAAAAATAGAAGTGAGAAAAGGCAGAGTATGCATATGATCCTTTACAAAAACCCATACACTGAAATTTAGCGGTGAAAGATCTGAGGATCATGACGGTCATTGAATAACACCCTTACGACCAATTGGCACCTCAGCATCAAGGTAAGTTGTAACTTTATTGTGGAAGGAACAAGGCATGCGATTCTGTTCAAAAATGTAACCCAATGATATTTTTCTTCGATAATTGGCACAAGGAAAATCTATAGCATCTCCAGGTGTGATACCCCGCGGCCCGGGGGCATCATCTCCTCATCCACGCGACCTAGATTTGTAGGAATAAATTATTGATCACTCAAATTCTCCATAATAAATCTAATTTATTATCGTCTAAATATATATTGATCAACGCAACACAACTCTTACCAGAGGGATATGATCAGGAGTGATACAACGTAATTATCAATTCGAAGTAAATAGCACATGAAATCCTACTCACTATCTTTATGAGAAATTAACCTCAGAATCTTTATCTGCTGTAGACTCCTTAATAAGATAAATTCGTTCTATAATTAATCTCTTACCAATATCTCACGGCGATCAGCACCTCAGCTTTCTGTCTCTTCTTGTATTCTATTGTTCTACTCTATTGTTCTTCTATTCTATTACTATCCGACTTCTATTCTACTACCCGGCTTCTGTCCAACTTCTATCTTACTAACTCGCGAATGCTGAAGCTCCCCTTATATATCTATTCACTAATCTGCATATCGCGGTTTCTTCTTGAGAGGGTGGGATTGAAATAATGCCATTCTGGCCTCAAAGATCCACCAAGAGGATTAGTGAGAAGGCCGATAAAGCCCCTTCACACAGGTATATACCGTGAAGCAATAGTATATATTTTCGGGGCACTTTTCTTGTATTCTCGAACAAAATTTCGTAGTACTTGCACAATCAGAATGATTTTCATGAAATCAAAGACAGCATTTCGTCTTTTTCAGCACCGTTGTGCTTCTCCGCTTTTGCCAAACAAAGAATGGTCATCACTCGCTAAGCGATAGCGTCATTTATGACACCTAATATCCTCTATGAATAAGCTTCGTATACATAACTACTAGTCTGACTTTAAATGGGTCAATTTTATTTAATATTTCGGAAGTTTTTAACTTACCAAATTGCCCAATTAATTTGTAAACTCGCAGTATTTGGGGCCAAATATATTTGTGATCAGCGTGTTTCTTGCATAATGATCAGCAAGAGTAAATATTAATTCAAGTTGGCTGAGATTAAAACTTGTTGACTGTGATGAGAATTTCAACAAGCAATCTCCCCTTTGCTTTTCAAAAACAATTTAGAACAGTGTGATAGGGTGCATTCGTCTTATTAAACTGATTTTAAAATTAAATGTATTGTACTTGCACTATAGATGATATGAAATTAGCGCAGTAAATAAATTGAATAATACTATCACTATTTGCCGTAAAATCCGGCGTATTACGTGCACCTATATTTTCAAGCTGGATTTTCTAATTTTTAGGTATATTCGGCGTATAACACGCACCCCATTTTTTACGAATAAATCTGAAATATTAGTTTACATTGCTCTTATGTTTTGAAATAATTTATTCGATGTATTATTCTAGACTTTTGGAAAAATAGCATACTTCTAAAACTACAACTTGTTTAGTTCATAAGACAAGTCGTTCCTTAAAAACAAACAGTATTTCCATACATATAAAAGTAAATTTTTTAAGTGAAATCTTCTATAGCCGCGTTCGGCACTTTTTGATAGGGGGAAATCTCATGGGTTCGCGTCATCGACATGTTCATGTGTTATGTTATACAATTAGATGAACCAATGATGGTAAACTATGCATCAAATCCTCAAAATATTCTTCCACATGATGATGAAACAATTGAAAGTACAAAAAGTCTAAGTATTGTTGAAATTAATGATGACAATGATGCAAACAATTAAAATAATGTTAAAAATCAAGTACATTGAAATTTAAGGTATCCGACTACTTTCGAAACCGTGATTTTGCAAAAGCGTAAAAACGAATCTTTTTTCAGATATGTAGTGTCACTTAGATTAGAATACACGTATGAAATTGTTTTAAGCATATTGTTAACAGTAAAAAGTTTTTTTTATTCAATGCAATTTTTCATGATTTTTTTTTATTCGAAAAAATGAATTTATAATGATTTATTTTCAAAACAGTCTCCCTTGTATGGAAAATGCTTCTATAATAATGACTTACATAGCCCCACAGAAAATAGTTAGCGGTGTTAAATCACAAGATTTTGGAGGCCAATTCACAGGTCCAAAAAACGTATTAGCTCAGGCCTCTGTACAGAGTCTGGACTAGGATGCAATTGAAATATTTAATCACCATTAGAAGTGGGATTCATTCATAATTTAATAAAGGGTGTTTTTTTAGAGTGTATACAGAACTTTCCAAAATTGCAATAAAACAACGATGTATTGCCAAAACATTGCATTTAAATAATTTTGATTGTAATAATATTTTTAAAACAATTTTATACGCTTATTTTGATTTAAAAAACACTAAATATTTAAAAAATATATTCGTTTGCATGCTTTTACAAAACTACAATTCCGAACGTAACCGGATACCTTAAGGAAATACAAATACTATCCATAAAT
Source organism: Trichonephila clavipes (assembly GCA_019973935.1). Lineage (NCBI taxonomy): Eukaryota > Metazoa > Arthropoda > Arachnida > Araneae > Nephilidae > Trichonephila > Trichonephila clavipes. The sequence continues at coordinate 51,978 of BMAU01020003.1, forward strand.
AATATGATTGTATATTAATTGTTTTTTCAATTGTATTGTATTTATATTTTGTCATGATATTGTACAGACCGTAATATATTTGAATAATAAAAAAAACTCATAAACATGCATATAATTCTTGCTCGGAGTATGAATAGATGTGAAAACCGGATTGATATTGATAATTTTAATTCAAACATTATGAAATTTCAAAGTTTAATACTAAAAGTTCTAAGTTTTCACTTCTATCGGCAGTCTCTATAACTGCCAATTTTTTTTCTTTCATCTCTTTTGTTATTTTTAAAGCTATCGTTTTTATACTCGGCGTATACCGCGCACCCTTTCGATCTTATTTTTTGTGTTCAAAGTGCGCGTTACTCGCCGGATTTTACGGTAGCTTAAATTTATTGATTTTTACGGTTCTACATATAGACCTTTTCCTGAGATACAAAGTGAACTAATGAATGCTGTGACGTTTGGGAAAACTGATGGGTAGCGTGAGAGGTAAGAAATTACATAATTGATTTATAACGTCCACAACTATTAATTACAGTATGTTCAAATTATTCAAACTATTGACTATTTCCATTCTACAGAATCTGTTATTTGTGAAAGAGGAGGCAAAAACAACTGTTCTTTCCAGTGTTTCAAAACGTGGGAGAACCCCCCTGGGTTCCACCCTGGACACTAAGATTGAATTGAGGCAAAGAATTACCAGACGACATTTTTACAATAACAAATAATATTTATTCACTTGAACCATTTATCAACCTTCTAAATACAAATATGAAGCAATATGTTACGTCAATGGGATTGAGCTTTACTATTAAATTAAATTGCGAAATATGATACTAATCAACTATTAAACTCAATATCGAACGGGGTTACCGGAATAAGAGGACCGAGAGATATACGCAATTTGAATTACTAGCAATCATTAAAAATATCCACTAACTCTAATATTTATCTACTCTTATTATCCGATGATTGAAGTTTAAATATCACCTGACTTTTACAACTTCACTCCTTTCCAGTCGGCTCAAACTTTCCGAATGTAGATCGCTGCCCGATAATCAGCCAGAAACTAATCACACAATCAACTTGAATCCTCTTAGCGCTCCGTCTATGTATCTCTTAGCTCAATAGCCTTCTTCGATAACCTACAACACTCTCCTTATATACTTTGATTCATTTGCACATCCCGTTTCCTCCTTTTACAGCTGGTTGGAAATATACGCGAATTTACAATCCCCAAAGACGCCCAAGAGTATTAGTGATAAAGTGCCGTATAGATTCGTCACAAACAGACTGTCGTTCCACTCTGTTGGGTGGTCCCTTCCTACACTTCGAATTGCTCTCAGGGTTCCGGCGCACAGGAAATTTTGTTTTCTCACGCACATCGGTTGTCGGTGTAATGTCAGATGAAAGGACCAGTAATATTTCAGCGGCGCGCGTGTGGACATGAACGGTGTAATGCTATCTCATAAATAAGCTGATTTTGCTGCTGTGTTGTGGGGAAAAGTTACAAAGCAATCGTTTTAAAAAGCTGTAGTCTTCCGGTATCCTCCGCTTTGAGCCAAAACAATTTCCCCACCTCTGTATTTAGCAAAGATATCATAATGTATAAAATTCAGCAACACTGTGAACGAATAAATCTGTACAAACATGATAATCCATTCACGATAGATAATTTCATATAAATGCTCCATTCACGATTTTTCTTTTATAGAGAAGATTTTATACAGGTTTTTTGCGCGAATTTTCGTACGGTTTTCTCACGGCTTACTCTAAGCTAAATCATTATTTATATTAAGATATTAAGGGGATATGGTACGATTTACGCAAAAAAAAATTTTAATTTAAGGATTTTCAATTTTTTTTTTTTTTTGGTTGCCTCCTATGTGTGTGTACTATGTAACACAGATTTTGTGCTCAAAATTTCATAAAAAGCTAGCCATTTAGTTTTTTAAGGAAAACACTTAAAATTTGTGAAATGATTTTAAAATGCTACACCTCCTACAAAAAATTTACTTACATGCATGAAATTGGATTTACAAGTACGTCAAACTATGTGTAATAAAAGTTGGTGTGGGTTTTGAGTTAACGTGATTGGTATTCATACAATACTTCTTTTTATGAATGCTTATTGAATATTCCTTAAAAAATGCATAAATTCTGAGTTCAATTATTTTTTAAAAAATAAGTATTGCTTTGATTCAAAAATGCATACCAACTGTTTTACATGTACTATTAGCAATAGGTAAAAAAAAAATTCAAGCATTAGGCACAATAGAAAAAAAGCCTTCGCATTTTAAATAAAAACAAACTAGTTATATTATCTTTCTGAGATAAGCAGGTTTATAAAATTTTAATTTGCCATAGGGATGTGAATAAAAACGAATGTAAAAGCTATCATATAATTCTACATTTTTTTAAATCTGGAGCTTTCAAATTTTGTGAGGTTATAGAAAAGTATATAAAGAATAATTTAGGCTAAAAAAATTAAATTTGATTTTTTGTCCGATTTTTGTCAATTGAATCGTACTGTGTCTTCTTAAGATCGTCTAATGTGCAGTGGTTCATAAAATTTTGATCGCTGCAGCCTCCTTTATGTATCAGCCCTTTATGTATCAGCGTGGCATCGCTGACCCCTCAAGATTTTGAACATCCCTCCCCGACTTAACATTCTTGATCCAAAATACAAGTTCTAGTAGAGTTTTTTCAATGGAGACAATTAAATAACCTTGTCTAGTATTACACATCTTTCCATTTTTCCACGAGGCCTTTCAGAGTCTGTAAAAGCGGATAATTTCAATGTCCAATGAAAGACACAGGGGACCCCTAGAATAGCGCTGAGGAACCTCAGGGGCTTAACCACAATTTAAGAGCCGTTTTTATAATGAATATTATAAGTTTCAATTCCAATCTCAGATTATTCTAAAATAAGTAAAATATTTATATAACACGAACTGAAAGATTTCTTTTATAGGTATATGTGAAATATACTTTTAAAATATTCGAAAAACGATTTTATAGAATTTAACTAACTTGTAAAGACAATCAATATACGAATGCTTGTGTTTTATTTATTAAACAGTTTTGGGTTGGTGTGTAGTTCTGGTAAGAGGAATCATTATAAAAAAATATATTTTAAAACTATTTTTCTTAATATCATAATTAATAGCACACTATATCTTTAAATTTACGAATATTTCTATTTACGAAAAAGCTAATTAACTATAAAAGCTAAATTAACGAATATCACTATTTACGAAATTTGTTAAAATTACGAATATTTGTTAATTTTTTTCTTGGATTTAAATAAAAATACATATCTCTTTCCTTATATTCACACAAAACATTTCATTATATTTATTATCATTTTTAACAATAATTATACGTAATTCATAATGCTCAGAAAATACAAAAACTATTTTCAAGCTGTATGAGAAAAAGTTAAGTATACTAGATACAAAGTCACCATAACTCTAGTCAAATATTCAAATTTCTGTAATATATAATCAAAATATTTAAATTCCTTTAAGTCATGATATCTCATCTATCATGCGAAAAATGCAATTTAATTAGAACGAACTCAGAAAGAAATAATTAACACCACTTAAAAAAAAGAGTATTAACATAAAAGAATAATACGCACAATTAATTTTTCTAGGCTAATTAGCGGGATTAATCTTATGGGAAAAACAATGGGACGTAAAGAATGGTTTCTTAAGAGTTGTTAAATTAACAATTTTTTTTACGGTTCTGGCAAAAATGTTTTTGTTTCTTTTTAGTAAATGGCTTATAAAATTACAACTTCTTAAAACTTATAATGATATACTACTTTTGATTAAGGTATCCGACTACGTTCGGAACCGTGATTTTAAAAAAGCGCATAAATGGATAATTTTCATGATATTGGGTGTCACTTAGATTAGAATACATGTATAAAATTGTTTTAAGGACATTTTGAGAGAAAAAAATTAATTTAAATACAATATTTTAGCAAAAAATTAACGCAAAAAATTAACTTAGATAAACCTTTTTCCAAAATGTTCTCCTTTTATAAAAAATGTTTCTAAAATAATAATATTTTGCTTATATATAAAGTAAAGACTTCTCCAGAGAGTCTGAACTAATTTTTTTAAAAATTAGTTCACATTATTTTCAGAGTTACAACCAATTGAAATAATTATCGGTTGGTTTTTTTTTCTTATAAAATTGCTCCCCTGTGTTGTCGTAAAACATGAATAAACCCACGTCTAAGATACACTCTGTCGCAAAAAAATATATGCACCCAGAAGAAATCAAGCTACAATCACGAAACTCGGCAAGAATGTAGTCTGGTAAGAGATATGCAAATGATTAAAATTTCGAAGCCAATGAGACAAGGCTAAGTGTGCTATGCGCATATTAGTTGCGCAACTAGGAGAGTTTAAAAGCATGAGTACGAGCGCCGTACGGCTATCCAAACGAATCTGATGACTTTGATAGACGATATTGAGACTTAGGATGCCTCTAAGACGTAACCGGCGGCAGTACGAGCAGCTGACGGACTTTGATAGGGGCCGTATAATAAGCCTCAGAGAAGCAGGTTGGTCAAATAGACGTATCGGCCGCCACCTCGGTCGGAGCGATATGGTAGTTGCTCGGTGTTGGCAACAGTGGAGCACAGAAGGTAGAGTGTACCGTCGCGGAGGGTCAGGACGTCCCAGGAACACAAATGATCGCGAGGATCGTGCAATCAGAAGAGTGGCCACTTCGGCACCAACAACGTCGCTAGCATCGATTCAACGCCACTTACCTCCTTCCAGACATCCAGTGCCATCAAGAGAAACCATAAGGAGACGACTGACCGAAGTTGGCTTGAGGAGCCGACGTCCGCTAAGACGCTTACCACTGACCCCACATCATAGGCAGTGTCGACTGGATTTTTGCCGACCTCGGGCAACTTGAGTGTGACAGACTGAAGACGTGTCGTCTTCAGTGATGAATCCCGATTCAGTCTCAGTCCTGATGACCACCGCACACGTGTCTGGAGGCGCAGCGGCCAGTGGTCCGATCCGGCATTTATTGTCGAGCGGCATACAGCAATTTCACAAGGTGTGACAGTGTGGGGAGCAATTTCTTGGGACACACGATCATCTTTAGTGGTCCTTCAAGGCACTTTGACAGCTCGCAGATACGTGGACGATATTTTAACGCCGATTGTGCTACCCATGCTATCAAGTCGCCCAGGTGCCATTTATCAACAAGATAATGCTCGTCCACATACTGCGCGACTCTCCCAACAATGTCTTCAAGGATATGACGTCCTACCATGGCCTGCCAGGTCACCAGATCTTTCGCCAATAGAGCATGTCTGCGACGCGCTGGGAAGGCAACTGCAGCCGCCCGAGATACAGGAGAATTAACTGCGCAGATGCAAAGACTATGGCAGGATCTTCCACAGGGGGTCATAAGTGATCTAATTAAATCGATGCCACGCCGAATTTCGGCTTGTATAGCTGCCAGAGGTGGCTTTACTACTTACTGATTTTTTAACCTTTTGCAAGCTGTAACCGCTTAATAAAATGATATTTTGTTCTGAATTTTTAATCATTTGTTTATTTTCATATACACTACATGCATACCAAATTTCGTGAATGTAGCTCAATTTCTTCTGGGTGCATATATTTTTTGCGACAGAGTGTATATATTTCAAAAATTCTAGTTGAGTCTCTGTAGAGAGGTCTGAGCTATATACAGGCAAAATATCATTATAATAGAAGCATTTTCACAAAAGAAGAATATTTTGAAAATGGGTCATTCTATGTTCCTTTTTTGTCAAAATATTGAATTTAAATAATTGTTTTATTGTAATAGTATTCTTAAAATAATTTTATATACATTTTCTAATCTAAGTGACACTAAATATCATGAATATTATCCATTTATACGCTTTTGAAAAATCACGGTTCCGCGAGCGTAGTCGAATACCTTAAAGCATTTTAAATTCTTGTTACATTTCTTATTCATTTTTGCCAAGTGTAAACGTAGTTTTAATTAACTTCAAACAAAAGTGTTAAATTGTCTCTTAAATTGTGCAGAATTATAATACAGGGTGACTCATAAAGAAAAATACAATTTCAATGTTTTCTAAATCAAGAACAATGTAAGATATTATTAGTTACCTGTAACAAAATGTTATGGGATTATTTGAAGTTTTGTTTAAGACAGTCATAGAAAAAAGGTGCTTCCCTTCTACTTCCTCCGCTTCCACAACTCTTATCAACAATTGCTCTAGTGCGACATCAATAAAATACATTCAAAGAGAGGTATAAAACAAAAACATTTTGTAGAATATGTTCTAAGTTTCTTATTAACATTATTATTATGGTTTCTAATAATAAGGTGACCAACCATCCTCCTTTTAAAGGGTTTAGTACTTCCTTGAAACGTGTCCTCCTTTTTGTACTCCTTTTCAATATTTTTAAACTGATCTGTTAATCTCTGTATTCAGAGATGAAACAAACATGTTTCCAAAATGTCGAAGAATGGTCTGAAACAAATATCATAGGAAGTAACAGTTTTCAATGGTATTTTTTGACTTTGTCGCAAGTAAATTGGGCAGTATAGAAAAGTACGTTGAGTTTTTATGGAAAAAATGTCTGATATTAAAATCGATGACAATTGTCTGTTTGAAGTAGAAAGAAGACAGAATGTATAGTAAAATTCTAATAAATTAGAACAATTGGAACATCAACATGTTGAGAAATTGGTAAAAGTTGGGTGAAATTTCTTAAACCATTTCAAAAATGAACACATTTTATAGGAAAATGTAATTATTCTTGTTGAATTTACGTTGTGCTCTGTCCTGGAACTAATGCAGCAGTTGAAAAAGTTTTTTTTTCAATTGGTAATGATTTTTGTGAAGAGACTAGTGAGAAATCAAGATTGAATGTTAGTATTTTAGCTACAGTGCTTACCGTAAAATTCAGTATGAAGGATGTTTTTTGCCTGAACTTTCCGATATCATAGAAAATGACATGTTGACAAAAAAAATTATTTCAGTGGAAAAGTATTTCTTTAAGATTATAATTAAAAAGTATGTAAGCGTAATTAGCATATTTTTGTATGAATTAATAAAACGTTTCATATATCTAAGTTGTCGTTTTTTCTTAAATTTTTCGTCCTCCTTTTCATTGTAAAAAATATGGTCACCTTACTAATAAGTGTATTTCAGTATAAAAATTCACTGATTAAGCATTCGAATTTCATTCAAGTAAGAGGAATTGATGGAAGTTTATTATCTGCCACGAATTCTCTAATGAATTTCTTTATCAAAAATTACATAATGAAATTTATTCAATAAAGGTATTGCACGCGTCTTAATTATTGTTTACGTCGCTTTATAACCAAGTAAATTGCATTTTTTTTTCTTTTACATACTTACAACGATATAATCTCGAATAAACACGGCTGAAACACCGAATTTACGAGTCCCAAAAGAAATCCTTGCGTGACCCCTACACCTCTGGCAGTAAAACAACCAAAATTACTTTTTATAAAAGCTACGAAAACAGTTATCTGATTTCGTTCTTTCCGCTAACGCCGTTCACATATCAAAAGCCGAATCTCCGAAAAGCAACAGAAAAAACCACAAACAACATTGGTGGTTTGAGACAAGGCGTGGGAAGGAAAAATCTGTTTTGCAAACATTTATCGTTGTTGCTTCTTTTCCGTTTATCGCCTTCTCATTGTTTTCTTCGTACTTTTTCACTTGAAAAACTAAGAATCTTTCTAGAACTATTGGATTCAATTTTTCAACTGGTATTGACTCCAAAGGTACCGTAAAGAAACGAGCTAATGCAGGGGGGTACTCAACCACTTTTTCTGCTGGGTCGCATACATATGTTAGATATTTCACTCGGGCCGCATACATATGTTAGCTATTTCACTCGGGCCGCATACATATGTTAGCTATTTCACTCGGGCCGCATACATATGTTAGCTATTTCACTCGGGCCGCATACATATGTTAGTTATTTCACGCGGGCCGCATACATATGTTAGCTATTTCACTCGGGCCGCATACATATGTTAGTTATTTCACGCGGGCCGCATACATATGTTAAATATTTCACTCGGGCCGCATACATATGTTAGCTATTTCACTCGGGCCGCATACATATGTTAGTTATTTCACGCGGGCCGCATACATATGTTAGCTATTTCACTCGGGCCGCATACATATGTTAGCTATTTCACTCGGGCCGCATACATATGTTAGTTATTTCACGCGGGCCGCATACATATGTTAGATATTTCACTCGGGCCGCATACATATGTTAGTTATTTCACTCGGGCCGCATACATATGTTAGTTATTTCACGCGGGCCGCATACATATGTTAGCTATTTCACTCGGGCCACATACATATGTTAGCTATTTCACTCGGGCCGCATACATATGTTAGTTATTTCACGCGGCCGCATACATATGTTAGCTATTTCACTCGGGCCGCATACATATGTTAGCTATTTCACTCGGGCCGCATACATATGTTAGATATTTCACTCGGGCCGCATACATATGTTAGCTATTTCACTCGGGCCGCATACATATGTTAGCTATTTCACTCGGGCCGCATACATATGTTAGTTATTTCACGCGGGCCGCAACATAAGGATAAATAAGGGAGGGGGTAAAGAAATGCTTAAAAACCAAAGTAATATTGGAAATTTAAAATGTGGAAAATTGATCTAAATATTATAACTCCTTTTTTAATTATTATTTTTTATTTTTGTCGCTATCACTAAATTAGAAGCATTTAAGAAACCCTCCTTCACAATTTCTGCATCAGTAAACGGTTTCGTATGATTGCTAATAATTTAACAAACTTCATAGGATGTCTTTGTTACCGCTGTGATATTACCACTGACAAAACACTTTGTGGCTGTTCCAAATATTATTCAATAAAGCCTATTTATCACCTCTTGAAAGATATCCAGGAAAATTGTCATTGAACGATTCTTGTTTATTGGTATTTTTTAAATAAAGCACTTACGTGACAAATCAAACAATCACTCATCCATGTTTGTTTTTCGCTACAAAATAGTCAAGCTCCCAATCGTCTTGAAACGATTTTTTTAAATCTTTTTCACTTGCAAGATATGAAAGATAGTTAAAAATTAGTTCCACCCATAAAATTGTCGTTACTCCAATGTTGTCTGTTATCACTGACAGTAACCGTTCCAAATAGAAAAAGAATATCAATTCGTACCCGTACGACACCAACAGCAAAAAGCAAAGTGATATATTTGATTTCTTGACAAAGAATCTTGCACCAAATTTTTAAAACAATGTTCTGAAATAAGTACATTTCTCAGAGCAATGGATCACAGCCGGGCCACTTAAAAAGGCTGGGCGGGCCGCAGGTTGAGTATGATCTAATGGAAAGCCATACCAATTTTTTGTTCTCTTCCATACACCTATATTTCTTTCAATAAGACACTTTATTTCCGTTGACCCACGCATATCTGCATGTTAAATCTTAATGTTCGGAAATGCTATTACGTTAATTAAATCCTTATCCTAACTATACGTCTAAATGACCCATGAAACTGCATAGTGATTCTTTGGATGCCTGCCAGACATTTTTGTTTTACTGGGAGAGAGTGCAGAGCCTCTCTTTGGATGTATAAGACACTTATATACACTGTAAAGCACTTTCATTAATTTTGATTTCCACGTTTTGGAAAAGGGGCGCCGAAAGTTGAGCCTCATCAATTCACATTTGCATGTTGAAACTTCGCAGAACAAGGAAATTTCGTAAAGTAATATTAATATTCTGTTAATGTAGAAGTTTAGGTGCATTATATATATATAGATGAAAGAATTAGGAAACATTAAAATACTTTTGGTTGATAAGAGGTATTAAGATTCAACCAAAATAATTAAAGGACTATTTTTTTGAGTATTTAGGATAGGATCAATTCAATGGACTCAATTCATACGACGCCATAGTCACATGATAATGATAAATGCGTGTTTTTAGTCAATCAGTTCTAAAAATCATGTGACGTCATAGTCACACGATAAAAACAATCATGTGTTTCCAGCTAATCAGTTCGTACGCTTTGTTGTTGCCAGCTATTGATATTTTCAGAAACTTCTTCTAAAGAGTACGAATTTGTCAATAACAATAACGCACAAAAATAGAGAAAAGGCATTTTGTTAGAAGTACAAGCATAAAATAAGATTTTTTTTAATTTGAAAATCTTCGATAGGATTTTTCCCCCTATAACATTTGAACAAGCAAACCCATTCCTTCGAAAGAAATAAAATGAATTTGACTTGGTGAAACCCTTCTGCTCACTACTGGTACGCAGCTAAGAATCTTGGCCTATCTATACAGTGCAGGAGTTCCAGGGCTCATCAGACGGCCTTGGCGCGCCTTAGAAGCGGTCACCTGCGTAGTATGACTTTTGTACAGGACGTTAAGTCTTTCTTTACCTGTCCCTGCTCCCTCGTTGCTTCTCCTGCTCATCTTCTGGACTGCTGAGGCATTTCCCTGCGACAGTTGTATGAGGAGCAAGACCTGGTGTGCGACACTATTACGCGGAAAGGTCAAATGGACTTGGTGTAGGCTTTCCTGCTCCAAGGGGATTGGAAACAACAACAACAACACATAATTACCCAATCTTGAAATTTGAAACTTTATCTAAGTTTTACAAATCGAACAACAAGTACAATAAGTTTGATTAGTCTGTTTTGAATTCAATGGAGAAACTACTATGTTTTTGCATGCGTTTTTTTTTCTCTTAACACGAAACGATTTTCCTTCACTTAATGAAATGTTTCATAAAGTTTCTGTATTATATTGGACTGTCGTGATGATGATAATGTATGTACAACCCTAATTATGGTAAACAAAGACATTTTGGAATTTGTTAAAATCTCAAAAATGACGACGAAAATGAAATGAAAAATGCAGCTCCTGTTCCCAGGTCTTCCGAAATGAGGAGCCTCGTGCGTCGTTACTGAGATGCACATTTCAATGGTGAAATGAATAACAAAATGGATGACATCAACCAATGTGTTGACAATTTGGGGAGTGCTAAAAAAAACCTTGCGAAGAAAAATATCAGATTATTTTCCAAAAACTCAATAATTGTTTCGTTTTTCGAAAATTTTGTATTAAATTTCATTAAGTTCTGGTGAATGTTTTTGTTTCATTGAGTTTTATTAAATTCGTGGAGACGCGAAAACGTAACGATATACGTAAAGAAACGTAAATGAAATGTTCTGAAATAAACTTAATTTTGTAAAATATTTGTTTTTATCTCTTTGCAATATCCTTAAACACGAAATTTTTTTAACACGAAAAAATATTTCCGCTCCCGTAGTTTCGTGTTAAGTGATGTTCACTGTACTAGCCATAATCCAAACGTTTCATTGGGTATTTTCTGATGTTATATGACTATATATTGTTACTAGGTAATTGAGACATCTTAATACTAGCATAAAGTTTTCGATTGTATTCAAAAACATTCTTATTGCCCTCGCCTTTTGATTTAAAAAGAACAGGATTTGAATTTTGAAATGGGAAAAGTGTATTTATCTATTACGACCCCGTAAGTCCTCTTCCTAGAGACGATTTCCTTAAAACTCTTTATTAGTGGATCTCTACTCAGCAAAAGGAACATACTTGCAAAAAGTTAAAGTCTGTAGGTTTATTGGATCAAAAGCGTAAAATTTTGTCTATAAGGTTGCCACAACCACGCTTTGGAGTTAAATTTCACAAAACTTGTTCTAAGTGGACATCTATTCAACAAAAGAAACTAGCTAACCAAATTTCAAGTTCTTCTCATTGTTCTGTAAATCTCGTGATGTGTAAGTGAGTGAGTTCACAACATATATATATGTAATAATTCCCTCTAGCATCCTTTTAATTAACTCTTTTTAATAATATTTAAACAACCTTTAATTCTTTGGTTCTAAACTAACGTTTTAATCTTAATCGTAATCAACTAGTATCCGAAATCCCAGTCCCGCCCATTTTAACCAATAGGAGCTCTTATTATAAAATAGTCACGCGATTGTCACTGCCAATATATAAAGCGAACATCTTTTGTGGCCTCTCTCTTTGTCTTTGTGTTTGTCATGTGGAATGTCGCTGCTGCTTGTCGCTTTTGTTATTGTGTCTGTTTTCGTGTTCTTATCAAATATCTGTGAAATACAACTGTGAATTGTCTACCTACGTTATGTGTGTAAATAAATAAGATGAAATTTAATTCTGAAGATGTTTTCTGTGTAATCTCTGGTAAGCAAATAACAACACCAGCCGTCGTTCTTATATATATATATATATATATATATATGTGTGTGTGTGTGTGTGTGTGTGGGAGACAACAAAGGGGTCCAAGACATTTATCTTTTCTTTAACTTTTTTTTTAAAACTAACAAAAAATTAATTAAAAAGGTAGATAAGTTTGACAATGATATGCAGAAGGTAACGCCTGCTCGCGCACCTCTGTCTTTTTTTCTTCTCTGCTCGCTTTTTTTTTTTTTCTCTCTTTTTTTCTTCTCTCTAATGTCCAAGAGTTTTAGTTTGATTTGCTGCGCCTGCGCGCGAAGACTTCTTGACTTTGGCTGCCACAATCGGCCAGCCTGACTGTACGCTGTCCGCAGCGGTACGTCCTTTTTTTCCTTTTTCATCGAGACCAGAGGAGAATCTGAAACATACAAAAAAGACGGAACAGACAAGGACTATACGACAAATACATAGAGATTTAACATATCATAATTCTGCTGAACTAAACAGTTTCTCAATCATGTGAAGGCACCTCTTCGACATCCGGAAGGTTCCACAGGAAAACATTGTGTTTCACAGACATAAGAACGTCTTTTTTAACAAGTTGATCTTTGGTTGAACGCATCGATATTTTCCTCTCTAGAGTTCTGGACGTCTGTTCAAAACGATTTCTCTTTTTCCTCCGTTTCCACTGCCAGGGCTCAAAGATCCTTCGGAGCAACACAAACCGACGATGTTTACTCTTCATAGGTAAAGGGTTAGGTGAGCGGGAGATAAATTCCACGGAACTCGTTTTCATGGCGCCATTGACTTTCTTACACAATACTATATCAGAACATTTTTCTCTTACAATACTCAATTTTAACTTAGTACTCTTAATTTTATTACATTTATAATCCTTAATTAGAGAACTCGAATCATTTCTAGTATTTAAGTTTTTAACATGTGACAAATCATAACTAGAGTTTTCTATCACATTTGAAACAGAAACATTTGAATTAAAATGAACACCCAAAGAGGATCCACTTTCACTCAATAAAACATCGCTCTTTGCGTGGCCTAGTTTCTTTATTTCAGCATATACACTGGGATGTATAATAAATTCTTCGGTCAAGGTCGGTGATATTGCCGTTCGAACTCTTAGACCGGGGGAGAGTTGATTAAGAGAAATATTTATCGGTTTAACTTCTACCATTCGCTTTTCGCCAAAACATGAGCTTAATGTTATGATTTCTTTGGAAGGTTTGTGCATTCTAATTAGTGAGGAATTTAAAACTGGGATTTGGCAACCTGAATCAATCAAGGCTGTTACGGGCTGATTTTCCACAAAAATGTTTACATATTGAAATTGTTGTGCGAACTCATCGCTATTTTGTTTTTCGCTCTCGACTTTCAAAGTATTCACGTTTATTCTATTATGGATGTGGTCGTTAGATTCTTTAGGTTTAAAACGCTTCTCACAGTCTCTTGCGTAATGAGATGAATCACCGCATATATATATATAAAGCAATTTTTATTTTCTCTTTCAAGATATTGGGGATAGTTCTCTTTTAATCTTTGGTTTAAAGTTTTGTGATCTATTTTAAAGGGGTCTTGGGTATATCCATAAGTAATAGGAATTTCTTTATGTGATCCGCTTCTAGATGAAATATAAATATCACACTCTTTAGCTAAATCGATAGGTCTAAACCAATCTTCTGCTTCTCGAATGCCAATATGAGTTGCGGTTTCCTTATTTAAAATTTCGAACTGTTTCTCTTCGACTTTAGCTACAGGATTTAAACTTAATGCTTTATTTTTAGCCGTTTGAAGTTCGACTTCTTTTTCTAATTTTGCTAACTGTAGTTTAGTGTTCAATTTTCTGTTTTTCGAAATCCCTTTCGTTTCATGATACCCTCTCACTATACAGTTTTTAATTAAAGTTTTAACGAAATCTGGATCACTTTCAAATGTACTACTGTTCTCAATTGTAGTCTTTAGTTTAACTATGGTGTCCGTACTCTCCACAGTACCGTCTAGATCCTCAACAACTCTTATGAGATCCTCTTTAAGAGCGTTTTTATACATTTTAGAAAAATATGGAAAGATCCTACCTTTTTTTTTTAGCTCCTTGTTGCTCGCACGTACGATGTATCCAATAATTGAAGAAAAACGTTGATTCCACTGATTTCACCTCTTCGCAGGTTATAGATGAACTATAGTTCTTGAACAGATAAATAGTTCGAATTGACACCTCTTCGCAGGTGTTTATGTGAGAGTTCCAACCTCTACACAGGCGGAATTTTCACGTTGATTCAATGAAGAATGCAACCTCTACACAGGTTGAACGAAGTTTCCGAAAATGGCGGCGCGTCTCCTCCACGGACGGCTTTTTTTTCACTGTCCAAACTTTGATCAAAATCGAAATTTTTCGATCCCGGCCTCTACACAGGCGGAGTATTCATGCTGAGTTCAAACCTCTACACAGGTTGAACGAAGTTTCAAAAATGGCGGAGCGTCTCCTTCACGGACGCTTTTGTTCATTGTCCATACTTTGGTTCAAAATCGAAATTTTATCGATCCCGTCCTCTACACTGGGCGGAGTATTCATGCTGAGTTCAAAACACAGGTTGAACGAAGTTTCCAAAAAATGGCGGAGCGTCTCCTTCACGGACGCTTTTGTTCATTGTCCAGACTTTGGTTCAAAATCGAAATTTTTCGATCCCGGCCGAACCCCATAATTTGTGGGAGACAACAAGGGGTCCAAGACATTTATCTTTTCTTTAACTTATTTTAAAACTAACAAAAATTAATTAAAAGGTAGATAAGTTTGACAATGATATACAGAAGGTAACGCCTGCTCGCGCACCTCTGTCTTTTTTCTTCTCTGCTCGCTTTTTTCTCTCTTTTTTCTTCTCTAATTTCCAAGAGTTTTAGTTTGGATTTGCTGCGCCTGCGCGCGAAGACTGCTTGGCTTTGGCTGCCACATATATATATAAAGAGAGAGAGAAAGAGAAAGTCGGATCCCCCTCCCAATTTACGGAATTTTTTCCCCTCCCCCATTAAAATGAAGACACCCCCCCCCCTTTTTAACGAATAGTAAACCCCGATTTAACTAGTTACTTCAACAGCGGAAAATTTTTTAAAAATTAGTTTGGATCAGAAAAAGTAAGATTTCATTTCAAATGACTTTTTCTTTTTGTTCACAACAGAGAACAATTTTATGCGGGAAAGGGTTCAGCCCATTGTATTGGACTTTACAGGTGCAGATGAATTACGAGTGAACCTATCGCATGAGTTTTGAATACGACTGGAAATTCCTTTCTTATCTCATCCCACTCCACAACAGGCCGCGGTGGTCGAGTGGTCAAGGCATTGGATTGTGGCTGGCCTTGTCACGAGTTCAAGCCCAGTACCACTAAAGAGCCGCCGTGTAGGGGCGCGATGCACGTTAAATCTGTCGAGAGCTCAAACGTCCTCCCATTGGTGTGGTGTGGTAGTTAAAAGAGGGGGTGCCAGCTCAGGTGTCGTCTATGTCACTTGATCATGGTTCAAAATCCAGTGGTCCGTCGCCAAAAGCCCTCGTGTAGCTGAACAGTGCGATGTTAATATTCACTCATCCACTCCACAACGCAGGAGATGAGATATTTTAGGAGTTGTTACCATTTGCTCACTTTCTTGATAGAAGTGAGTTTTATCATACGTCCGGTTTTGCAGAAAAATTTGTTTTTGAAAATGTGGGAAGCTGAGGAAAGTGTTAATTTGTAGGAGCCAATGTGTGTGAATAGCGATTCTGATGTAGAAATTTATAATGAAACTCCTATTAAAACTGATACATTTTTCTAATGGTTTACATTATTTTGAAACAGAGAAAACATACTTCATTCACCAGGATATAAATGACTGACATCGTGAGCACTCAAATTATACTTCATTTCTTGGCAGCGAAAGGGATCACACAGCTTTTGGCTAAGAGGTATTTTATTTCTAAATTAATTTTGAAAAAATTGAATTCATTATTATTTATGCTAATCTTTCCAGCCTTTCGCTGGAGAAAAGTTCGTGTTCGGATTAATGTTCGCAGATCTTCAGATGATAATCTCCCGGGCGTGGCTATTCTCGCAACACCTTTCGCTGGTATCGTCCCTGATCAATCATTGGAATTGCTTCCCCGCACAGACTCCGTCACTCCGTCTTTAAAGATCATCGCAATTTCTTTCTCTTGAACCTTTCTGGTGCGGCTGCTCCCGCAACCTGTTTCTCGTGTTTTCGAAAGAGAAGCAAAAAAAAAAAGCTGAAGATCCTCGTCACCTTCCAAACAAACTCTTTGTGAGCCCCACGTCCCTAATAATCTCTGCTTGGCGAACGTAGCGAGTCTGCAGATTGGTTCTTTGAGACAAAAGGTCGTTGCGACTGAGACCAACTACGTCCCCATACCACTTATACCATATGGAGGGTCTATCAATAGACCTGTCACTTTCACACTGAGATTACCTTGGGTATGTCTTTCGACATTCCTACTATTCAAGTACTTCGTGGCCCACATGGTCGAAGGAACGAAATAATGGAAACTGTTCAACAGGAGAGTCCCTGTTGTTGCAGAAGTAAGAGGAGTGGTATCATCAAAGTTATTTCCAGAAAAAGCTCAAGAGCTGTTTTTCCCCAGACGTGAAGGAAGAATACGGGTCTCTTTTTGAAAACCCATCTGGGCATCCCCGTGCATCAAACTTGACAAGTATTGTCGTAAAGTGTTCGTCTAATGAGACAGCGCTACATGACGTAACATTTTTTTCTCTGCATAAAGTCGAAAAAGAACTCTTTTGAATTAGGAATCAAAAAGATATAGCTTAACATCTATTATTCAGTGTTTTAAAATTTCTTATTAATTGGTGCGTACACTTCACTAATAGCATTTTTAGCAGCTTTATAAAAAATGTGGGATTTCTAACTTAGAAATTTTTTTTTCACGAATTTTTATTATCGAATTTCCAAGGTAAGGGCAAAAAAAATAGTACTTTTTTGGACCTCTATATTACGAATAACCTCGAATGAACGAATAAAATGTTCACTCCCAATAATTCGTTAAATCGAAATCAGACTGTATATAATTTGTGCGTGAATATAAACTAACAGAAATATTTTCTTCAAATTACTTTCTTCTAGTATTGCCTTTTTTATTCGTTCAAAAATGATTTATGAATTAACAAAGATAAGTACGTTGCATATCTTTTTATAACAGATAATATATCATTTTTTTTAAAAAAATTTGTACAGATTTTCGTTATAAAAATTCAAAAATGAGTTATTTTTTTCCCCAGCATCTATTGATATTTTTGATTATTCATAGGTATTTCCTACACTCCTCACTTAACTGTGACTGAGCACGCACATATTTTCCCGTGCTACCTACCACAACTGTAACTTTACCACCTTCGCACCGGGTGCATTCCAACTGATAAACAGGAAACTGAAAAACGGACGTAACGTCTTGTCCTTATATAAAAATACTACCGCAATTTAGACTCGTAGGTTCTAAATATCCGCTGTACCTTCAAAGGTGTGATTTTCATTTGCTATTCACTTCTAACTATTTAGAACAAAGTATAAATTAAATGGTGCAAGGTTTTCTGAATTATAAGAACTTTTATTATCTTTATCTCTGGCTGTTACTCAAACACAAGCTACGGCACAATAGGTATAAATTCATTTATAAAAATCAAGATTAATTCCTTCATTTTTTGGATGAATTTTCAGTTAAAAATACTCTTTTTCATTCTAAAATCAATTGGATGTATATATGTAATAATTCCAATAATTTAATTTTTAATAGATTTTGATTTATTTATGGTCCACTCCTTCAGAACAACCGTGTAGTTATTTTAATTAGTTACCCGCCTAACGGGGACTTCTGGAACTACATCCATCCATCCCACCCACCAGATCATGGGATTTCCAGCTGGGTATAAATAGCGAGACTCTGGAAAATCCCGCCTCTTTTATCTTTGTCTTTTCAGCATGTAGTCAAACTGCAGCGCGTTGTGTGTTTGTTGCTTTTGTTCTGTATAGTGTCATCCATGCTTTATTTTTGTAATATGCCTATGTGTTTCAAGATGTTGAATGAACTGGATTAACTTACAAGACTGCCTCGTCAATGCCAATCAAATGTAAAAGATGAACCGTCTAAAATAATTACCATCGTTAAAGAATCAATTTCGCCACGACAAATTATGCACCCCACTTAAGTTTTATTATATATATGTTTCCATAACTGTGTGTGTGAGGAAAGGGGGTCTTGAAGAATTATTGCACTCCACCAGTAGCAAACACAGGAATTTTTCAAGGGTCGGAAGTGCACCATTCTCGTATCATGCTCCACTACGCCGCCCAACATATTCTTTTGATTTTGTCGATTTTCGGGAACTAAAAACATTAAAAAAATTAATTATTGATAAATAATTAACATTAATTAATACAATTGTGATGAGCCCCTTGGGTCACACCTTGAACACCAAGATTAATTTGAGGCAAAGAACCACCAAAAGCCATTTTGAATAATAAAATTATTTATTTTTGTTATAATTTCCTCAAAAAACTCTGATAACAAATAATATAATTATGTTACGTCATCTAAAGGGATTTGCCTTTATATTAAATTAAATTATTAAGAATACGATTGATTACTAATCTAGCTCAACTCAAGTAAGGTTTATCGAAACTAGGAGATCCGAGAGAAACACACGTATTCGAATTCTTAATTGTCATTAACTTTAACTAAGTATCTCAACCTGACGCTTACTTTAAGCGTACGTGAATTATATTTACCGCTGGCTTATATCAGCTTTCTGGTACGTCTAGCAGCACGACGTCTTCACGAATCTAATCTCTTTGAATCTTCTAGTTTTACTTTTAACGTTGTTGGCTCAATAGCCTACCATCATCTCTCTTGCTATCTCGCAACTCTCGACTTAAATACCTTATCTAATTTGAATATCCCAAACTTCTTTTTGGAGTTGATTGGAAATATAAACGCGAATTTATATTCCCCAGAAAGACGCATAAGAAAATTAGTGGGAAGGTTCTGTACAGATTCGTCACACAATTTATAGTTAATAACAAGTACTAATTAAATTTTACGGGAAATATAAATAGGATTATAATCAACCGAAAAAATCAAGGGCTTTGGGGAGACGGACTCCGGGACCCTCTCCTCCCTTGTGAGTGCCACTGTACTTCATGAATACTTGAACATGTAAATAGTTCTAAAGACACTCAAGTTTCTCAAAGCATGTTATAGCTAAAAAACTAAAAGGTAAGGTATTTTCTAACCTTCGATTCAGTATAGATTAGTTTCAATAGCATGTGAAACATTTATACTCAGGCAGTAGCGCACACAAAAAATTTTCAAGGGGGGGGGGAGTCCGGGGTTGAAAGTTCACCATTCTTGTATCATGCTCCTTTTGATTTTGTCGATTTTCGGGAACAAAATACAGTAAGAAAACTAATTATTGAATAAATAATTAATTAGCATTAATTAATAAAATTAATCATTAATAACAAATACTTAATTAAATTTTACGTATTATATACATAGAATTATAATGAATCGGAAAAAAATCAAGGGCTTTGGGGGCGGACCCTCAGGACCCCTCCCCTTGTGTGCGCCACTGTACTCAAGTATTAAAAAATACAAATAAATAAAGGAAAAAGGACAAACTTTAAGGATGGTACGCATGTACATGTCGTTTGCCAACTACCCATGGCAACTTAGTTAAATTAATTAAATTTTCGTGCTTGCTTATGAAAGAGTAAGACCAGGTTTGCAGTTAACATTAGCATACGACCAAGACATAGGATGAAGGGAGAAAATACCTTAAAAATCAATGAACCAAAACGTTTGTCAAGGCATCCTGTTTGTTATGTTCATTTTTTATTTATACGTGATGATTTGGGAACACAAACCAAACCAAATTCAAAAATCAAAAAGACGTAAACAAAGAAGAAATATTTACGAGGCCGATTCGCGACGAGGCAGTTAGGGCAACAATCCTTTCATAAATAACTCAGTTAAAAGCTGTGTTTTTCAAAATGCTTCGCTTAAGACGAGCTTGTTGCTGCTCTGACGTTAGTTTTTCTACACTTATTATTTGAAAGCAGTGGAGCTTGAAGATGGGAAGCTAGATAATTCTCAGAAAGCCCATCCAAACGTATGATTGTCACACCACAAATAAACAAAGTGAATTTTAAAATGCTGTTGATTGCTTTCTGAGTCTGCCCATTAAGGATAGTATGAAAAAGTGCTAAACCTTGCAATTACTCCAGAACTACTTATTCTATTCTCAACAATTACTTATACTTATTCTAGTAGTATTCTAGTGTTAGTGGAATTAAATTTTCCGATTACAAGCTCATTATGAATTGCTAACATCAGTGACGTAACGGAGATGATTAGAGCCACCCCCTACAAAGTTAGGTTTCGGAGCCCAAGACGAATCTTAAAAGAGGTAGGTACATAGTGTCAATCAGGCTTTGGGCCCCCCGCAATACGGGGGTGCACGTTACGCCACTGGCTAACACATTATTGATACTAATAAATATAATTGTTGTTAATTGACAGGTGGCGTAATGGAAAATATTAAGCCCCCTGCAAAGTAAACTTTTGAACCCTAAGCCCTAATACGTACTTGGCGTCAATCAGGCTTTGGGCCCCCTCGAATCCCTCCCCCCTCCCCGCAGTGCAAGAGTGTACATTACGCCACTGAAACTGACCACACGATGTATTTTCTGGTAAAGGCTGAGTAACAAGTGGAATTAAGCCTATTTGAAATACATATTTTGACTGGAGGAAAAAAATATCATGCCCACAATATAATTCTGGGGTTTGAAGATATTATTTGAACACGTGCCTATCCAACAGCGTAACGTACCCCCCACACCACACATTGAGGGAGAGGCAGGATTCTAGGGGTCCCAAATCCTGACTGACGCCAAGTACGTATTTAACCAATTTATAAAATATCCCTTTAAAACCCAACCAACACGATCGTGCGGGTTAGATATTCTGAGACGTTTTTGCTTCTGGAAAAGTCGTATGTAAGAAAATCGCGAATCAAACGATTGAGAAGGTTTGCAAGAAGTGTAAAGTGTTACTTTCTATCAACAGATGATGGTTGTGGTCCATCTTTTACTTTCAGCTGGCAAATTTAGCTTTGTTTTCAAATACCACGAAAACACATCTTTTGATCTGTTGTAAAAAGATAATTATCAATATATTTCTAATTGCTTCGATACAAAATTTTGTATTAGTGTTTAAATAATTGTAAAATAGAAAAAAAAATATCAATTGTACTCTATTAATGTTGCTTCTAGAACTCGGGGTTTCGTTACCCGCACGATCGTGGAGTTGGGCGTTACTTGAGTCACTGCAGCTGCAAATATAAGTACTTACGATGCGAATTTTCTTTTCTGTTTCAATAATTTTGATGAAAGCCTACATAAAAATGAAAGTTATATAATTAATACCAAATTTTCTTGGGGGTCGCCATGGATGAGTCCCTTTTTTTCTTTCTCCCTCTCTTTTTTGCAATTAATTTTCTTTTTCATACATTTGTTGAGGAGTATGGCATTTTTATCCTATCCACAGATATCTGCATCCATTCCTCCCCCCCCCAAAAAAAAGTCTGGGTTTTCCGGTGGGAGTTAGTATGGTGTGGTTTAAATATATTTTATTTTTTTAAATAATATTTTCTGATACATTTTACTATTTTTCATGGAATACTCTGCTAACTTTAAACCAAAAACTTTTTCAGGGGTCTAAAAGGAGAATTCTCACAGAAAAAAAAATTTTTTTAATTGATGAATAAATCAGATTGAACTTAGATCAGAACTTAGTGATTTCTCGGATGATGACAATGCTGTGAACAAAACATGGGAATCGCGTATACTAAAAGGAGAATTAAATTCAAATGAGAGCGATGAAGAAAAACATGGGAATATTTGAAATGGAAAAACAATTTTGGATCATTCTTTACTATAAAAGTCTCTTGAACATATTTATTACATTCATCTAGCTGTTGCAGATTCTTGGTTTCTGTGAAAACAAAATGCAATATCAAATAAAATTCCTCTAAAAATTAAAACGGATCGCTTAAAATTTTAGAGATAGTTGAAGCATTATGAGCCTCTCCACATTCTAACAAAAGTATTTTAGTTGATGATGAAAATAACAGTGGTGTAATTTCATTTGCAAAAAGATCGAAGCGTTATAATCCATCTGCTATATGTGTCATGGCTTTTATTCTGGCCATTCCAGGATAAAAGGCCTGACATGTATATCCATTTTTGATCTGTTGATGACATTTCAAGGCAGATTTGAAAACCACGAAAGCAGTTATACTTGTCAAAAACAAAACAAAGCATTTTTACAGTAAATAAATAATGAATTAATGAAAGAGTTAATTATACATCAATATTTTCCTCATTTGTAACAATTTTATTTGAATTAAGTTTGTTCATTATATCAACTTAGAGCTAAAAATGTATAACTCGAAAAATTTCATAAGTGACCTGCTTCACAGATAACGCCCAACCCGCACGATCGTGCGGATGCCATCTACGTTCCATGGGGGGGGAGCGATAATTGTTTTATTATTTTCCCAGTGTCATTGAGATCAATATAGTATTAATAATCAGAAGAAATTAATATTTAAAGATAAAAAATAATTCGGGTTTTAAAGGGATATTAAAGGCAAAAAATGACTTTGCAAGGGAGGAACAAATATTCTTCGCTACGCCACTGTGTGTGTCTATCTATCTACAGGCAAACATCTTGCTGCTTTTTAGACAACTGGACTGAAAAGGAATACCTCTCAGACCGCTTATTAGGTCCTCTTTTAGGGCCCTTTCACACAAGTCAACTTGTGCCGCTCATAACAGAAGGAATAGACTGTCGGAAGCTAGTTCTGAATAGAAATCGATTGGGTCCCTGGGACACCAGTGGTCAATCGGCACTCCCTGCTGTGGCCACTTCCTCAAACATTCGAAAACCATGTCCTTTTCCTCAACTATGATATTAGGAATGCTACGGTCTTCACACCCGACTACTTGTGTATTGACAATGGAGAAAGCTTTTTATTTTTTCTTCGGACTCAAAAAGTGTACCGATTAGTCTGGCTGTCGCTTTTCAGTCAACTTTATGTCCTCATGAGAAAGGAATTCTCTCTTTTGTGAAACTGGCCTTACACGTGCCATTGCTAGCTTTGACTTGGAGTAAAAGGAATTATCGCATACATTCCTCTTAAAGATGAAAACTTTTTGTTGTTATCGTTAAGGGCCTTTCTGAGCAATATTTAAAGGATTTTTTTTTTGCAGTAATGGCTGAGACTGATATAAATATCCTGTTGTTATAGAACGTCATTTGAAACATGTTTTAATAGAGATCACTGGTAGTCTAGTTGAATTGAGATAAAATTTTGCTTCGGTGGTGTATTTAACCAATAGGGCTAGATTGTGTAGCCAATAAATATGGCTGTGATTGATATAAATATCCTGTTGTTATAGAACGTCATTTGAAACATGTTTTAATAGAGATCATTGGTAGTCTAGTTGAAATGAGATAAAATTTTGCTTCGATGGTGTATTTAACCAATAGGGCTAGATTGTGTAGCCAATAAATATGGCTGTGACTGATATAAATATCCTGTTGTTATAGAACGTCATTTGAAACATGTTTTAATAGAGATCATTGGTAGTCTAGTTGAATTGAGATAAAATTTTGCTTCGGTGGTGTATTTAACCAATAGGGCTAGATTGTGTAGCCAATAAATATGGCTGTGACTGATATAAATATCCTGTTGTTACAGAACGTCATTTGAAACATGTTTTAATAGAGATCATTGGTAGTCTAGTTGAAATGAGATAAAATTTTGCTTCGATGGTGTATTTAACCAATAGGGCTAGATTGTGTAGCCAATAAATATGGCTGTGACTGATATAAATATCCTGTTGTTATAGAACGTCATTTGAAACATGTTTTTAATAGAGATCATTGGTAGTCTAGTTGAAATGAGATAAAAATTTTGCTTCGATGGTGTATTTAACCAATAGGGCTAGATTGTGTAGCCGATAAATATGGCTGTGACTGATATAAATATCCTGTTGTTATAGAACGTCATTTGAAACATGTTTTAATAGAGATCATTGGTAGTCTAGTTGAAATGAGATAAAATTTTGCTTCGATGGTGTATTTAACCAATAGGGCTAGATTGTGTAGCCAATAAATATGGCTGGGACTGATATAAATATCCTGTTGTTATAGAACGTCATTTGAAACATGTTTTAATAGAGATCATTGGTAGTCTAGTTGAAATGAGATAAAATTTTGCTTCGGTGGTGTATTTAACCAATAGGGCTAGATTGTGTAGCCAGCTAGTGTTCAGTTTTTGAGTCACCACTAAGAAAAAGTTTTCGGTGAGCTTGACTGCGGCGTTGGGGCTTTTAGAGTTATGGGGATTTGAAGTACCTATATAAAATATAAACTCGCTTTGCATTAGGTTACTGGTTGAAAAGAAATTCCCCCTCAATCAAGTTATGGGATCAAGTTCTAATTTTACATAAATATTAGGAGAATGCTGCGCATAAATTGGAACTAAGAACCTGAAAATCCTCATACACTGCTGTTGTGGCAGTTAGGAAAGTGAGCCACTAGCTACTCTCTCATTCCCGTTATTTGGTTGTAGTCTCAACTAATAGTTTTGATGTTAATTTTACATTTTTAAAATGGAAGATGTTCTTTCTAAGACATTTATTTAATTTAAAAGTCAAGTTGTAAATTTTTTTTAAATTCTTGTCTAAATTTAACAATACTCTGGCAGAATAAAAGAACTGGATGTACTGCAATTGTAGCAGTTTTTTTAAAAAACTTTTAATGCAAATATGGATGAGTAAATATAAAACTATTTAATTCACGGGCTTGATATTCTGCTAAGCATTAAACGTAGGTTTATATTCTACTAGTAATAAACAAAAGAGAGAGAGAAAATCTACATTTCTCAAAAATCACGTCTCATAGGAATCGTAATTACCTTTTTTTCGTCTGAGCTTGAACTTTGAAACGCAATTTCACTTTCATTGTATTTTCCATTTCAATCACATTAACAGTAATTTCGTTTAATTTATGCTTTTAAAAAATAAATCATTTCGTTTTTTTTCTCTCTCTTTCTTTCCGAGCTAACGCAAAAGAGGGCAAGCGAAAAACGGTCGCTTTGTGGTTATTTTAATTTTTTATATAAATGATTGTAAAATGATTTATTAGTCTGTGAAGAACTGCTTTCAAGTTTATTATAAAATATTTATGGACAGAAATTGGCATTTTGCCAGTGAACAAGTTAAAAAAAAAAGTCGTTTGCGAATGGATCAAAAATAAAACAGAATAAATAAGTGAGCATGCTGTTTTAACTGTTTCATGATTAATTTGGTTGTTCTTCGATTTTGAAGTTTTAGCTGGGCAACGTAATTTTTTACTGAGTTGCATGAAAAAATGAAGGTAATTATCTATTATTCATGAAGGATATGCTTAATATTCCGCAATTTTTAAAAGAATTATTTTGGCTGTGAATTAAGCCCGTAGAATTAAAAAGTAAATACAACTTACCTATTAATTTTCCGGTTGCTTAATAATTAAGTTTTGCTTGTGCCAAATGGATTTTGAATAATTTAGAAGATAAAATTATTAATGGAAATTGAATTCCGGCATTTTAAAAAAAGTTTAGACGCGCAAAATGTATTAATGGTTCTTAATGACTTAGCTGTTAGAGTTTAACTTCTGTTTTAAAATTAGGCATTCTAATTACTTAACATAAAATAGTTCTAGGGGCAACAGTAATTAACATGTAGGTCAGTGGTCTTCAAACTATATCGACTCTTGGAACTCTTCAAACTAAAAAAAAAAAGCCTTTAAACATTAAAATAATATTTAAAGATGATTAACTTGTTATAAGTACTTATTTTTAAGTAAAGGCAATTAAAAGAATACTTTATTTATTATTAAAAAATTGTTACATAATATATTAACGTAATTTTCTCATTAATTATTGTCCTAGATGTCATCTGCCATAGAATTACATATTTAATAACTAGGATCAGTAACGCACATAAGGGGGGGTCCTGGAGGTCCGGACCCCCCCAAAGCCTTTGATTTTTTTTCCGATTGATTATTATGTATATATACAAAGGAGAAAAGCGACTCACTGACTAATTACGATATCTCCGGAACTATTAAACCTACAGATTTGAAATTTGGTATGTAGGTTCACTTCATGGAGTAAACATCAGCTAAGAACGGATTTTGCAAAGATCGAAACCCATGGGGAGTTACGGGGGTATAAGGGGCGTTATAGGTAATTATTTCCATTATTAAACGATTAGATGTACAGTCTTGAAACTTGATACACAAATTTCTTTCATAAAGTAGAGATTCCCTACATAATGATTTTTACGAGAATCGACCTCCAAGGGGCGTTGAGGGCGCTTAAGGGGCGTTATGCATAATTATTTCCATTTTTAAACTATTAGACGTACAGTCTTGAAATTTGGTAAGCGAATTCCTTTGATAGAGTAGAGATCCGCTTCAAAATGAGTTTTGTCAAAATCGACTACCAAGTGGCGTTGTAGCCAATTAACTCCTTTTTTAAATTATTAGACGTAAAATCTCGAAATTGAGTAAGCAGATTCCATTCATTGAGTAGAAATCCGCTATAAGATGGGTTTTGTGAAAATCGCTTCCTAAGTGGCGTTGCGGGGGCTTAAGGGGCGTTATAGATAATTATTTCCATTTTTAAACTATTAGACGTACAGTCTTGAAATTTGGTAAGCGAATTCCTTTGATAGAGTAGAGATCCGCTTCAAAATGAGTTTTGTCAAAATCGACTACCAAGTGGCGTTGTAGAGAATTAAGGGGCGTTATAGCCAATTAACTCCTTTTTTAAATTATTAGACGTAAAATCACGAAATTGAGTAAGCAGATTCCATTCATTGAGTAGAAATCCGCTATAAGATGGGTTTTGTGAAAATCGCTTCCTAAGTGGCGTTGCGGGGGCTTAAGGGGCGTTATAGATAATTATTTCCATTTTTAAACTATTAGACGTACAGTCTTGAAATTTGATAAGCGGATTCCTTTCATGGAGTAGAGATGCGCTACAAAATGGGTTTTGTGAAAATTGGCCCCCAAGTGGCGTTGTGGTGAATTAAGAGGCGTTACAGGCAATTATCTCTTTTTTAAAACTATTAGACGTAAAATCTTGAAATTGAGTAAGCTGATTCCATTCATTGAGTAGAGATCCGCTATAAGATGGGTCTTGTGAAAATCACTTCCTGAGTGGCCTTACAGGGACTTAAGGGGCGTTATAGATAATTATTTTCATTTTTAAACTGTTAGACGTACAGTCTCAAAATTTGGTAAGCGGATTCCTTTCATGGTGTAGAGTTCTGCTGCAGAATAGTTTTGGGGGAAATTGATCCCCAAGGGTCATTGAGGGGGATTAAGGGACGTAATAGATAAATATTTCCGCTTTTCAGCTCATAGACCCACCTGCTTGAAAATTAGAAGGTATGTTCTGTTTATGGAATAGAGTTCCTGTTACAAAGAGTTTTGCTAAAACGGACCCCCAAAGGAGTGGGGTTGCGAGGGATTAAGGTGTATTATAGAAAAATTCCTGTTTTTGAATTTAACCCATTTACTCGAAATTTATTTAACACGTTTCTTTAGTAGAATAGAGTTCTACTAAGAATTTTACGGAAATCCACTCCAGGGGGAAACGGGAAGAGTTATTGGGGCGTATTGATAGACAAAATTCCCGTTTTCGAACTGCTAAGACTATAATAATAAAATTTGGTTTGCATGCTTCTTTTTTTGTTGAATTGGAATCCGCTAAGAATGCTCTCAACGAGGTATTGATGATAAAAATTCCGTTTTTGCTCTGTTTGATTTAGACTTGAAATTTAGCAAGCATGTTTATTTCATAGAGTAGAGATCTACTGAAAGTTGCTTTGGTAGAAATCCACTTGATTATTAGGTTAAGTGAGCGCAAAAAATCTTTCTACTTCTATTTTAGATATAAATAGAAATTAGAGGTTATAATTTATGTCCTTTTTATATCAAGAGGCGAGAGTTACAGCTATAAATACATTTTTCAATACAATAGAATTCTTAATGCCAAATATCAATAATTCATATTCATGTAAACAGTATACATTTATACAACATCGTGAAATACCCAGTGAAGCGGGTGGGTAACGGCTAGTTATAAGTATATAGCTCGTAAAATTTAATTAAGTATTTGTTATTGATGATTTTTATTAATTAATGCTAATTATTTATTCAATAATTAGTTTTGTTCTTGAAAATCGACAAAATCAAAAGGAGCATGAAACAAGAATGGTTAACTTTCGACCCCGGACCCCCCTCCCCCTGAAAAATTACTGTGTGTGCTACTGACTAGGATATATGCATTTGCAATTTTTTTTTACTCACACTATCGAACACACACTCACACTACTCGTCTATATTTCATATTCTGTGTCAATTTGCTCATTTTTGTGGCCATAAACTTTGAGAAATTTTTTAAACTGAATTATATTGCTCAGAACGGCATTAAAATGTTGATATAGTGCGAAAAAATGTTTCGTCTTTACCGCGAAAACGCTTAAGACGAAATATCGATTAACACGAAATAATACAACGATTCCGACAAACTACTATATTTCGGTCTTTTGTTTTTGATCAACAGACTTAAGAAGCTCTATCTTCATTTTAAACGAAACAGAAGTTTTTTTTTACTTATCTTTTTGTTGCCCTCCTTTCTTAAATAGAAAATAAAATCGAACCAAACTCTCATGAATTTTTACTCACTCTGCGATGTACTCGCCACCGAATTCCAAAGAGAAATGAGAGATTTGTGGCGTTTGTAAGGGTGCAGGGTGAAAGTAACTTAATAAACAAAATTGGCTCGTATGATAGGCTATTATGAGAGTATTTCAAAGCCAAGCTAGTCTCCTTTCTTTGGAACATGTGAAACCCCCTTTCTTTCATTTCCCATCCTCTTTACCCTTTAAAGAGCACACAGCTAAAATACCATTTTCTGTGATAAAGTACATGATAAATGTAATGTTCTCATCCTCTATAAACAATATTTAGTCATAAAAAAATATCTAATCGTGGTTTTTTTCCCTGGGTGGGGGCAAGACGTTATAGTCACTGCGCATTTAAGACATTTAACTTTCTTTTCAGAATAGAAATAATGAATCATATTACAATAAACATTTTATGAAAAATTAACACATTTATGTAATAACTATTTCAATCACAATTAAATACAAAGTATAAGCGTATTTTAATAATAATCGAATAATTGTACAACATAGAATACTTACTACTTAGAAAATATATAGAATACGTAGAATATACATTGAACTTGGTATATATCCACACTTTATATTTTATTTAATTTTTGTATGGAAAATAAGAAAGAAAGTAATATTTTTGAGACTTTAAATTAGTTATTTCCCAAATTTGATGAGCTATTTACTGTGGAACTTAATAATATGCAATCGTTTTCTCCGAGTAGGAAAGCTGTAACGAAAGATTTTCAAACCCGAAAATCTTGTACCACATATTGTGAACAAAGTTTGTTTATATTTCCCCATCCCCAACATTCTCACGTGATTCTAAATGCTCTCTCTCGAGTACAGGAAAAGCGAAAATTTCTAAATCATTTTTCTGCTCTAGGTGGGCAATGGATAGAGCCTCTATACAGATATTAAGGGTTTCCAAAAACCTAAATAAAACCTTTTTTTTATTGTACAATTGCTTAATTCATTTAGATGAGAGAAAAGTATACTTGTGACATGTCGAATTTTTTTTTCAAATATCAGAAATTTTATTTATAGTAATCAAAATATAATTTGTAGATTTACACCGTGAAAAACTGTTTTTAACTACCCATCAGAGGACATGAAATGCAAAAAAAAAAAAAAAAAAAAAAAAAAGGTATCGTGCTGCCATCCTTATTAATTTTTATACGTTTTAGCTTCAATTAACGCATATATATAGACTAAATATCCTACACCCGCTTTGAGAAAAATTTTTTAATATGTGGCTAGACATATTAGCCACTGCCCGCTAAAGGGTTAAATATCGCATGCGCGGCTGGTGTTTTCTGTATTTTCTTGATCCCCAGAAGAGAAATCTTTTCGTGCTAAGCAATTTTCTTTTCAAGTTAATACGAAATTCTTTTAACACGAAAAAAATATTTCAGTTCCCTCAGTTTTGTGCCAACCAATTTTGACGATAATTGTGTGAGAAACTTCGGCATATTCTGCAAATTTGCAACCGAAAATTTAGGAGCTGTTCCTGCTTAAATTTAGACTTTAACGTCGAATCAGTTGATATGTCGATAAGTTGTTCCTTCTCCTTCATTGGCAAGTCTTCTAATTTGTCCATTCATGCTTAAATCATGCTACTCTTACGAAATGAAAGATTTTATATTTTATCCATAAAATATTTATTTATATTTATTTTTACAAGCAAACTGTTTATGAGAATCCGATCTCGAAAAAAATTTAAATTTTGGCATTTTGATTAAGTAAATAGCGATCACTTTGTGACGGGGCTTTATCGCGCCTTTTCACTAATCCTCTTGCAGGATCTTTGGGTCCAGAATGGCATTTAAATCCAACCTTCTCAAGAAGAAAACGCGATATGCAGATTAGTGAATGATTATATATATTGGAGCTTTTGCATTCGCGAGAAAGTCGGCTGGAGGCCGGAGAGTATTAGAGGAGTCATATAGAAGTCGATTAGAAGCCAGAAAGTGAATAGAAGCTGGATCAAGTCGGATAATAATATATATATATAAGATTAATATTAAAGGAATAAAGTACAAGAGGAGGATATAAAGCTTGGCTGCTGATCACCGTGTAATATCGGTAAGAGATTGATTATTAACGTTTAATTATAGAGCGGACTCTAGCTAGTTAAAGAATTTGCTATATAGATAAGGATTCGGAGGTTAATTTATCACAAAAATAGTGAGTAGGATTTCAGGCTCTATTTTAACTTAGTTTTGATAATTACGTCGTATCATTTCTGATCTGATTTTCCTAGTAAGACTTGCGTTGCATTGATTAATATATATTGAGATAATAATAAGCTAGATTTATATTATGGAAGGTTCGAGAGGTCAATCATTTATTCCTACAAATCCAGGTTGATTGGATGAAGAGATAATACCCCCGGGCAGGGTGGGGGGGTATCACAACTTACGGAACCCTTGTCGAAGTTCCAGGGAACCTTAGATTCCGTAAAACCTAAGTGACGACATCTGATGTAGTAGCGCAGGGGTGCTAAACTTTTCCAAGATATGGGCTACTTCTAATGTTTTTTAAGTGTTGCGGTCTATCCAGTGGCGTAGGTTTGGTTATTCTGTATTAAAATCAGTGGTGTAACGTACACCCCCGCATTACGAGGCGGCTGGGTTCTAGGGGGCCCAAAGCGTGACTGGCACCAAGTTACAATCCCACGTAAGATCCGTCTTGGGGCCCAAAACTGGTCTTTGCAGGGGGCTCTAATATTCTCCGTTATACCACTGATTAAAATTGTATGTTTTATTTTCTTAACACTTGTTTTAGACATTGTACCTCTCTTTTGAAATATGACAGATTACTATTTTTACTACAAAAATATAAGTATTACAAAATTGTTAGTTGAATTCTACGTATTCAATACAGCGAGCAGAGAACACACGTAAACAGATGAATCTGAAACCAACGTATATTCTTACATTTGTTCACTGCTTATTCCCTGGCCATCGCGGAACACTTCTCAACTCAACCCAACAATTAACAGGAGACCCAATCCCATGGACGCGCTGGGTGTAGGATGTTCCAGTAGCCAATCCCATGCTATCGCGGAAAGAGCTTGTCTTCAAAATCGTTTTTTCTCCTTATAGCGGCAGTGAATATGTAAAGCGCCATCGTTTGCTTCTAATGAAGATACATGTGTAGTCTACAAAATTATCGAATCATTTGCTTAAATAAACACAGTCGCATTGATTGTGAAAAGCCGATTCTGCAGTCTAGCTGGCGTCGGCGCTCTTTAAATGTTTTTTCAGTATGCGCATCCAGGTTTTAGTAAAGCGGTCACTCCAAAATGTCTTGTCGGTTAACCGGTCGATCGCGATCGACTTAATGCTTATTTTTGCAGTTGCGTAACGGAGAACAGCTTCCCCCCTGCAAAGCAAGGTTTTGGCTTTAATATTTTATTAATTTGTTAAATACGTACTTGGCGTCGATCAAGTTTCGCCCCCTTGAAGCGGAATTTCGAGGGTGTACGTTACGCCGCTAATCTAATTAATGTACAGAATATAATTGCAATTTTTTTCTTCTTCTAAAAATCTTGTTGAATTCAAGTTTGGCTATTTTTTCTTAGAAAAAAAGAACTAATTTAGTTTTTCCGAATAATTAAAGACACCCAAATAAACGGTATTCAATCGACAATAAAGGGGCCCCTTTAAAATGTTTCATGATTTTTTGCTTACATATGTTGGGGCCCCGTATCATTGATACGGCGGTAGTTACGTCATTGTTTCGAGCTGAGTCCACGATAGTGATACAGTGACTCTTTCTGAAAAAACAAGTTTATAAAGAATGGTTAGGTTATCAAGTTTATAAAGAATGGTTGGAATTATTTCTCATCTCCTTACTTTGCACAGCCGAGAAATGCTGTAAGTATTTTAAAGAATTTTCTTTTCAGTATTTAGAGAATGTCAAAGGCTTACTACAAAGACGTGCTCACAAAAAAGAAGTTAAATTCAATTTAGTTTTTGGCAAAGAGTATTTTAACAAAACGAAAATGGCACCAAGTTATTAAAGTCCTTTTTGGACTTATAAAAAAGAACCCCTGGTCCTTACTTCTTGACCTAAATTGACGAATAGCTATGATAAAAACGATTGCGAAAAAGAAAATAAAAACAATACAATTTATTTCATTTAAAATAATCTTTATAAACTTATATTTTTACTTAAAAAACAAATTATTTTTCAAAAACTGCATTAACTTTCCCCCTCCCCAATTTGTTTATTTAATTAGCTGGCAACAGTATTAATACAAGGATTAAATACAAAATGTGACATAGAAACACCCCAAAAAATATGTAAACAAGAAGAAATTTATTATAATGTATTTAACAGTAAATGAATTATAAAGGGTGTTTTTTTTACAGGTATAGAACTTTAAATTGCAATAAAACAACGATGTATTATTCGATTGACATGAATTTTTTTTACTCGAAAGATAATCTTGTGGCATTACATTTTAAATATGATTTCTGGCATAGGACTGCCACGGCTGGCTCGGATGTAGTCCAATCTGGACGTCCAATTTTCGATGACTTTTTCCAACATTTGTGGCCGTATATCAGCAATAACACAGCGAATGTTGTCTTCCAAATGGTCACGCGTTTGTGGCTTATCCTCATAGACCAATGACTTTACATAGCCCCACAGAAAATAGTCTAGCGGTGATATAACACAAGATCTTGGAGGCCAATTCACAGGTCCAAAACGTGAAATTAGGCGGTCACCAAACGTGTCTTTTAATAAATCGATTGTGGCACGAGCTGTGTGACATGTTGCGCCGTCTTGTTGGAACCACAGCTCCTGGACATCATGATTGTTCAATTCAGGAATGAAAAAGTTAGTAATCATGGCTCTATACCGATCACCATTGACTGTAACGTTGTGGCCTTCATCGTTTCTGAAGTACGGACCAATGATTCCACCAGCCCATCAAGCGGACCAAACAGTCAGTTTTTCTGGATGTAACGGTGTTTCGACATACACTTGTGGATTAGCTTCACTCCAAATGCGGCAGTTTTGTTTGTTGACGTAGCCATTCAACCAGAAGTGCGCTTCATCGCTAAACAAATTCGCTTATGAAAATCGGGAACAACGGCAATCTCGTTTTGGGCCCATTCGACGAATCTACGCCTTGCTTGATGATCGTTTTGATGAATTGCCAAACCAAACTGAGAATAAATCACTTGACAGCTGTTAAATCGGTCGCCATCTTGGAAAGTAATGCCAACTTAAACTTCTATACCTGGAAAAAAAACACTCTTTAGTAGAGTTATACAAGTTCTATTAACAGATAACCCACAATTAACAGACAACATTTTTAAGTATAAATTTCTTAGTTTAAAACATTGAAAAAAAATAATGAAAAATATTTTGTATTGGGAAAAATATCTAAATAAATAAAAATAAAAATTATTGTTATGTGTGAATGCAGTTATATCATTCAATATTGTAGTATTTGCTTGTACAATAAATGGGAAATAAAAAATTACTATAAACTAATTTATCTATCGCTTTGTGCTCTGTCATAAAACATTTTGGAAACACACTTCCAGGTGATAAAAAAAAAAAAAATTTTATATTAGGGAAAAAATAAATAAAAATTTTCGTTTAAATCCAGTTTGTATGTGAAATACTTTAAAAAATTCTTTCTGATTAAAATCTAATAATTCTGTCCGTAAGAAGTAGAATATAAATTTGAGCCGAAAAAAACATAGCATTCTTACAATGATTTCTTTAAAGTTTAATTATTAATACAATAATTCATAAACTATAAAAATTATTTTAATACATAAAATTAAACACACACACACACTGAAGAATAAATATCCCAAACAATATTATCATTAAAATGCATTGTTTAAAAAAATAAAATTGATAAAAAGAATTATTTCAGATTAAGTTTTTGAATATTTCTCCCCTGATATATGCTGCGAAATAGTTCCATTAATTTGAAATACAATTTTCTAAAGGAAACACGTTTCCTTTCTCCCATAAAATTCTCGAAAGCATTACATATTGAAATATCACGTCTTCGAATTCACGAACGGGCAAACGATCTTATTATCGAGGAGCTCAAATGTCTCCCCTGTTTTCTAGGCATAACAGCGAATGGAACGATCCACTGCCATGTCACGTGGTTTTCTGACCGAACTGAACCGCACGCACGAGCCTGTGTGGCGCGAAAACGGCCATAAAGCTGGAAGCATCGCAGCAATCGTATCTGCCGGCACCGTAGGCGGTAAAACGTGCATTTGACAACGCCATTCCAAAACCTTACTTCTCATTTCGTTCCTCATTCCGAAAAATCGTCTGCAGTATTCGAAGAAAAGTTTCAGGAATAATAATAGTTACATGAGTTTTGATTTGTGAAAGGTCAACTGTCCTGTGCTCGCACGTTTTTTTACAATTTTGTACGAATCGAAGGGTAAGTTTTTCCTTAGGATTATTTCGTTGTCTGATTTTTGCTATTTTAAGAAACTCGTAGGTGGTTCTTGAGAGCTGCATGGTGTGTCTGTCGTTATGGTAACAGAATACTGTATCGATGATGAGTAGCAAAAAAATTAATTTGGAATTTTCTTTTTAATAATGAACAGGAATACTAGAATGAAAAGTTGTTAATAAAAAATTAAATAAAATTATGAAACTGACTTAATGTTCTACAATTTTAGTTAATATTTTAAAAAATCTTTTGTAGAGAGATCATTGGTGATAAATTTGTTTAATTTAGAAATCAATGAGTTCGAATTCTTTATTGTAATAATATTTGAATAGTGTAATACAAATTTCTATTGGATATAAGTGTATAAATGGAATGAGTGTGTTTTTGCTATATATAGTTCCGAATGAAATTTTATTTCTAATTAATGAGAATTATTATCATTGTTAACCAGAAATTGATCAAAAACATGTATTCCTATTACGATACTGTTGGTTTTCTTGAATTATTGAAAATTGCTTTCGAAATGGAAGTTAAAATAATTCGCCTTAAGTATTTCGCAGTCAGCAATACGATTTAAATTAGTATCTTTTTTATTTCGATAATCATATCTGGATTCCATTTGTCATTTATATTTCTCCTTGTGATACTCTTTTTCTAAAAAAAAAAAAAAAAAAAAAAAATCCGTTGCATTTAATAAAATTATTAATTTGAATTTTCATCATTGCGAATATATTTAATTTTTATGTCGTTCCATTATTACTTTTTTTTTAAAGTTTCATTTTAACTCGGATTTTTCTCTTCGATATCAGCACAAAATAAATAAATAGCGATTAAAAATGTCCTGCAGTATATTGTTATATAAAAATTAAAGTATATTTATTTGTTTCTAAATAAAATAGTATTTGATACATTTTTCCGATGTTCTTTTTTTATTCGCTTTTTATTTACTGAATCTCTTTTCATTCACTGTATTGGTAAAAAATTTAGGATGCTAAGTATGTTTATTTTTAAAATAGTTTTGAATAAACATTTCCTTTATTTAATTAAAACGAACAAATATTTTCGAATAAGATAAAGAGTTTCGAAATTGTCGCTGAGAGAGAGAGAGAGAGAGAAATGAGCTATTGATGATTGCGAAATTCATTTTCAAAAACAAGCTTTGATTTGTTATCAAATCTTTGAAAGTCTGACTGGAACACATAGAAATGATTCTTTTTTAGCATGTTTGGTTCTGAGTGAGTAAAAGATGACTTTAAATTGTAAATTAAAAAAAAATGATGCTTTTTATGATAGCACTATTCAAATATACATTTTAATTTTATATAGTTTTCGGGATTTTAAAAACATCGAGCATTACATTAGAAAGTTTGAAAGAAAATAAATCCATGATCGAATTTATTTCAACGATTCCTTGCAAATTAATATTATTTGTTAATTTATTGTATGCAATGAATTGTTTTTTTTTTTTAATTTTTAATTTGATTATATTTTTTCCGCTTCCTACTGATTTGTGATATAAATATGATGCATGTATTATTTTTAGAAATGAATATTTTGCATAATTTGAATTTTTATGGAAAAAGGTTCGCAAGTATTTTTAAAATTTTAATGTGTTGGGTGGAGGGGGGAAGACCAGAATACAAAATCTTTAAAAGAATTGTGTTTTTCCCATCCATACAATGAAATTTTTTTAAAAAAA
The DNA here is from genome assembly GCA_019973935.1 of Trichonephila clavipes. NCBI lineage: Eukaryota > Metazoa > Arthropoda > Arachnida > Araneae > Nephilidae > Trichonephila > Trichonephila clavipes. The sequence goes on from BMAU01020003.1 coordinate 89,280, forward strand.
TTAATGAGCATAAAAAGTTTTATTTGTGTGTAACATTCTATAACCATATAATTTGAATAGAAATTCAGTTGCATATAATTAGCTGCTTCTATCATTATTTATTAATTCAAAATGTTATAAAATTGGTGCATGTTCAGTTTTTTTAGAGTGACATGAACACGAAACATTTCCACCAGTAGTATTTCAATAAATAAATATGTAGCAATTTTACTTCAACTTTTTTATATTGCTGTTAAATTTTTTTACAAAAATGTGAAATTTTTTACCCCAAGAAAGTAATTAACGAAATAATTTCTTGAGTTTTTTAGATCTTCGTTTGCCATATTTTTTAATGTTTACTCGTTCCCAGTAAAAATTGCATCTAACTGTTGAAAAGTTCAACAGATGAAAAATTATTAATAATCCTTTTCTCATTTTGTTAGTGATTATTACTAAATTTGTCAAATGCAGTGTTCATTTTAGAACGTAATTAATCACACCACATGTTCTTGTCAATATGCCGACACCGGAAGTCCCCCCCCCGTTCCCTAAACCGGAAAAGGGTCCTCTTCAGAAAAGGGGAACATATTTCTACCGGAAACTGTCCCTCCCTCTTCAATTTTTTGTAACCGTTTGGGGATAAATGTTACGAAGTGGCGTGTTTATATAGTTCTCTTCTTATGTAATTGTGTGCGAGGGTGCATCGAACAAAAAGAACTTTTGAAAGCCCCAAGCAAAGTGGGGGGTCCGCAACAAAGTATTTACTTTACTGCGGGATATAAATATGGGCACTTTTATCACAGCGAGCGCTGTTTTTTCTTAAGAGGCTGAATGTAATGCTACTTTTTTTTCTTCAATTTCTATCATTTTTTAAAAAAGTCGCTATCGCAGACGAAGGAAGGAATCTTTGGAAAACTTTCAAAGCTTTTAAAATTGGTTGTGGCAAATCGATAGATTTTTTTTTTCTTCTTTTAGTCCCTTTTTCAACCCTAAAGTTTTATGTCTTTCTCCCCCTTATAGTTTATTTATTGTGATTTTTTCTTGGAGACTAGGAGGAGATAAATAAAAGAATTTAATGTTTATGAGCACTTTTTTTTTCATGTGAAGGAGGTGATGCAATAAAATATCGGAAAAAGAATACAGCTGCGCAAATAGAAGATTACTTTACTTGGAATTGATATTGATTGCTTTTAATGGAAGTGCATTGTATTCAATGGGTCTATATGAAGGGATATATTAAAATAAAAGATACTTTTCAGTTAGCCTGGTGCAAATTTTGCCGAGCGGACCCAAAATATACAGAAACAAAAGCTACTACTGTTAATTGTTGCTAATTTTAGTGAATTTCTAAAAACCGGAGGACTGAAGGAAATTGTTGCAATTGATAATATTGTAACATTTGGCGATTTATCGCTGCGCCCAGCTATTCAAATACTGTCGAACCTCCATATTACAAACCTCTATATTGCGAACTTTTTCTTGGAACCAAGAACATTTCACGATTTTCTTCATAAAATAACCTCCCAATAGCTAAATGCATTTTCTATATAATGAACTTTTTTCTTAGATTCAATTTTTTTCTCTTCCTATTTTTAAAGTATTTCTAGACATTTCAGGTTATTTTCTCTTTTAAAACGTATTATTGTGGTCATAAATCTTGAGCATGTGGTAATCTATGTTTAGAATTTCTAGTTGTAAAATAATGCCTTTTTAAAATTACTTGTGTATTTTAAATTAAAAAATATTCTTAAAATTCGTTAATTTTAAAATAAAATTATTTTCTTATTGTTGAAAATACAGTGTACTTCTAGACATGCTTTTTTCTTGTTTACCCTGCAGTTTTTCTTTTTCTTTTTTACAAAATGATGTGGATGATTACTTTTTTTCAATATTTAGTATGGTTATGAATTTAAAATTTGTTTTATGTTGTTTATAAACTACTTTTATACCCGTTTCGCTCGGCAAGTGGCAAGTATGTAACTTACGGAGTGCCTGCCCCGGAACGGGGCGTACCTCCTCATCAGAATTTTAGAATTAAGGGCCGAAATAGTGATTTTACTTAAAATTAAATTTTAAAAGAAAAAATAAAAATGGGCAGAACAATTCTGCTGGAACGGCGACAGAGTGAATCTGTCGGCCGAAGAAACAGTCGCACCACTTTTGATCTAACAACACAAATTGAAGGATAAAGAAGTTTTTAATGAGTTAATTTTATGTGTATTGCAAATTAAACAAAAAAAAAGCTTTTTGCATATCCCAGCTAAAAAAAAAAGATACAAAAAAAGAAAAACAACTTTGTTAAATTTTAAGTGTGTAGATCTAATATAACTGATAAAAAAGATTTTTTTTTATTTATAACTCCCCGTAACACTATTGAGGGTCGATTTTTGAAAATACCTCCCTAAGCTGATCTCTGCTCAGCAAAAGTAACACATTGTTAAGGGGAGTTGGAAAGCTAAAATCTTATTTTTTTGACAATTTGAGATTTTTACATTTTCAAACAGTATAGATTTTAACCTTTCTAAAAATACCTTACTTTAACCTCTAGGGTATTTAGAAGCCCTTAAAACGTATTTTTAAATAATCATTGAATTTGGGCCACACCCATTTTAATGGCGAAAATTGTAAACAAATTACTTTGTTTTTGTTTAAAAGTGTAACGACTGATATAAACCAAAACATGTATTTTTTATTTTAAATTGAGCCTTTTATTTTTTTATTTCCTAGTCGATTAGAAGTCTCACTGTATACATTAAAATCAATTTATCTCAAAATGTAAATTTTAATGTGCAATGTACCTTTTCTGAGAAACTACTGTTCACAGGAATGTAAATTTTGTATGAATTATTTATAATGATGTCTAATATATACTAAAATGAGCTTTTTGTAAAAAACTCAAAAATTTAATTTTTACAAATTTTTTAAGTGAAAAATGGGTCAAATTTCGCAATGTTTGATAAAATATTTCATAATTTATTAAAAAATTCAAAATTAGCTAAAAGCTCATTTTAGTATAATGAGAGAGGTGTACTTTAATAGTATGAAAAATTTCAAGCAAGTACATAAAACCGATTTTGAGAAAAGGTACATCGAAAACAGCCAATTTAATATTGTCAGTATAGAGAAAGAGAGAGGTTTCCAACTCCCCTTAAAAGTTTTGTGTAATGAACGCTTAAAATAGTGTAAATAATTTATATCTGAGTGTAATACATTAATATTACTTTCTGCTGTATTTATTTTACGTTAAAATTGTAATATTCGCAAGCAACGCCGTTTCTTAAATTATAATGGCGATTCATTGAAAAACATAGCGAAATGTTGTTAACGATAGAGTTAAGTTGGCAAATGTCTAGCTACTTTCACAGATCGAGCTTTATTAGAGCTTTGTGAGACCCGCCGTGTAGGGGAGCGATGCACGTTAATACTTTATTCAACCGCATTATGATTTACTGCAGTTTTTTTTCATACAATATTTTTTTTTGGATCGCTACATTTAAAATTAAGGGATATACATAAACAAAATACTCCACTTTAGAAAATTTAATCCGTTAGAGCTAATTAATTAATTAAAGATATTCCACTGTAAAATTATTTATATACACCGTTCACTTAAAATAAGTAGTCAAATCATTTTCTAAGGTCTTCATTAACATACAAAAACATAAGACACTTAAATTTTGACATTAACTATTTTTTCGGGACAAAAATAATAATCTTTGCAATCCGCTGAAAACGCCGTCAGCTGAAAACACAATATCTGCTGCAAAACTATTCGCCTTCCCCGCTAAAATACTCATCATAGAACCCGTGCTGCCATATATCTGGGAAGAGTGGATTTCAAAGAATATTCCTGCTAAGTATTGGTAGAATATTTCTTCTAAGTTGGTGTGGTGTGGTAGTTAAGAGAAGGGGGTGCCAGCTCTGGTGTCGTCCACGTCACTTGACCATGGTTCCAAATTACGTGATCTGTTGCCAAAAGCCCTCGTGTTGCTAGCTAAACAGTGCGACGTTAATATTCACTCACTCACACACTCCAAAAATACAGTACAGTAGTTATAATTATTTTCATACTTAAAAACGCAATATCTGCCTATTCAATTAAAATTGTAGCGTTATAATTAACTACTAACCACAAACAAATTTTGAAAAATTGTCCAAATGATGCAGTGTGAAAGAGAAAAAGTTTATTTACTTTTAAGTACCAGAACTGATAAAAGCATTTATTTTGAAAAAAGATCAATTTCTTACTACCAAATGTGCATAATAAAATCGTAAAAAAACCCATTAAAATAAAGAAAGACTTATAACAACCTCTCCCTTCAAAACTTAATTTTATTCTGAAATAAAAAAAAAATAGGCATTTTGCAGATCACAGGAATTAATTAGAAGCGAGCGCCTTGTGTAGCCAAAACAAAAAGGGTTTTCCACAAGCAAAAGCTGTGGAAATTTGCTGTGGTGGGCTTTTTTGCTGCGCACGCCAGAACTGCTTGCAGATTGCAGAATTTTTTCCTACTTACTTAACAAATATCGTTTTATTTTGGACACTTCATACAATATCTTTATAAATTATAGCCTATGTGTTATTCTGATGTATAAGCTATATTACTATAAAGTTTCATTAAAATCCATTCAGTTGTTTTTGCGTGAAAGACTCCCAAACATCCTCACAAACTTTCGCATTTATAATATATATTAAATATCTAGACTAGATATTGAAATGTGAACCTCAAAATAACGATTTTTCCATACAACGAATTTTTTTTTTCGGGATTCAGTGACTTCGTTAAATAGAAGTCCGATTGTAATACCAAATAAAATATGTCACTGTTAACTGCTATGTTAGGAACATATTTTAAGAATGGGGGAAAATCAAAAGGGTTGTCCAAGAGACTTCCAAACAGAACGCTTCCAATTTTTTCTGGACATTTTTACTGTCAAGAACTAAATGCTGTGGAAACCAGATTGTAAAATTTAGTTATTTTTACTTTATTAAGAAAAAAAATTTTAGAACACATAAACATCTTTTTAAATCTTCAAAAATGAGTGCTTACATTTGTAAGGTGTTCATATGATTTGTGTCCTAATTCCTTACTTGATTTGAAGTGTTATTTTAAAATCATATACGCGTGGGGTGATTAAAGTATATAAATTGATGGAATTAAAAAAAAAACGATAAACAATGTATTCAGTATGTGAGAGGTCCTCACCTTTTTCTCTTGGGCACCTAGATATGTAGGAGGTAGGGAAGAAACACTAGCCATCATCGAATCATTCCCTATTTATTGATCATACAATATAATGACACAAATTCAATGAACAGTAAGAAAATGTCTCAGTGCTAACCGCAAAAGTGAAATAACAACGAAATACAGGAATAATTAGGAGACTATCAAACTCGATCCTTACTTTATATAGGATGTAATCAATTATTCGATTTAATCCAAGATTAATTTAATCTCAGTGATCAATCATCAATTTAAATCTTTCCCCAAATAAATATTTAATCACAATAATTCAATAATGATACCTGTCAGTAACAATCTCATCTGATATATTCCTGGCCTTCATCCACTCCTACTTTCCTCTAGCTAGAAAACTTCGGCTATTTATAGTGAACTAAATTTGCATGTAACGATTTCTCCTTCCGAAGGATTGGTTGTGAATAACGCGAATTGATAGCCCTAAGATTTCCCAAGAGGATTAGTGGAAGGATCGCGAATAGATCTGTCACAAGTATTATTTTCACGATATATATATATATATATATATATATATATATATATATATTGTATAATTTTATTTTCATAAATGTGAAAAGCGATGCCATATATGGGTAAATTATGTTAATTTTACGTATGAAAATTCATGGTGATCTAAGAAGATCTATGTAGCTTTTTTAATTTAAAAATTATGTTTTATTATTCAAAAGCTTGTAGTTTTTTTTTTATTTTGACTTAGATTTTACCCTAATCTATAAATTGTAGTTCTTCCAATATTCATTCCCACCAATTTATTTATCTAAAAATTTTAATGAAATGCATTTTGCTCAGGATACAACGTTCGTTCTTAGACGCAGTCAAAAGGATACATGGTGAATTACATTAGTTTCAAAAGAAGATATGTCTTTAGCATCTCTGAAGGTTTGGGGAGATTTTATTTAGAACACAGCATACATAGAATTTGGATAATTATACGTTTATTCTAAATTCTCGTATTTCACCTTTCGCCAGTTATTTGCATGTCTCATTTCTGTGTCTTACATTGTGTTTACCGCAAGCCAAGGGTACTTTTGTTTACCTCCCAAGCAAGCAGTTCTTAATTCGGCTTCTATGAATTTGATTTCCATAGAACTCTGTAACTAGATTAGTTATTCGAATTATAATTAGTTCTCTCACACATGCTGTAAAGGAACACTTACATTATTGGTATATCGAAAATGTTAGGAAACAAAGCGACTTAAAACATTAATTCCTTTTATTGTATGTTCGGTGTAAAAGAAAAGTAATCCTCTCTTGTCAAAAAATTCCATTAGTGAATCAGTCCTAGAATAAATCCGAACTCAATTCGTTCGTATTCTTAGCAAAACGTTGAGGAAGTTAAATTTATATATATATATATATATATATATATATATATATATATATATATATATATATATATATTATTACATTGCAATTAACTCGAAAACGAAGTTGCGAACTGATTAGAATTCTCACAGTGCAATTGCTAAAGACCGATTCGAATAGTAATCCTAATTCATGTATTTACTTTCGTTATTACAAAGATATCTTAAGTGTTTAATGTTTGTTGTGTTTTTCTTTGTTTTTAGATTCCTTACGAAATTCAGTTCATTAGATAATTAGTTTAGATTTTTCATTTAATTTTCTAAAAAAATATCTATTATTGATTTGTTAGAAATCACACAGTCAAACATGAGAAGTCTGTGTTGTATTCAAACGAACAACAAAATCCGTTGATTTTTTTTAAAAAAAAAAATGCTTTAAATTATTGCTTTATTTTTCCGAAAACATTAAGTGAAAAATTCGTTAGTATTTGCATTATGATCTGGAATGATTTTATACAGTTCTATATTTATACCGCCTTATTTTTAACTTTTTCAGAAAAATGAAAAAAGTTCCGTAGTATTTGCATTATGAACATCTGTAAAATTTCTGGAATGATTTTATACAATTTTATATTTATATACCGCCTTATTTTTAACTACTTCAGAAAAATAATCTGCTGTTAAATAATCTTTAAAAATTTTAGATTTAAACAAAAAGTATCTCTTACAAAACCTAACATTTGATGCGCTTAATATATTTTAAATGTACAAGAGTTAACTTTTTAATTAAATGTTTAATATTTCAATTCATTAAATTATAAACAGTCAAAAAGAAACACGATGTTATTTTGTTTACTCAAATTGACAAATGGGTTTACTTTATGAGTTAAAAATCTCTAAAATGCATTTAATTGATGTATTTTTTTAAAAGTTTACCCTTTTTTTAATAAATTGGTTTACACTTTGGATAAGTAGTAGCTTCGCGAATTATTTAGTTGCAACGTACTTGTTTATGCTAAAATTCTGTTTATTTTTTAGACTTTTTTTAAAAAATTTTATTTCTAAAATTGAAGCTTTGTGAAATCATTTTTATTAATTTAAACTAAAGAAAAAACACTTCGGTTTTCAATTTGAATCGTGCGAGGTTGACTTTTTTAGAACTCTGTAGCTAAAGAGTGTTTTTTTTTCTAGGTATAGAAGTTTAAGTTGGCATTACTTTCCAGGATGGCGACCGATTTAACAGCTGTCAAGTGATTTATTCTCAGTTTGGTTTGGCAATTCATCAAAACGATCATCAAGCAATGCGTAGATTCGTCGAATGGGCCCAAAACGAGATTGCCGTTGTTCCCGATTTTCATAAGCGAATTTGTTTAGCGATGAAGCGCACTTCTGGTTGAATGGCTACGTCAACAAACAAAACTGCCGCATTTGGAGTGAAGCTAATCCACAAGTGTATGTTGAAACACCGTTACATCCAGAAAAACTGACTGTTTGGTGCGCTTTATGGGCTGGTGAAATCATTGGTCCGTACTTCTTCAAAAACGATGAAGGCCACAATGTTACAGTCAATGGTGATCGGTATATAGCCATGATTACTAACTTTTTCATTCCTGAATTGAACAGTCATGATGTCCAGGAGCTGTGGTTCCAACAAGACGGCGCAACATGTCACACAGCTCGTGCCACAATCGATTTATTGAAAGACACGTTGGGTGACCGCCTAATTTCAACCTGTGAATTGGCCTCCAAAATCTTGTGATTTAACACCGCTAGACTGTTTTCTGTGGGCTATGTAAAGTCATTGGTCTATGCGGGATAAGCCACAAACGCTTGACCATTTGGAAGACAACATTCGCCGTTATTGCCGATATACGGCCACAAATGTTGGAAAAATCATCGAAAATTGGACGTCCAGATTGACTACATCCGAGCCAGCCGTGGCAGTCATATGCCAGAAATCATATTTAAAATGTAATGCCACAAGATTATATTTCGAATAAAAAAATTCATGTCAATCGAATAATACATCATTGTTTTATTGCAATTTAAAATTCTATACCTCTAAAAAAACACCCTTTATACAATAACTGTATGAATCTAATATATATTATAAATGCGAAAGTTTGTGAGTATCTTTGTGGGTCTCTCTTTCACGCAAAACTACTGAATGGATTTTAACGAAACTTTACAGTAATATAGCTTATACATCAGAATTAGGCTATAATTTATAGCATAGACTATAATTTATAAAGATATTGTATGAAGTGTCCAAAATATAACGATATTTGTCAAGTAAGTAGGAAAAAATTCTGTCATCTGCTAGCAATTCTGGCATGCGCTGCATAAAAAAACCACGTCTGCATGTGAAAAACCATTTTTGTTTTGGCTACGCAAGGTGCTCGCTTTTAATTAATTCCTCTGCCTGTTTTTTTTTATTTCAGAATCAAACTAAGTTTTGAAGGGAGAGGTTGTTATAAATCTCTCTTTATTTTAATGTTTTTTTTTAACATTTTATTATGCACATTTGGTAGTAAGAAATTGATCTTTTTTCCAAATAAATCATATCAGTTCTGATACTTAAAGTAAATAAACTTTCTCTTTCACACTGTATTATTTGGACAAATTTTCAAAATTTGTTTGTGGTTAGTAGTTAATTATAACACTATAATTTTAATTGAATAGGCAGATATTGCATTTTTAAGTATAAAAATAATTAAAACTACTGTACTGTATCTTTTGGAACGAGTGAATATTAACGTCGCACTGTTCAGCTACACGAGGGCTTTAGGCAACAGACCACGTAATTTTGAACCATGGTCAAGTGACGTGGACGACACCTGATCTGGCACCCTCTTCTCCTAACTACCACACCACACCAACTTAGAAGGAATATTCTACCAATACTTAGCAGGAATATTCTTTGAAATCCACTCTTCCAAGATATATAGCAGCACGGGTTCCATGATGAGTATTTTAGCGGAAAAAATAGTTTGTCAAAATTTAAGTGTCTTATTTTTTTGTATGTTAATGAAGACCTTAGAAAATTTTATTTGACTACTTATTTTAAGTGAACGGTATATATAATTAATTTTACAGTGGAATATCTTGAATTAATTTATTAGCTCTAACGGATTAAATTTTCCAAAGTGAAGTATTTTGTTTATGTATATCCCTTAATTTTAAATGTAGTGATCCAAAAAAAATATTGTATGAAAACTGCAGTAAATCATAATGCGGTTGAATAAAGTATTAACGTGCATCGCTCCCCTACACGGCGGGTCTTACAAAGCTCTAATAAAGCTCGATCTGTGAAAGTAGCTAGACATTTGCCAACTTAACTCTATCGTTAACATTTCGCTATGTTTTTTATTGAATCGTCATTATAATTTAATAAACGGCGTTGCTTGCGAATATTACAATTTTAACATAAAATAAATACTACAGAAAGTAATATTAATGTATTATACTTTCAGATAAAAATTATTTACACTATTTTAAGCGTTCATTACACAAAACTTTTAACAATATGTTTCTTTTGTTGAGCAGAGATCAGCTTAGAATGGTATTTTCAAAAATCGACCCTCAAGAGTGTTACGGGGAGTTATAAATAAAAAAAAATATCCTTTTTATCAGCTATTAGATCTACATACTTAAAATTTAACAAAGGTGTTTTATTTCTCTCTTTTTTTGTTTTTGTTTAGCTGAGCTACGCAAAAAAGCTTTTTTTTTAATTTGCAATTCACGTAAAATTAACTCATTATAAACTTCTTTATCCTTCAATCTGTGTTGTTTAATTTTTCAGTTCACCCGTGCGAAGAACGGGTATACCGGTTAGTAAAGGATAAAAGTAAAATATAATCTCATTTCCTGTAACGTGAAAAAATTAGAGCTATTTGCAATGTTTTGACTTAACTTGATGTGTAAAGTCTTATCTTTTCCTGCTTAAGGTAAACAATTATAAAGAAGGAAAACAGAAACTATCGATTTATTAAAAAAAAAAATTAAGAATCACTTCTCTATTAATTCTTTTTGTCGTACTTTAATCAAAGAAAACTTGGTTTCTGTTTTAACATATATTATTTATTAAAAAAAATTATACTAGTGACTTGTGCTTCAACTCACCAGCAGATGTTCTCTGTTTGAGCAACGCTTGCTTGCCTAAAGGATTCATTTTCATGATTTCTGCACCTGCCTTCTAGCGCCCTTTAAGAAATCAATCAAATCCTTTTTGACGGTATCTACTTTTGTTCCCCTGGCATTTTGCCTATTTCTTTTTAACTCAGCATTTGTTTTTCTGATCGATTTCGAGCGTTAGAAAGCAAAAATGCATGAGTATGGGAAGCCAGATTCAAAATGCAAAGTGAAAGAACAAAAGAACGAAAACATGTTTATTAAAGGCTTTTTTTTTCAAAATATTTCTTCTTTGAGAGGAATTTTAAATTTCTCAAATCTATATATATATCCCCAAAAGAAGTGAAAGCATTTTTAAAAATCTGGAGTTAGAAAAAAGAATATAGTTTTTTTTTCAAATTTTATTTTAGGAAAATAATAATCGTTTGCTTATTAATTAATTTTGATTAAAAAATGTATTCGCCCAGAACACAATTTAATCATATTTTTAAAATTCTCTTATTTCTTAACTCTTGAATTGAACATAAATATAATTTTTTTTAGAAATACACAACTGAATTCATTACTCGTAGTTTCGCGTGGATAATCACTCAAGCATATGTAATTCTATTTTGGAATGTTTCTTTGCATACAGATGCCTATAAAGGAATTTTCTCTTCCCAAAGAGAATGTTAGAATGATATAGCGCTTGCAACATTGCATTTCCTGCATTGTTTGTTGCTAGGCATGAAATTGATCACTGTTTTCGGATAGCTGTATTATTCTGTCCCTTCTAGCGTACTGACCACTTGTTGCTTAATATAGAATACATGTATTTGCTTGCATTTTGGCGCAGCTAACATTTCCAGTGGTATTCTTATTATATAAGATAGATAAATAACAAAAGAAAAGGATATAATCCTGAGATACCGAAAATCGTTACAAAGTGTATGTCGTTTTATTAAACATTTAATCTATTTATTGCCTGAATCAAGGTAAGTATTTAAAAGTTGTTTTTTGTACGCAATTTTTTCTTCTTTTTTCGTTGCATTATGTTAAGTTAATTTAATAAAATGTTACATAAAAGTTTCATCCTTCAGTACATTTGTAGTTCTAAACGAGTTGCCACTCAATGAAATAACCGCGTTAATGTTTTTGATTGCCAATTGGCGTCGATTTATCCAATTTAAAATTTGTAAAGTAATTTATTGCGCACTTGGCTCGATTCCACGGTTACCTCGCAATTGTATTAACTATCAGAAATAGGTAGAAGTGGAGTTAATTTTTTTGGCGCTCTTAAGCTTACTTACGACACTTGTATAAAATAAACATAAATAACGATTTTGTGCTTCAGTAACGAAAAGCAGCCACGAGAGATTTAATTTACAACAAAGAAGAATGTTTATATTTCTTGGCGCCAAAGTAAGTGTTGGCGTGGAATATTGAATAATTTGGCATTCTTGTTTATTCACATTGATGCTATTGAATTACTATTCCTTTTCATGGAATAAACATGCTTTTTCATCTGGCGCTATGACGTAGAAGTAAAGTTAACGCTATTTTTTAACCATTTTGACGTGAAACGTCTTTAAAATCGCGCCGAAACATACGGGTACCAGGTTCAAAAAGTGGACCGTAACGAAAAGGTCTATATCATCGTACCTTAATAATTACAAAACTATTAGTCCTAGAAACAAAAATGTGGTGTGAATATTTCACTTATATAGTCAGCTTGCTGTTATGACCTTGAGTCTGGGTCGAGCGGGGGAGGGGTACTGCGTTAACTGTGCGAAACCGGCGCTCTCTCGCTCGTTTCTATTCAGTGTAACTCGTGACTCCGACTTGATAGCGCGGTGATTCTTTCGTGTGTTTATCAAGATTATTGAAACCGATTGATTCATACAAAAATAAGTGTAATTTGGACAGTATTTATATTAAAAATAACCAGAATGTGATAAAAAAAATATATAAACATTTGCTATGTCGGCCTCAGCTCGTGCAAGAGCCAGCCAGAAATAAAAATCACGGCTATCGTTGGAAAGAGGGGGCTATGGGCCACACACAGGTATAATGTCCGGCGCAGAGCGAGCGAGACGGTTTCGGGAATGTCGCAAAGCCGACGCCGCCAGGAACTTTTCTGCTGCCGCCAACCTCGCGAGCACCTCTAACACTGGAATACCTGTACTTATGGACGTAACGAATGAACAGACTGCCGCCAACCTCGCGAGCACCTCTACCACTGGAATACCTGTACTTATGGACGTAACGAATGAACAGACAATCGATATATCTATTGGATCTGCCACGGAACTGAGAGATCTTAATATCAGTAGAAGTGAAGCAATGCAAAATCATTGACGTTCAGCGGACAAACGCTTCAAAACGGTATTTGAAGCCAATCCGTTTGGTTTATCTTGCAGCGTTTGTGATAGACTTTGGTTCGAAAGAGACTTAAAGAAAGTGAAACATCGCAACATTTCTTTCCTTCAAACAAAATTCCCCGATGAAAATGTGCCGGAATTTCGCTTATGCAGTACCTGTAGCAAGTCGATAGATGCCAATAAGGTGGCACATTCGACGAAGTCGTTTTTAACTATGATAAGTCACAACAGATACAGCTTGTGTACGTTGCGCTGAGTAGAGTAACATCGATTGACGGTCTGTATCTCACCAATGATAAAGACGATTTTAAATTTTATCACGGGCGAGGCAGCACGGCGCCAACGGTGAAAGATATTCACGACGAGTACGATCGGATGGCGAATCATCGCCTTCCCACGTTATCAATGCAAGCAAGAGCCTTCTGTAAGCGAGACGTCCTAGCCGAACGCAATGAAGACCAGGGTGGCTACCTACATCGACGACGGCAATTAATTTTGATCGTATCTGCTTTCAATGCACAAAGTTTTGAATTCATATTGATGAACTCCGATTATATGGTAATTAGCGAGACTTGGATAAATTTGATGATCAATGGCTTCGAACTAAGAGCAAGTAATAACACCGCACTTGAACATCGTACACATTGTCCGTCTACCTCATCTGAATTGCCGGTGCGAGTTTCTGCAGCCGGAGGTTCTGCAATCTACAGAAACCTACAAAGCTCCACGAACTGTAGCGAAATCATAGTAAATGCCAACAAGTCATGCGGAAATTCAGTCTTGATTAAACATAATGTCGGCGACATATGCTTGGTGGACGTTAAAGTCGAAGATCTTACGCTGTTTATCCTCGGTGCCGTATATATACATCCTAAGGCGTCGGCTGAAGCTGTTAAGCTATGTCTTTATCAATCACTTCTGCCATATTCAGCAAACTTAACAAAATTAATACCGAACTCTCAGCCAGACTTGGAGACTCCAATCGTTCTATGCGGCGATTTCAATTGCGATCCACAACAGAACAGCTATCTTGTTGAGTTCATGAGGAATGAATTCGGCCTTAACTACGTACATACATCACCGACAACGTTAGGCAATACCACTATAGACTGTACATTCACCAGAAATATTAATGTTGACATTATGCCGTATGTTTCTTATTTCACATATCACAGACCTATGTTAAATAAAATCGTTGTCGAATATTAATTGTAATAATAATTTATGTTTCTATTATGTATCTGTTCTTTTTTATTAAAATACTTAAAACACCATCAATCCTGTTTTTATTTATTTCAATCTTTTACTTTAAAAGCGATTCGCTAACATAGACGTTTCACGTGAAAACCAACGTCTGTGTGCCCCAGCACAGCCCCACCCGATTTTTCAAACTATTAAATGTCAAATGTGTCTTGCTTTAGAGAATCTACAGTATTCAGATGTTTTTCTTGATTGTTCTTAATGTTTTTGTAAAGCAATAATTAAAAAGTGTTCTTGTCCGAACACAGCTTTGAATATATGTGAAATATTATTTAACTTTTTATAGTTTTAATTTTCATTTGTTTATTTCGTTTTAGTTGAAATGTTTTATAAACTTTAATCACGGTTTTTTTGCTTAACCTGTACGTGATTGAAAATTTAAATTATCTTGTATATTTTTATTTTGCATTTAATTTATGCATACATCGTGTTATCGGGTGTTGAAAAAATATTTTATTGAGAAATCAATATATTTTATTCTAGCAGTTTTTAAATTTTTGTGATAAGTGTTTTCTACAATCTTTCTGATTTCATTTTTATTTATTTATTTTTTGAAGTCTGTGCGCAGTAGATCTACCTCCTCGTGGTGCACCTGGAAATACTTTTTAGTGGCTAAAAGATCTACAACTTGGCTTTATGTCTCACCCATCTCAGGTTGATACGCTTCGAGTGTTACAGTTGAACGCTAGTGGATCGTCCCAATCCAAGCGCTGGAGATATGCTAGATTAATGAACTCTGTTACAGCTTTTTTTCCCTTCTTCTTTATACTTGCTATAACTGTTCATAATCTGCCATTAGAAATGAAATAAAAAAATTTATTTTTGAAATCAAGGATATGTGAAAGATTTCTCTGGTGTGCTTGGAATAACTCAGCAAAGAATTGCTTTGAAATATATTCACTTCAAAAATCTGGTCTTAATTTTGAAAGAGTCGTCGAATTTGCCTATTCGACGGAATAATTCTTATTTTTTACGATGGTCTATGTGTCGGTGCCCGGAGGTCGCGGATGTTTGAGGGTTCGCGGAAGCAGCAGACATGATCTTCAAAATAACTACTTTTACTTAATACTACTATTTTCAAAATAGTTACTATCCCAGTCGGAGCTCCTTGTGATGTACCTTCTAGAGCCCCGATAGCTCGGTCAGCTCCAATGATATTTACTTCCACAACTTCTGGTGGATTTTACGACGAATATTAATTTCAGGATGCGCTACCTCTCCATCGCAATTCACCTTTTCTTATTCTTAGATTTTACGATTAACCATTAACCTCGCATACCCAATGGCAGGGTTTAAATAGCCGTTACATTTGCATCAAATCAAGTCATCTCCACCGAAAGCGATTTTTAAACTAAAATCACAGTTAAAGAATAGTTGCCCAAGAGGATTAGTAGAAGAACCCGATTAGTACCCTTACTAAAGGATCTATTAGACTTACTGTTATGACTGAAGAATAAATTGAGAAAAATGACTTCTACTTTATTCTTTTTCAAATCAAAGGTTGGAATTTTAAGTCTTAAGGCTACGAAAATACAAAATTAACGATAAAAAATAAGTCAAAAACTTTTCCATCTGAAAAAACACATTCGAATTTTTTATATATTTATATTTATGTGATCACATTTCACACACACCAAATACCTTTTTAACCTCCCTGGCAGGAAATGTCATAATGCACTATTTGACCATTTATCAAAATGAGTCAACGTCAGGGCGCCCATATTAAGTGCTCGATTCAATTAAGTCACCAGTACTCACGCCACGTCTTGACTGCTCAGGTTCCTCGTTCATGACAGTGTTGTGACAGGGCGGCGACTATTTGGGGCGTTTAATCAATTAACTTTCCTGGGGGCGTCATACCGAATGAAAGGTGCCGTCTTATGAGGATCAGCCCCTTTGAGTCGATATTGATTTTGGAATTTTCAAAACTTGATTGGTATCTGGCATCATTGTAGGGGAGTGTGCCTTGTTTTGGAAGTTAGGTATATTCAACTTGATAATGTTTATTTTTCAAATCTAATGATAAAAATAACATGATATGAACGTGAAATAAAATTTACATTCCAACTCGGAGTGTTTTGCCACATTTCCTAGCCGGTGAAGAATTTCTTTCTAAAAAGTTATAAAATTATTATTGGATTATTCCGTGCCTAGAGGGGAAAAAAAACTGATGTGAAGTCATGGGGAAAAAAAGGGTATTTACATATTATCGCACCTATTAGCGACATTTTTGAGACCAGTAGCGCACGCAGGAATTTTTCAGGGGGGGGCTCCGGGGTCGAAAGTTCACCATTCTTGTATCATGCTCCTTTTGATTTTGTCGATTATCGGGAACAAAACACAGTAAAAAACTAATTATTGAATAAATAATTAGTATTAATTAATAAAATTAATCAATAACAAATCCGGACCCCCAGGACCCCTCCCTTGTGTGCGCCACTGTATGAGACGAAGCACATGGTTGCCAATTCAGCGCGTACGACATATGCGAAATCGAGGTTGCCAACTTGGCGAGTGATTTTGAACGTTGGCATTGTTGCGATAATACTTAAGTACCAAAAAAGTGATGCTTGATGAAAATAATTACAATTTGACATTGTATTTTATTTCTGTTTAGTTTTTAACGACAAAGAAAATGTCTTAACTTTTTTTGAATCGAATTATTAGATGTTATTCGATAATTAAAAAAGGCATTTTCCCGCCAAATCACAAACTGAACAATTTCGTCTTATTATAAATTAGAAATGTACAAAGGATTGTGTCTATTTATGGTTCGATTACTGTTTGAGAATCTTTCTATGACTGATCAAATGGATTATTATCAGAATTTAGTTGTTTAATTGTGATAGTTTTTGAAACTCCGTAATAGTTTTGTAATACATTCAGATTACGGAATAGTTTGTGGTATTTAAGTAGTTTATTTGTGATATTTTTGAATACATTTATATGAGTAAAACAGAATTTAACTGTTTCCTTATTTTACTAAGTTATTTCTTTTTCTTTTTATATTATGTTGATCTTATATGTATTTTGAGTAAAATAGTTTTTATTGATCAGATTTGGGTATGTTTAAAGGACTTTTAATAAATCAGAATTATTTTTACTGGTTTCAACAAATACATCTCTTAAAACTAATGTTTCCAGAAAAATGTATTGGCTCTTATGTATTATACCATGAACCAATATCGAGGTCAAAATACGTTGCAATATGCAACCAGTTATGGGAACCGTTCACATGTATGTTCGAATACAGTAATAATAACAGTGACAGCAATTGATGTAATTTTTTGTCTCAATTTGTCGATGGTATAATATGTAAATACCAAAGTATTTTTTCAAGCTTATTATTATGTTTAACTGTTGGAATTAATAGTTATTAAATTGAAAAAAAATGCGTTCTTGCTATACATCGTATATAACATGGTATGTATCCCATAATGGACGAAAAGAAACAATGAAATTGGAAAATAATGAAATGCATTTTTTGACATATAAATAGACATAAAAAAATTTCTAGCAATAAAAATAATTGCATTCGGAACTAATTTGATATCGGTCCACTACGGATTTTTCCACCAATAGAAATTTTCTATACGATAACATTGTATTGGCCGACAAAGCGACGTGGCGGTGGTTTTAAAGAGCCAAAAAAGGAAAATGGACCGATATCAAATGAGTTCAAAATTATTCTTTCAAAATGGCGCGAAACTGTTCATGAGCAAACAATTTGAGAAATAATGCACCGAATAATAATTCTAATAATAATAATGAAAAAAAAATTGCAGAGAGAAAGTTCTTAAACAATTCATTTATCTTCATTACTCTTATATAAACATTGTCAATTTTTATCATTAAAACAATCCATTAATAAAATTGTGCAGAAACAAAAATTAAAACCATTTTGTTCCTTGATTAATTCCGGTTCCGTTATCCCAAAGAAAACTTTATCTAACGGCATCGAAGAGCAAATTCCTTTGGAGAAAGAATTCAATCCATTTCTTTCTTTCATCTCGTAAGAAAGTTTCAGATATAAAGATATAAAAGAAAGCTGAAGAAAGACCATTTCTTTATTCTTACTTGGGGCGCAAAACCTTTTATATGCAGCGGGGGATTTCAAAGCTTTTATCCACCTCCGCATGAAAATCGATAATTCTTTCCGCCGAACCCCGTTCTCGCACGACTCGGGATGCAACTTGTTGACAACTTGTTCTTCCGACCTGGAGGCTCGCTGCAAATTAATTGAGTCAGCCCTTAAAATTAGGTGAAATTTCATTACATTAAGTGAGTTTCATAGCTATTGGGATTCAGCGGAAAAAGAGAGAGAGAGAGTTTAGATAAATTGAGTTTCGAATATTGTTTAAGATACAGTGAAAAGTACATTTAACACGAAAACGATTAATACGAAATATCGGTTAACACGAAAAAATACAGCAGTTCCGACAAAAAATTTTGTTCTTTTATACATTTTTTCTCTTAAGGTATTCGACTACGTTCGGAACCGCGATTTTAAAAATACGCATAAATGGATAATTTCCATGATATTTAATGTAACTTAAATTAAAATACACGTATAAAATTGTTTTAAGGATATTATGACAAAAAAAAATTGTTTAAATACAATATTTTGGCAAAAAATTAACTTAGAATAACCTTCTTCAAAAAGTTCTCCTTTCATAAAATATGCTTCTAAAGAGTGTTTTTTTTAGAGGTATAGAACTTTAAATTGCAATAAAACAATGATGTATTATTCGATTGACATGAATTTTTTTTTATTCGAAAGATAATCTTGTGGCATTACATTTTAAATATGATTTCTGGCATATGACTGCCACGGCTATAGCTCGGATGTAGTCCAATCTGGACGTCCAATTTTCGATGACTTTTTCCAACATTTGTGGCGGCCGTATATCGGCAATAACACGGCGAATGTTGTCTTCCAAATGGTCAAGCGTTTGTGGCTTATCCGCATAGACCAATGACTTTACATAGGCCCAACAGAAAATAGTCTAGCGGTGTTAAATCACAAGATCTTGGAGGCCAATTCACAGGTCCAAAACGTGAAATTAGGCGGTCACCAAACGTGTCTTTCAATAAATCGATTGTGGCACGAGCTGTGTGACGTGTTGCGCCGTCTTGTTGGAACCACAGCTCCTGGACATCATGATTGTTCAATTCAGAAATGAAAAAGTTAGTAATCATGGCTCTATACGATCACCATTAACTGTAACGTTGTGGCCTTCATCGTTTTTGAAGAAAGATTCCACCAGCCCATAAAGCGCACCAAACAGTCAGTTTTTCTGGATGTAACGGTGTTTCGACATACACTTGTGGATTAGCTTCACTCCAAATGCGCCAGTTTTGTTTGTTGACGTAGCCATTCAACCAGAAGTGCGCTTCATCGCTAAACAAAATTCGCTTATGAAAATCGGGAACAACGGCAATCTCGTTTTGGGCCCATTCGACGAATCTACGCCTTGCTTGATGATCGTTTTGATGAATTGCCAAACCAAACTGAGAGTAAATCACTTGACAGCTGTTAAATCGGTCGCCATCTTGGAAAGTAATGCCAACTTAAACTTCTATACCTGAAAAAAAAACACTCTTTATAATAATAATATTTTGCTTACATAAAGTAAAGACTTCTCCAGAGAGTCTGAACTAGGACTTTTGAAAAATTCACATTATTTTCAGAGTTACCACCAATTGAAATAATTATCGGCTTTTTTTTTCTTAAAATTGCTCCAATCTGTTGTAGCACCTTTTTGAATTTGTGGAAAAAACACCTACAGTAAAGGAGAAGGAACAACCTATCATCATATTCAATCTTAAAAATCTAAATTAAAGCAAAAACTCCTAAATTTTATGTTGTAAATCCATGCAAAATACACAGTATTTCTCACACAGCTATAAACAATTTAAGTGAAAAATATTTCTCAACGTGAGTGGCTACAAAAAAAAAGTATAGAAACAAATGAAACTCAAAATATCTAATAAGATTGTAGTTAATCTCAATAGACCTAGACTTCGACAGTTAGCGTGAAAAAATGCAAGCACATATCCCAGTTTCTAAAAATAATGCATGGGTGGGTGACAATTGAACAGAATAATGGTATTAATGAGTATATTATATTTAAAGTAAATAAAATTTTAAATGCATTGCCTTTTTAAATTGCCCTTACATTGAGTTATTGTTGATTTATTTTAAATATCATTTTAAGATTGTGAAGTCCCCCCGATGGGGACACCCGTTCTACACTATCCACGCGACCTGTGTTTGTGGGAAGGAGACAAGAACTACTAAAGTCATTCATACTAAAATCGGTTGATTGAGATCTTAGTTTAAACATAATACAACAATAAGAATAATCTAAGGTGGGTGATCAAGAATGAGAAGACACAACACGTATTACAAATCAATAGCGCAACTAACCACTGAATCTAACTTTATAGATTGAATACTATCTCAATAGTAAATGCTTTAGCTTACCGCTATATCCTAGATAAACAGCTACGGTCCATATAACTTCTGTTCTGCCTTTAATCCGGCTATACTCCGTTGGGCTCGAACCCACTTTTGGTTATTCTGCACCGGCACTGTTAGGCTAATTCTCAGACTAAAGATTCCTCTTCCAGAATATATTTCTTATCACCTTGCGACTACTTTTCTACTTAGCGACTCCGCTTAGCGACCACGCGAATGCTAAACTTCCCATATATATATGACTAGCTGCATGGCCCGGCGTTGCTCGGGCTTTCCCTACTTTTATAAAAATGTTCCCTTTCCTTCATAAAAAGTTGAAAAAGTTTGAAGACCACGGCAGTAGATGATAATCAGCGTACACAACCCCAATTACGGTAGACAAGATGTAATGTAGATGACAAGAAATGGTCCTAATCAAAAACTGATTTTTGACGAATAATTTCAGAATAGCACTTTAACGAGTAATGAAGTTTCTCATTTAAAGCACTCAGCATGGAAATTCTGCAAACAATTGAAGTAGATCTGAAAATTCTTTTGTATGCAGTTAATAATGGAAATAATCAAAGAATTCTTTAAAAGATGAAGAATATATATATATATATATATATATATATATATATATATATATATATATATATACATACAACACCCATCTTTTTAGATGTAATGTCCGAACAGCAGCTGTATTTGTAATTTAAATATTTTCTCTGCATTACAATAATTTCTTATGTGTAAGTCAGTTTCAGTATAAAAATGAAATAAAAATAATTCCGTAATTTTGAATATGACCTTTGTAAATTTATTTTCCTTGGAATTAAAAAGATTATAAAAATTGATTCACTGGCTAGACAGATTCAACATTCTTGCAGACGACTCCTTATAAAAGATATTTAATGAAATAAGAACCAGAAGCCTTGTATTTATTTATATATTTAAAATCGCTGATTCTGTATCTCTTCAATTCAGAACATCTTAGTTTTAAAAGATAGATAAGTCAATAACAATTCAAAATTAATTGATCCTGTGTGTGTGTCGTATGCCACAAATTGTGTAAGTTTTCTGAACAGAACAACATCAATTAACACTTTGAAATAGAATAAAATTTCTGTTAAAAACCAGGGAAAACAGGGTATCTCACGCATGGAGAACATTTAACAAAGTATATATTTTAAACCACATTTCAACAAAGTATATTACCCTTAAGCACAGAACAACGACATCAAATGCATTTTGGAGTACAATGTAACTTCTATTCAAAATTAGGAAAAGGAGTATGTCTGGAAAGGAAATAAAGATCAAAAAGTATATGGAGGAAGAAGTTTTAGAAATCAAAATCATTTGTTGAAATCTCTTTGTATCAATTCAATGCAGTGAATTTAAATTATTCTCTTCGAGTTGCATGTCTGGTTACAATCAGTTGAAATATTTATCCTTTTTTTATAGTAGGACATTACATTTTAACTACAACCTACGCGATATGCTAATTATTTTTAAAAACAATCAAAAGGATTTTCAGTTCCTGATACTGAGTTCACGTGCTTGTTCCAATTCTTTCTTTTTTTCTTTGCATAGAGATTAGAAAACGATATGATATAAAGAAAAAGTTATTAATGTAATTACTAGCATAAATTTATTTAATTAATATTTTTTCAACCCTTTCTGTTCTAATTTCCAAATGATTTTAAACGGTTGTTCGTGAGATGAAATATTTCGAAAATGTTTAATTTTGTAATTTAATTTATCACGTGTTTCCCGACAATCAGTTCAAAAACTTATGTGTCGTCATAGTTACGTGATAAACGTAATCGTGTGTTTCCAGCCAATCAGTTCATGCGTTTCGCTGTTGCCAACTTTTGCTTTTTGCAGAAATCTTCTTTTAAAAAGTACAATTTTATCAACAATAAGAGCACACATAAGTAAACAAAATGCATTGGATTTAAAAGTGCATGAATAATACTTGAACACCTTTATCCAATTATCAAATATGAATTTTATCGAAACTTTACTTGTAGGACAAGTAGAAGTCTAATGTCAGTTTTGAACTCAATCGAGAACACGTGATTGCATTTTATCACGTGACCGTTTTGAATTTAGTCCATTCTGTTGGAGCAATTTTTTATTATATTATGCTTCCTAGAATTAATTTAAGTTCTTGTCTCAAAGTTTATTTTGATACCTGTGAACAACGAAGCGGTGTTCCTTGTTTTTCTGCTAATGCTCTTAGAATCTTAATCTTAATTTATTTGATGTGGCTGAGAAAGTGTTCGAAAAAAAACATGATTTTGAAAAACGTATAGATCAGGGGTCGGAAACCTATGGCACGCGTGCCACATGTGGCACATTGTACAATTTTCAGTGGCACTCTGCACTACTCTACAAATTAGTCAATTTTTGAGTGGATGGAAGTTGATAAATCAGAATTATCGACATTTACGGAATTACGAAAAAAATTGAAAAAATTTGATTGAAACTCTATTTGTAAATTATTGAATGCCATAGCTGGAGTGATTAAACTGTTTGAAGAGAGAAAATTACATCCATTCTGCTTTCCGCTTTTGGTTCTACATATCTTAGTTTAAAAAAATCTTCCCTTATATGAAAAATATTTTGAGTCCTCAAAGAAATTGTTTAACAACTGAGTACTCAGAATCGTATCAAATTGAGAGTCACAAATTTTACCCCTGATTTTTTTCGATATGAAAGTAAAGCGGTGCAAGCACTAGGTTCGCATTAAAATGTTTATTTATCTTTTTATTTAACTACGATGAAGGGAAATACTTATATATTTTATGTTGTCTATTTTTAATTTTTGTTGAAGAGAAATAGTTATAGTTTTTGTTGTTTATTTTTATATTAAGTAATATATTTAAATGATTCAAAATTAATGTGCAATAACACAATAAATTAGTACTCTAAACAATAAATTATTGATCTCTATTCAATGCATTATCGTGGCAGTCGAATTGTTTCAAAAATGTCGTCCGTTGTTGCACGCTGTATCATATTGGCTGATTGGTTTGGTACGCCGCAACTAAAAGGTTCCTCACCCTTGGTATAGATGAATAGTTTTTTGATTAAATATCAAAAAACTGTTAATCTATACCAGGTTATTATTTAGTGTTCATTGAATTAAAATATGCATATCAAATAGTTTCAGGAATATTATTACAACAAAAAACTATTTAAATGCAATTCTTACTGTTGCTTAAGAAAGTGAAGAATGAATGGCATAAGCATTCTCCTTTTATGAAATGTGCTTTTATAGTTATAAAATTTTGCATATATATATATATATATATATATAGCACGGACTTTTGTACAGAGGTTGATTTAAAAGTTTTGAAAAATTCATATCGTTTTTTATCAGAGTAACGATCAATTAAAATAATGACAGGTATTTTTTGTTAAAATTTTTATATCTATCTATAATAAGATATGATGTAGTAAAATATGAATAATATAATAAAATATGAATGAATCCGCTTCTAAACTATGTATTTCAAAAATTTTAGTTCAACCCCGCTTTAGAAGTCTTAATCATACACAGACAAAATTTTATTGTTAAGAAGTATTTTTCATAAAAGGAGAATGTTTTGAGAAAACACGTCCTTCTCTCTTTTTTTTTTTTGTGAAAAAATTGCATTGGAATATTTTTTCTTTTCTGTATACATAAAATAATTTTATATGTATATTCTAGTTGTGACGTCTTACGCGTCTTTTCTTTAACAAGTCCTTTGGGTTCTTTGGGCCAGAATTAATGGCAACTCTTTTTCAACCAAATCCGAGAAACGAGAAGTGAAGAGATGCAAATAATATAGGATAAATATAGGATCTTAGAGTAAGCGGGATGGCAATGTAAAGGAATGTTAGACAATTGACGTGCGTTGTGGCAGTTGATGATTATTGAAGTTCGTGGTTCAAGATTTAAGTTCTACGTGTCGTGGATAAACATATTAGTATATTTGAAGATTAGGCGGTTCGATTATCGAGATTGGTCTGAATTATATTGTGTGTTGCGTATTGCTTCATCGTAGATTCTCTCATATTAATTATCATAATTATATTTGTTAAAAGTTTAAGTTGGATATCTTAATAAAGTCATATCAAGATAATGTTTGACCCTAGTTCTTTCGCTGACCCTACACCTCTAGCTCACGCTGATACTTCGAGGGATGTACTTCCAAAGGGAGGTACATCACATACTTCAACTGACACTAAATATCAAAAAAAAAAAAAAAAATAATAATAATAAATAAATAAAAAAAATCACATGTTTTGAATATAGTTTTTTTTAATATAGCAATATAGAAAATTTAAAAATATTTCGCTTTCAATGAACAATTTAATCTACTTAATATCCAACTAACTGAAATGCCCATTCTTCGTACAGGTTAAGTTTTAAAAACATAAAATTCACGTATTATAGCAATTATAATATTTTTTTAGGGAGGCTAAATCTCTGTATGAAGTAGTATAACTAAAAATTAAAAATATTTTTTTAAATGAATGTTCACATTATAAAAAACTTTAAACAAACTTGTAACAAATAGTAAATAACAATGTGTTGCCTATCCAAAAAATGAAATTTAGGAAGAACGTTTTTTTTACGACAACTTTTTCGAAAAACAAATGTAATTCCACCAAAAACAGTAAAAAAAACCCCATAAATAAATATGTTTACAATAAAATGTGCTAAAACAGATATTTCAATGTAAAAGAAAATTAGCATTATAAAAAGTGAATAGATATGAATGAATCCAAATATAAATAAAAATTATAATAGAAAAGTGACAGCAGTGATAAGTTTCTGCTATGGGTGAAATAACCTGCAATAGCTAAATAAAAAGTAAAAATTAATGATGATGAGCAATGTTAAGTTTAAGCTTAGAACTAAATCATCACCAGTTTAACGGTACATCTTGTCCATTTCCATCCGTATAGAATAACCATTTAGTCTGAAAATTTGTTCTAAAATTACATCCTTTTTTTTTTTTTTGGAAATTACGTAAAAGGATACAATGCGTTGAATGCAAAACGATTCACATCGTAAGACACCGAAAATCTAATGTTAATCATATTTGTGTTGCCGATCCAAAAAATGAAATTTAGGAAGAACGTTTTTTTTACGACAACTTTTTCGAAAAACAAATGTAATTCCACCATAAACAGTAAAGAAAAACATAAATAAATATATTTACAATAAAATGTGCTAAAATCCCCCCAAACTGCTCTAAGCATTGATTTTCGCAAAATTGACTTGACACGTTTGATGACGTCATATCTCCATTTATCTGAAAAATCGCTTAAAAAGTGAATTTTAAGGAAATCTAAAATGAATTTCGAAAAACACTCTTCGAGTTGTTCAAAAAAATGACCTACAGCTTCTACGTGCCAAGTTTCAGACTTCTGGGTTGCTTAGTTTGGCCGGTACATCTGAAACACACAAACACAAACTCTTTCTTTTATTAGTATAGATGAAACAAAATCATGCTTTATTTAAGTTTTTCGCTTAGCCTTATTTTGAATCTAGGACGAACGACCCCTCTTTAATGTATTTAATGTTGCTTCTCAATATTTGAATTTAAAAATCGAATTTGATACAAGCATCGATGATCAAATCGATTAACTTGAATTTAACAGGCATCTACCTCATAACAATTCACAAAATAAAAAAATCAAGCACAATAAAACTTTTTAAAATAAGAAAATCAATATTCAAATTCTATAATTCGCTTAAAAACTGTGCAACCATGGAAATTCTTTCAAAATACCGAAACCTACTTTAACGTGCAATCTTGCAGTCGATGAAATTCTTCAATTTACATGACAGAGAATTACCTATTACTTTCCAAGGTGCATTTTAAAAATATAACATTTAAACTATTTTTAATAGAAAAACCATTAATTGTGTTTAAATAAATAATGCACCCTTCAATTTGTATGAAGCAACTTAGCAACACAATGCAAACTATTTTAAACGAAAAGTAAAATAATGGATTTCTAATGATGTTAATAACATGCCTATTAGTTTTATGATGGCTAGTGAAAGTTTAAATTGTGCCTGAGTTATGGAAGAAAGCGATAATTACCCCCCAAAATAAAATTTTACACTAGTACCATTTTTCCACTCAATCGGTCATGCAATTACCAGGATCTACGAAGTTCTTCGTACAATTAGGGTTTTTTTTCTGATCCATTTCCTTCTAGCTAATCGTGATCGTTGTTCTGCGTAGCAGGTACTTAACGACACTAATTACGGCCATAACTATTTAAATCGCGATCATATGATGAGATATATGAACTATTTATTGTTCTTTATATGTAGTTTTATATTCTACATCTATATTATAGGTGTGTGGCATGTTTAGTGGTATGGAAAATTAAGTATTTGTAAGTTATGTTAAATATAAGTAATAATAGGCTTATAGAGAAAGAATGAATCCAAAAACTTATGGGATGGTTTTTGTGAAATATGCGAGAAATAAATGGCATTAATTCTTAGAGGTTTTTTACTAGATTTTTTTGTTTCAAGTATTATTTTTGACAGCTTAGTGAGATTAAGGTTTAAGGGGGAGGGGAATAGAGTAAAATATGATAGACCTTGGTTCGAAAAAAGAAATTATGCTCCTTAATTTCTTTTTTTGTACAGAACAGAAAATGAAAATCGTTCGGCAAGAAAATCATTTTAACTCTTCGAAACGAATCGATCGTTAAAGTAAAACTGTGTTGTTCTGTATGGTTTTGAAGAAAGAATTGTATTTTTAATATACATTTGAACAATATTAGATTAAATAATTTGAAATAATTGCATTTTTCTATTGCACTTCTGTCAGTCTCTCAAAATCTGATTTTAATTTTTGAAATCACAATTTTTTTATGAATTATTTTAAAGTAAGCATAAGTTAGTTAGACTTGTGAAATTAAGAAATTTCGCTTCTAAATTCCTCCCCTCCCTCTCCCATTTTTCCTATTTAGGCATTTGAAAAGTCCAAAATATTACTAAGTTAGCATGTGCTCTAAAAATAATACTTATTTCCTGTGTCAGATTATGCATTCGTCGAATAGGCGTTTTTCTTTGGGCATCTGGACTGTAAAATAGTCCTCAATCCCATATCGTGTCAAGTCTTTGATGTTGGGCATGACGAAAGTGGTGTTTTCCATTCTGCTGAGTGGCATGACGGCGATTGGTCGAGTGATGGAATCCGGGAGACGTGGCTATGATGCTTCATCTGGACGAAAAAGTTTAGAGTTTTTTTGGCTTGGTTGAGAGCTTAGAGGCTGCTCTCTGTTTGGTTTTATAAATTGGTTGGTTATTGAAATGTAAGTTCATTGATCGTTTTTCCTCTGCTAAAAGTAAGGAGTTTTATTTTCATTACTGTGATTGGTTGTCACTTTTTTATTTTTAGTGGCTCCCTCTCTGCAAAGAAAGGTGGCCGTGGTAGCCGAGTGGTATGGATATCGGATCGTGGCTTGCCATGTCACGAGTTCGAGCCCAGTACCACTAAAGACCCGCCGTGCAGGGCAGCGATGCACGTTAAATCTGTCAAGAGCTGAAACGTCCTCCCGTTGGTGTGGTGTGGTAGTTAGGAGAGGGGGGTGCCAGCTCAGGTGTCGTCCACGTCACTTAACCATGGTTCAAAATTGCGTGGTCCGTCGCCAAAAGCCCTCATGTAGCTGAACAGTGCGACGTTAATATTCAATCAATCAATCAATCTCTGCAAAGAAAGATGTAAATTGTAAATGCGTTTGTCTTAAACTTCGTTTTTAAAATCTTTATTTTTGAACTGCCTGATGAAAAAAATATGTAGAAAAGTATCAACAGCATCACACAACAAGTATAATTTATTAATGTACTTACTTCTTCCTGAAGTTTTATTTTGTTTAGGCCTAGTAATGCCTATATTTATATATAATTCAAGGCACTTAATAAGTGTTTGGTTTTTTGTATGCAGTTTTTTCGACCAGCTTGAGCCAACACCAATGTAAGTGATCTGTCGCAATTTCAAGAGAACTAGCTATTCTGAAAATTGGAGATGAGGGGATACACATTAGGTAATAGGGAAGTCGTATAATGAGGTTTTTCGAACTTCTTCCTCAACTTTCTATAATACGTCATCCAGAATGACGCCCAGGCGCCAACATCAAACACGTTTGTTCGCCCATTTTTAATTATCTTGCACATTTTTTACCGTTCCCGTGCTCAAAATGTTTTTTTTTTCACACTCGTCATGAATCTTCGAATCATTTTTAGACTTTCTCATGTGCCTCTTGCCTTAAAAGGCATATTACAATCCGTACTTCACAATTGGTGGAATTTTCTATTGACTGAGGAAATTTAAACATGAATAAACTTATGTCTTAACAATCGTTCCATGATGGCGTCCAATTCTAACCATTACATTAAAGCAGCGTTTCTCAAACTGTAGGGCGCGCCCCCTAGGAGGGCGTGATAAGTCTACGAGGGGGCGTGAGCATATTGAAAAGTCGAAAACAAAAGATCATTTATAAGAAAGTAATTTATGTAAAGTAAACAAATATAAAATACATTCTGACGTAATAAAAAATAAAATGCACATTTACACTTATCATACACTTATAAATGTATCAGTACTGCACAATGTATTTCATAGTTAATTTTTAACATTACTAAGTTAGGAACAAGTTTAATGATTACTAATGCCCTCTTATATAAAATTATATCCAAAAAATAACATTTATTTTGATCATTTCTATGCTCTTTATAATTAATCTCTTAACTGACGATTAAAAGTTACATGATTCGCTCCCCAGTGCCACCATTTTCTACATAGGCGCCGGGAATGTGATGCATTGAAGGGAGGGAAGGGAAGAAAAGGAATAAGTAAGCAAATCCTCTGTAATAAAAAAAAAGTAAATCCTTCGCAAACACTGTCAAGTCTTTTTTTTGCATTCCAAAGCCTTCGGAATAATTTTATCGGTAGCTATGCACAGAAAAGAGCGCACTTCGGAAAGACGTAAATATACGTCCGGGGTAATTATCGCTTTGATTGAGCGAGACGTTTATATACGACGGTGGCACTTAAGAGGTTAAAGTCGTGTTGTAGTTGTTGCGTCGAAGTATAGTATTATTGAATTCAATGCATTGTTATTGTATGGAAAGGGGAGGGGGCGATTAAAATTATGGTTGAATATTGCGTCGCAAATAGGGAAAGTTTGAGAAGTACTGCATTAAAGCACTCAGTGCGCATGCTCCGGGAAGCGACCACAGCTCTGCAGCGGCCATATTTCAGAACGGTACTCATTTAAAAAACATGCCTCGTAAAACATATGTTTGACAGCATAATTCGAAAATTGACCGCTTTGGCGCGTGCCATGTTTTAAAATCGAAGTCTTCACAATTTATTTTTCTTCCGGAAGTAATGACCTGTGCAGTTTTAGAGAACAGCTTTCGCCAAATTCTTTATGTTAAAAAAATTTAAAGAAGGAATTTCGAACCATTACTTAGATACAATGCTAACTGGTAGTGTTGTTTATTTATTTTATTGCGTATTCTTACAGCGTATCAAATGGGATACCAGCATGTCTTACACTTGATAACTATGTATAATGCTCTTGCAAATGGTTACTAAGTCGAAAGAAAAAAAGCGGAGTTTATTTCTTTTTCGGAAAAAATAACTATTTATATACGAGGGTAATTTGTATTTTTTTACCATTTTCTCGAATTCATCCTCTTACATTTTCTCCAAAGGATACGCTTGGTTAAACTAGAAAATATACATATCTCTTACCGGTCACTTATTGTTTATACATTTCGCTGGTAAAGAATTTCTTTTGAATGTAAATCTTTTCCGAGAATCGTAAGGTCTAGTGAATTCTCACTTTTTTGTTACTATTACTGAAAATAAAATATTGTAGAAATGGGCGTTGCTTTTGTGAAGTAGGTTGTGTGTGTGTGTATGTTGCTAATGTGAAGAACGCGCCTTTTTCTAAACCTTTTTTCCCTTTTGAGCAAATCTCCTTGGTAGACAACTTATGTGTTTCCTTATACAGGGTGAAACAAATGCCTTGCCTTGATTATAAATATTTATTGGGGTTAAAACTATTACAATTAGACATTTGTTTGTTTATATTTGTTGCAATTACTGTTATGATTTTTTTTATAAGTTCATTTACATTACTTAATTTCAAAGTGCAAACTTGTAGCTCGGAGAATGTTTAAGGTATCCGACTACGTTCGGAAACGGGATTTTGCAAAGCGTATAAATGGACAATATTTATGATATTTAGAGTCACTTAGATTAGAAAATGTATATAAAATTGTTTTAAGAATATTATTACAATAAAAAATTATTTAAGTATAATATTTTGACAAAAAATGAACATAGAATGACCCATTTTCAAAATTTTCTCCTAATATGAAAA
Organism: Trichonephila clavipes; assembly: GCA_019973935.1. NCBI lineage: Eukaryota > Metazoa > Arthropoda > Arachnida > Araneae > Nephilidae > Trichonephila > Trichonephila clavipes. Next base: position 120,457 of record BMAU01020003.1, read on the forward strand.
ATGCGTCTATTATAATAATATTTTGCCTGTATATAGCTCAGACCTCTGTTCAGAGGATAAACTAGAATTTTGGAAATATATAACTTTTAAGTGGATTTATCCATGTTTTACTACATCAGAGGGGAGATATTTTAAGGAAAATTTTAAGCCGGTAATTATTACAGTTGGCAGTAACTCTGAAAATAATGAGAAATTTTCCAAACTCTTAGTTCAGACTCTGGAGAAGTCTTTACTTTATATTAGCCAAATATTATTATTATAGGAGCATTTTTTGTTAAATGAGATTATTTTGAAAAAAAGATTATTCTAAGTTAATTTTTTGCCAAAATATTGTATTCAAATAATTTTTTTTTATCATAATGCTCTTAAAACAATTTTATACATGTATTCCAATCTAAGTGACACTAAATATCATGAAAACTATCCATTTATGCGCTTTTTCAAAATCACGAACGTAGTCGGATACCTTAAGCGGCATTCCAGCTCCCGCCAAATGCTCTTTAACATGTCTTGCACTTTATAAGCATGCGCAATCTAAGCCTTTTATAAAGAATTCTTTACAAACTATTGGCGATATTTGAAGTTCATGCGATGCCATCGCAAGTTGATTTAGTAGAACTCCGATGAAATGATCGTTGAACCTGTTCATCCGTTGCTTCACTCACACTAAGCTTGCCACTTCTGGTAAGATCCTTATTGCTGTCTGTTTCTCTTTAAACATTTCGTACCATCTCTTTATTGATTCAGCAACAAAAGGTTTGCTTCCATAACAATGTCGAGATTTACGCGGAGCATTTAATGGGCGATTGTTCATCCGTTGCTTCACTCACACTAAGAGAGCTTGCCACTTCTGGTAAGATCCTTATTGCTGCGTGTTTCTTGAAAAACAAAGCCTACCATCTCTTTATTGATTCAGCAACAAAAGGTTTGCTTCCATAACAATGTCGAAATTTACGCGGAGCATTTAATGGGCGATTCTTCATCCGTTGCTTCACTCACACTAGGCTTGCCACTTCTGGAAAGATCCTTATTGCTGCGTGTTTCTTGAAAAACAAAGCCTACCATCTCTTTATTGATTCAGCAACAAAAGGTTTGCTTCCATAACAATGTCGAGATTTACGTGGAGCATTTAATGGGCGATTTCATTTCGTGAAACCAAAGCACACATTGAGCTTTTTCTTGAAACGAAGCCATTTCGACAAAAAATGATGTCTTCCTTACAAATGTTCTCCTGAGTCACTCTTAAAGGAGCATTCGCGCCATTTACTGCTTAAGCACTCACACACACACCTTTTAAAATTGACACATCCAATGATACAAAAGTTACATTATTACTGTGGCGCACACTGGAATTCTTCAAAGTCCACCAGTCTCGTTTCATACCCCAATACGGCGCCAAACATATTCTTTTGATTTTGTCTATTGTCAGGAACAAAAACAGTAAAAAAAATAAATGATTAATTAAACAGTTAGCAATGATTAATAAAATAGTTTGTTAACAACAAATACTTAATTTGGCTTTACGTCGGCTGCTGTGGCTTAGAGGTAGCGTGCCCGCTTCGTCAGCCCGAGTTTGCGGGTTCGACCCTGGCTGGAGTCGACAGATTTTCTGGATGTGAAAATCGTAGGCACACATGTCGTATGATTATGTGGCATGCAAAAGATCCCTTGTGTATCAATTTGGCTCTGGTACTCAGGGCAATATTGAGCATCCGACGAGAGTTTGAATTAATAAAATTCAGACGTCTGAATTTGGTTGCTGAAGCCGACACTAGATGGTACCACCAATGAAATGGTTTCCTCTCTTGGAAACTTGTAGTGTCTGCATAGGCTTAGCTGCTAATATGCAGCCCATAAAGGCGGAAATAAATGATTTTATGTTCCATATACATATGATTATAATCAATCGTTGGAAAAAAATCAAATTATGATAGGAGTCTTGACCCGTGACCCCCTCCATACTTGTGTGCATCTCTGCGTTATTATAGCAAATGGTTATTTTGTTGTAAATTTTTGTGATCATGGCAAGACTTTTGGTTCTCCCTTTATTTCAAATTTTGCTTTAATTCTTTTGAAAAAGTAAAATATTTAAAATTTGTAATCAAAAGAAATTTGAGTACAACAGCTAAGAAGGAAAACATTTTCCCGAGGTTTTAATTCCGCTTCAACTTCCAAGAGAGAAAGCAAAAGAAAAAGAAAAATTAACTAATCAAATCCTCTATCTAGCTTCTCGCATTAGCGTCGGATATTAATCTTCATTCAAAGACTCGAATGAACCCTATTTAATCAAGAACGAATTAGCTCTGCCATGAGCCAAATGTTCATTCAGTGACTCCTGTTAGAAACAGCAGTCATCATTTGAGCTCATTGGCTTAAAGAAGGAAGTGCAGCTCCTGACTTGTGCTGTCTTTAGCCCGTTGATACGTCTCTTTGATGAAGTAATTACGACACATGTGTGACTAAATGTGAGTTACTTGTTTCATCTTGTTGGAGATGAAATTTTCTTTATGGCTCGCAAGATTTTGTCTCTTTGTTCTCGCCGATGTTGTGTGTAATGATAGGTTTTAGAAGTATTCAAATATGTCCGATCTTTTTGTGAAAGGAAACTTCTGAATGTCGCCCGTTCCATCTGTTCCTTCGATCTCAACAAGACTTCCGCGTGGCTTTTTGTTTATTCCAGTGTTGATTATTGATTGCAAAATGACTGAAAATCCGTGTGTAATTTTCAAGTATTCTTTTTAACAGAACCTTTTATTATGCTGTTGCAGTAGCGAAGTGTTATATTTCAATGGAAAGAGTCCTGACTTTATTAAAGAATCGACATCTAAAGGGACTGATGCTAGTTAAATCTATCCCAGCTCTGAGTCCTAGAATTGGTGTATGGTGGATGTAGAAATTGGGGTGCCAATTTGGATAGTTACCTCGCCATCGGATCGTGATTCAAAGTTCGTGTATTTCTCCGTGTAAGTTTGCGGGCCGATGACTTGATTTGTTAATTAATACGAGGTAAGATTCAAAAGTTCCCGGAGTGAGCCTATAACGTGAATTTTTTTTTGCAATAGAGTGACTAAGATAACGTTTCCGTGTTACTGCGTTCTTCCCTATTTCTAAAAGAGATTTTTTCTAAATCAAGTGGTCGGTGGCTCACCATATGGCATCGTATTTTGTAAGCGGATGCATTTAGTAAGAGGCGATTGAAAGAAATGACGTTTGTATAGAGCAGAGAAAGAATATAGCAGTACTTCGTAGCAGAGTGCTATGGAGGCTGACGAAATGTTGAAGCATATGTACAACAGCGACACGCAAGCTTTTGAGTGACATCGACGTTTCAGGGAAGGTAGGTAAAGTTTTGAAGTCGCGGAGCGCTCTGGACGTCCGCAGACTTTTCACACTATTGATAACATTGAAAAGGATTCTGTGACGGTACGTAAAAGCAGGCTTCAAACAACGACGAGATGAAAACGTAAATAACTGTTTCGTTACATCCTCCTTACTTCCCTGATTTGGCCTCCTGCGACTGCAGAATATTTCTAGAACTAGCATGTCGCTTTCAGGGTCGTCGATTTCAATCTGCAGATGAAATTAAAAATGCATCGCAGGTTGAATTAAAGGACATGGCTAAAAATTGGATTCCATAAATGTTTCGATGATCTTTACACATGACGAAATAAGTGTGTTGTTGCTCAAGAGTTTTATTTCAAAGGAGGTTGTGTTTCAGTAATTTAATTGGTAATATTTTTTAAGTTATAGACTCAGTCCGGAAACTTTTGAATCCTACTTGGTATGCTATTAGCGTCGCATTTACGAGCTACAATGTGATTATTGGCAGCGGACGTCGGTAATTTGGAGTCATGGTCAAGTGGCGACGAGAGAGAGACACTTAAGCTGGGATCTCTCACCGGGGAACTGAGGAAATTGTTCATGTTGTAGTTAGCGAGCGAGGATCCTTTTGAGTATAATGATAACGAAAACTCTTTGATTGACTGATTGCTTTTTTGTTGACTGAAATGGACTGAATCTTAAAGTTGAGCATTTTAACTAAAGCTTATCTGATTTAAAAAAAATTCTCTTTTGCCGACAAAATACATGAATATGAATATCGATAATAGTGTGTCCCAGTGACGATTTAAGATTTCTGGGGATCCTTGCCCTTAGGCAAAAGTAATCCACACTTGCTATCTTTGAAAGTAGACTGTAGGATACGTTGTCAAACACTCGTACAAGCCGTAACCCGTAACAAATAAATAAATGTGACTCACAATCTCATAAACCTAGGCTTAACCCTAGACAAGAAGACGGACTTAATAATGCAATCTTGCCTCTGATACCAGATGGCAAACAGTTTAAAATCCCCAGTTTTTTGGAGATAATTTCCAAGAACAACATTTCGCAATTTCAATTATTAGGATCATGATCTTACTGAGATCAAATTGAGAACGAGACAAGGCCCTTCTCTACTGTGGTTGAGGCCCATTTGGCCAATGCCTTACAACGTTCCTGGTGTGTCCATGTTTTTGTATCGTTTGAAAAATAAAAAGTTTATTATTCTAGATTATATTTTCATTTCTTTGTGACTGCTAACTATCATTTATATAGAATCGTTTTAATACAATGTAGTTCTGGTATCTTAATTCCAAGTGTGCGGCTATATTTTAAAATATATATTTACCTTATTTGTATGGTCATTTTTTTACGAAACTTCTGAATTAAAACTTTTCGTACAAGGATTTCATGCAGTTACCATTTCCATGTAAAGTGGCTGAGAGATTTATCAACATTGGATAAATTCTTATGTTACTCTTCAAAACAATGAGACTGGAAATATATTGACCAAAAGGGGTGCATCGGTTTTCTCTTATCTCTCTGATGTTTATAGAACTTGTATTCGAAAAATTAAATGCAAAGACAGAGCTACCTGGATCACTCCTTCAGTGTATCAATGACATCACGGTATTCTTCTACGAGGTTCACTGGCGTTTCAGTGTATCAAGAAAGAAAAATAGACTTGTGACGGGTTCTATCCGTGTCTTTCATTAATCATCTGGTAATAAATATTTCTTAACTGTTGCATGTTTATAAATTCGCTTCCCGTGGAGAAACCATGAGTTATGTGAATTTGAGTGCTATTTAAGTTAGAGAAGTGAGTGTAGGAGTTAGTCGTTAGGCTGCTATAAAAGTTAGATTAGCAGAGTTTCTATCTAAAGTCCTTGGAGTTTTTGAAGAGAAGCTTTATTGCGGGACATCCAGTTGATCCAGGCGAGACCTGTCTATTGCAGTTACATCGGATCACACTCAGATCAGTGACATAATTATTTGTCTTAGGAATTTAAGATAGATTAATAAGCTTAGTGTTATTTTTATAACGATGGCTAATCATTTGGTGTTCCAAACTTCACCAACGATCACATGGTTGCGACAGACTTACTAGGCATCTTCGATTTCCAAATAACTTTTATGGAATTAGGTAATTTCTAATATGCACTTAGTACTGCGTTAGCGAAGATTCTTTCAAGCACTCCCAAGCGTCCCTTCGATTGTTGAGAATTCTTTTAACAAGATCTTTCCAATCCAATAATTGTTTTGGGTTTTCTTCCGTTGCAACTTAATTTAACCTTACTTGTCTATGGGGACTTGCGACAACACTGTATAAAGGAATATCTAAATTTGTTTTAGTTGTAATTGAATGTTCATGCAAGTATTGCAATTCATCATGAATCTATTAAGCAAAAATCGTATCTTTTTTTGTAAGTGTGGCTACGCTTTGCTAGGATTGCTACGCTTATATACCATGGTTTGAGGACTATTTACTTAAATATTTTCCATTGTTTGTGCAAATCGAAATAATTATTTCTGTTAATAACAATTTTTTTTTTTTAAAAAAAACTGTTTCGTAAGCGAAAGGTCTTTTTTCTAAAGCTTCGCCTCCTCCAGTTAAAATTGCGTCATTTCGTCATGCCCCATTTTTTTGTTTTCTGATGAGCTTTAATGTAGATTATGAGAAATGTCTCTTAATTTATATTATTTATTGGAATCTCCTTTTTGTATACTTCAATGTATTATTATAATTTGTTTGATTGTATGTTATTTATGTATCGATATAACCATTTTTATTATCGAGTCCAGAAGATAATACGAAAAATTTCATTTTAATGTTAAATTAACAATTAATTTACTGTGTTAAGTATATTGAAAAGATGAATTTTATAAATGTGTAGGAGAAAAGCAACTCATCACGAGTTCTCCGAAACTGTTAGACCTACCTGTCTTGAAATTTAACGAGAATGTTACTTTTTATGAGTTAAGTTCCACTAAGAACGAATTTTGGGAAGGGAGGCTGCAGGGGAGGGGAGGGGGACGTTGTAGACGAAATTTCCGATTGTGAATTATCAGACTTACAGATTTGAAATCATGTAAGCATGTTCCTTTTTGTTAAGTGGAGATCAACTAAGAACGATTTTTTGCTGAAATCGACTCCCAAGGAAGTTGCAGTGGTGATTACGGGGACGTTCTAGTTAAAAAAAAACTCGTTTTTTAAAATTATGTCTACAGAATTGGAATTTGGCAAGCATGTTTCTTTCATGTTGAGATCTGCTAAAAACGGTGTCTGAGAAAATCGAATACGAGAAGTAGGGGGGGAGGGGGCTACAGGAGCGTAAATGATAAATATAAAGGGTGTTTTTTTTTAGAGGTATAGAACTTTAGGCATAGGACTGCCACGGTTGGCTCGGATGTAGTCCAATCTGGACGTCCAATTTTCGATGACTTTTTCCAACATTTGTGGCCGTATATCGGCAATAACATGGCGAATGTTGTCTTCCAAATGGTCAAGCGTTTGTGGCTTATCCGCATAGACCAATGCCTTTACATAGCCCCACAGAAAATAGTCTAGCGGTGTTAAATCACAAGATCTTGGAGGCCAATTCACAGGTCCAAAACGTGAAATTAGGCGGTCACCCAACGTGTCTTTCAATAAATCGATTGTGGCACGAGCTGTGTGACATGTTGTGCCGTCTTGTCGGAACCACAGCTCCTGGACATCATGATTGTTCAATTCAGGAATGAAAAAGTTAGTAAAATAAAATTGCACAATTTGAAATCGTTGTTCAGGCGTGAGTCTATTCATGATGAATTGCCAAACCAAACTGAGAATAAATCATTTGACAGCTGTTAAATCGGTCGCCATCTTGGAAAGTAATTCCAACTTAAACTTCTATACCTGAAAAAAAAACACTCTGTACTTCTGTTTTAGAAATTAAGAGTCTTGTCTTTTTTTTTTAAATCCAGAAGCGAATGCTATAGGAATAGTTTTCAATACAATTGAAGGCTTAAGAGTAGTACTGATACACTGGCGTAGCTAGCTCTGATTGGGCCCCGTATCAAAACGCCTTCGGAGCCCATTTTTAGAAAAGAAAGCCCTATTAGTGGTACTGTAGTTACACATGTTGTGGCCCCTGTAGCTTGGGGGCCCCGTAAAATTTATTCGGCAGTAACTACGTCCCTGTACTTAAATAACAATAACCTTTCAAATTGAAGCAAGCGGATAACGACTAGTACATATGTTACCGTTAAAATGTATAATTCAGTTATTTCATGGAATAACTAGGTATTTTATGAAATAAAACTGGACAAGTCAGTTTAAGTATTATATATAATGATTAAAAATTTCATACTTTACCTAGTTATTCTATGTGTGTGTTTGTGAAAAACAACTAGTTATTCCTTGAAATTAGTTATTCTATGAAATAACTAATGACAGACCGTTAAAGCGAAAACAACAATTTCAAAGTTATTTTATGAATTAATTGACCAAAAATAGCTAAAATCTCTCGAAAAATACATTTTATTCCTTTTGCGGATGATTAATTGATAAATAATAAAGAAAAGCAATTGATAAAGTTTATTATTGCACAAATTGCTAACAATAGTTAAACAGAAAGGGAGGGGGGGAGAGAATATGTTGAAGAAATAATTATTTAAATATCAAAAAAGTACTGTGCTGAGAAGAAAAACATTGTGTAAACTTTTTTAAACAAAATTGTAAGAGAGTATTAATTTCAACTTTATGAAATGCCTTTATTTATTTTTCATTATTTATTAGAACAAGGATTGATGTGATGCCACTTTGAATTGGGATTCAAAATTGACTAAAAGCAACTAGAACCAATTAAAAGAACTTATGAGTGCCGTATCTCATTCTTTAACGGTGAAGGGATCGTTATTCTGTAGATTACCTAGTTAAATCGTAGAATGCAAAGAAATTTTATATACTTTGACTTATCTCTCTCTAGTTATTTTTTGAAATACCTAGTTATTCTATGAAATAACGGCTTTCACACTTTATCGGTAACATATATATATAAATTATACATCGAATGTATTGTGTACAAGAAAAAGACTTAAAAAACAGAATATTATAACAATAACGAAGCATTTTTTGTGTGTTTCAGAAAAGAAAAAAAAGTAAATTAAGATCGTATTCTGTAACATAGCAAACATAGCCTTAAAACATTGTGGAGTACGAAAATTAAGTTAGCAGCTATAAAAAAAAGCACTGGGGGTAAAAAGCAGGGTAGCTAAATTAAGTAATGATTTTAAAAAACGAGAAGTATATGCACGTTATGTTTCCCTATGGGAGTTGCCTTTTAATTAGTTTGCTATGTAAAGTTAATTAGAAAATGAACTTCTTTTGTTGAATATATGTTTTTTTTTTCTCCTCCGTTTTGTTAGTAGTATATTCAGTGTTTGTCCTGTGGCATGTATACCCATCTTTGGTGTGATTTTAAAGTTCGTCGAGGGAAAATTCAAAAAATGTATCACGTAGCTGTTCTTGGATTGAATATCTAATACTGAATATAGTACTTATTTTCTTATAGGAGTGTGTTGAGGAGAAATTGTCTTTCTATTTTATTCAATACATTTTGCAAAAGTAAAATAAAAGTACGTGATGAAAAATTCAGGAACTGCTAGCGATGATGTGTGATCTTATAAAAATTTTATATAAAAACACTTTTTGTGTGAAGACTTTTTTTTTTATTTCGTTTATATCCTGAAGCAGAACTTTTGCATATTTCAATTTTATGTAGTACACTGTGCAATGTGCTTAACGTAGGTCACAATATATACAAATAAATGAGTTTTAAAAAATAAATATAAAAAGGTTATGTATACAAAAAAAAGTGTATTTTTCGCAGTAAGTCGTTCTTAGAAATATATTCTATATTCTAAGATTGCCTCTCTCCCTAAATTTAATTTATTGATATTTCGTTACATAAAATATTACTATAAATATCGTAAAATCTTTATGTGAAATGCCGTTTCTCAAATTTTATGTTTATTCGTGGGTTTCCTTTAGGGATGCTCTTCGAATTTAATCACATAAAAGCCATGGAAAATGTTGATTCTGGCTAAAAATACTGGAATGAATATATTGCTTCTTGTCCACACTCCACTGCGGTAAAGCAGATAGAAAGATTTAGACATTGTTACGGAAATTGGAAATCTCAGTTTGTGCCAAATAATCCCAATTTTGATACGAGGTGACGATTGTGAAAACAACGAAAGTGTTAAGAGACGGAAGGCTTGAAATTTAGTTTGGTTTCTAAATGAAAACCGGACAGGCAAATCACAATAAGGTTTCAGACTACGTTCGGAACCGTGATTTTGCAAAGCGCATAAATGGATAATTTTCATGAGATTTAGTGTCACTTAGATTAGAATATATGCATAAAATTGTTTTAAGGACATTTTGACAAATTTTTTTTATTTAAATATAATATTTTGGCAAAAAATTAACTTAGAATAATCTTTTTTCCAAATGTTCTCCTTTTGTGAAAAACGCTTCTATTAGAATAATGTTTTGCCTGTTTATAGCTCAGACCTCTCTACAGAAGCTCAACTAGAATTTTTGAAATATATAACTTAGAAGTGGGTTTATTCATATTTTACGACAACACAGGGGAGCAATTTTAAGAAAAAAAGCGCCGATAATTATTTCAATTGGTTGTAACTCTGAAAATAATATGAATTTTTAAAAAAAAATTAGTTTAGACTCTCTGGAGAAGTCTTTACTTTATATATTAGCAAAGTATTATTATTTTAGAAACATTTTTTATAAAAGGAGAACATTTTGGAAAAAGGTTGTTCTAAGTTAATTTTTGCTAAAATATTGTATTTAAATAATTTTTTTTCTCAAAATGTCCTTAAAACAATTTTATACATGTATTCTAATCTGAGTGACATTAAATATCATGAAAATTATCCATTTATGCGCTTTTTTAAATTCACGGTTCCGAACGTAGTCGGATACCTTAAGGGACTTTTTATGGCTAAATGCCTTGTATGAATTAACACAGGATTCAAACAACACAAATACAATTAGGCGGAATTAAACTTTGCACAAGTTTGTGTAGTTCAGCACCGATACATGATGCAATGGCGTAACGTACACCCCGCATTGCGGGGGGTGTACGTTAGATGTAGACTCTAGGGGGCTCAAAGCCTGACTGACACCAAGTACGTATTTGGGCTTGGGGTACAAAATCCGATTTTCTAAGAGGGCCCGACTATTCTCCGTTGCGCCACTGATCGGATATGTTTAAAAAAATGCGTCGTTTAGAGAGGCTAATGCATGTTTCATCTGTGCATGCTCAAAATTATACGTTGGCACAGTGTGAAAGTTTGGAAAGAAGGTTGCAGTCTAGATTTCATTCTTGTCACTTGGCTTAGTTCCGAGGTACGTCTATGGTAGCCCTTGTATAGACTTAAAAATACGATACATTGAAGAAAAATACCCAACCTTTATTCATAAAAAAATTAATCAGTGGCGTACGCTAGGGGAGGTAAACCCTCCCATGGACTAACAGATTTTAATTTTTACCCTATAGATTACCCCTTCATCTAAATGTTCTTTAGAATGTAAACCAACCCATAAGAGAGGTCTGTACACGCCACTGGAAATAATCACATTCAAATATAGCAGTAGCACCAATTTCCTACAAAATAGCCGCCTGTGGCTGCTATACATTTCTCAACGATTCTGCCACTGATGGAAACAGAGGCGGAGCCTTTCTTTTGAGATACTGCGCAGTTAGCCAGTCCTTCGCATTTTGCATGATGTCTTCTTTTAACTGAAATCTAATATTTTTCATCTCTGGGAATCGCCACGATTATTAAAATTAAATGCAGTTGCAGTGTGCAAGTATTTCTCTCGTTTATTCAAAAACGAAAATCTAATGGCCCTCACTTAAGTTTTTTTTTTTCCACTTATCGGCGTTCTGCCAACGTGTGACAGTTTCAGCAGATATAAAGAAATTCACGCCTGCACGTCATGATCACCTTTTTTCATGTATTCTTTCTTTACAACGTGTTCAGATAATCTCGTTGAAAAATCACTTCACGAAAACGGTCCAAATTTACTAGTTTAAATAGAGAAAAGGCACAACAACTATTTCTGCTTTTAATACAGTTTAAATTTTGTTCTAACTATTTAAGAAAATTTTACCAATCAAAGATCTCTGCATCGGGCTGGTATGCATTTAACGAATGGTAAGTTCTTACTTTAAATAACGATTTCTTATAAGTGTGAATTTCAACTCAAAAGGAACGTTTTTTTTGGGGTGAAAATTAATCTTATGGTTATATCTCACACACATATTACTTGTACACAAATAAATATTTTAATAATATATTTAATAAAAAAAAAAAGAAAGTTATTCAAAAAATTAAAAAAAGGCTACAAGTTAAAATGTTTATTACGTTTTTTTATCGTTTGGAAACTTTTCACGTGTCTTCAAACTTTCCTCATGTGTTCTTTTAATTTTTTTTTTAAAAAAAGTATCCATTTTTTTTAAAAAAATTTAATAATAAAAACAATACTGTAAATATATAACGTAAACAATTAGTGACTGTGATCAATAGGGTGGATAAAAAAATTATTTTTCAAAATTTCACAACCTGCCTATGCAGAAAAGATGCTCTCTGATTCACAGATGAGGAGGAAATTAAAATTAAAAAATTAATTTTTATCCTAGGTACTTCACAAGAGAATTGAAGTGAAGGTATTTTAAGTTTTTTTACGGTAAAAATCCGAAGTAATTTTTATTTAAGAAAAGCAAGTATTTTTAGCACTTTTTAATATCGGGTACATTTAATAGATTCTTTAATATTCGTTTTTTTTTAAAATGCTGTGTTGAAATTACGATACACAATAAAGTAAGTGGTAGGCGGAAAAAAAGCTTAGACTGGACCAATGACGTAACGGAAGTATTAGAGTCACCCTGCCAAGTCAGGTTTCGAGCCCCAAGCCGTACTTGGCTTCAGTCCGTTTTGGGCCCCTTGAATCCTGGGTCCCTCCCCCCACAATGCGGGGATGTATGTTATGCCACTGGACCGGACTAATTCGAAGGTGTGGGGAGAGAGCGGGGCTATAAAATATTGCAGTGTACATAGTACTATTTTCTACTCAGTTGCAGTACATATTTATCAATAAACGTCTTTGGTTGTTTTTTTGTACAAAAATAGTTTTATTTTTAATCTAAAACCATCCAACGAAAATTAAGTCTATTTTTTTCAAAAATCCAATCCCTTTATGAAATTATTAAATTAAAAAAAATTTAAAACTTTCTTCTAATCACCATCGATTAATTAGAATTTTTTTTGTCTCTCTCCTTTCCAAAGTATTGAGCAGGATTTAACTACTCTGAAAAGAATATCTGATTTAAAATAGGTTATTGCAACGTACTTATATGATATCTCAACCAACCGGACCCATGTTTATCGAAACCGGATGCAGGAAACGTTACTCTGCCAAACGCGCGGAAATAAATGATAAATCTCCCGTATGACAGAGGGGCACTCGAGGTGTTCGTTATGCCCTTGACCGTTCCCTGCTCAGGCAGGTGTGGGGATACGTGAGATGAATGACCAAGGCCTCAGAGTGTATTGATTGCATTTCGGACCAGAATAGAAATGGAATAAGTATGCTCCAAATGTGTTATTTATAAACCCGTACATGAAAAAGAATTGCGAAGTTAGTATTGACTGTGAATGTAAAGTTACTAGCAGCAGTAACATCGTCCCTTCCTAACAAGCGTCTCCTGTGTTTCTTTTATGCACTAATTTTACTTAAAAAATGATTTACCGTGTAAAGTGTAAAAATGATTTAACGCACACTTTTAACTTGAAAAATAAGATCCAAATTTATGAATGTGTGTTATACGCCGAATATAAAAATGATAGCTTTGAAAAAAAGGACGTGTAAAAAAAAGTAGATTTCTACATTTATCTAAATCAGGGGTGGCCATCCCACGGCCCGGGTGTCTTTGTTTTGTTTTATGTATCAAATGGGAATTCCGTAGATTTTTAGAGAAAATTGTGGTTCCACCAGTGGCGCACACAAGGGGGGTCCTGGGTGGCCCCCCAAAGCCCTAGATTTTTTCCCCGATTGATTGTAATTCTAAGTATATAGTACGAAAAATTTAATAAGTATTTGATTATTAATGATTAATTTTATTAATTAATGCTAATTATTTATTCACTAATTAGTTTTTTACTGTATTTTGTTCCCGGAAATCGACAAAATCAAAAGGAGCATGATACAAGAATGGTGAACTTTCGACTCTGGACCCCCTCCCCCTGAAAAATTCCTGTGTGCGCTACTGCATTCCACCAATTATTCTTATTGAAATACCAGAAAATTTTGTTGGGCCAGCAATATTTTCCTTCTTTTTAGTGAAACTGATAAAACTCTAAATACTAAGACAAATTTTTCATTGAAAATCACTCAAGTAAAAATTCTTGAGAGCTACATCCCCGCTTGAAACAGAAAACAATATTTATTTAAGGGTAATTGGCCCTGACATATCGATACAAACAATTATTCTCAAGAAATAGAAAAAAGAAAAAGAAAAAAATTATGCTTGGCTTCCATTCTTTTACATTTGGAGACTGGGAAAAAATTTAAGTCAATCCAAAAGGGGAAACTGGTTTAATGTTGAGATTTCCGCTTACTGTGTGTGTATAATTTAAGCGGTGTGGATCGATAAATAGGCAATTAACTTTTCACCTTAAAGATTCCCCCACACACACTCAAATCTTATAGCAATTCATCGTTGCGCGATTAAATGAACCTTCTGACGTTTATATTAACCCCTTTTTGATCGTGTCGCGTGTGACACATTCATCTTTTTCTGGTGTCACTGCGGTCTACGTCACATGTGAAACGAAGAGGAAAATTACTTCGATGAAAAAGGAAAACATAATCATTTTGTATTTTCTGAATTTTTGTTTTCTTAACTTATTGTTGCGCGTCAAAATAGTATATTGATAATTTTGATGTTGATAATGATGCTTTTTCACACGCTGCTTGAATATCAGAAAAAATTATTTCAGTGTGAATTTTAAGTTCTGATGTCCAATTAAAGTGTGCAGAGCTGTTTTCACGATAAATACTGTTTAAATTTTTGTAGTAAATATTATGATGCAGATATTTATCTTATCTATCTCAAAGCGATAGATTTGATGAACATAATATTAACAACTTAAAAAAAAAATTTTTTTTTAAACTTGAGTGTACTGCAGGGAAAACACAATCTCTAAATCAAACGGGATATCATTTGCTTATGACGGCAAGCAGAGAAGCAACTACTTCTTGTTAAAGATATTTTGGATTTTCAAATTCATGCTAGGACATAAATTATTTTTCAGAAATTATTTTTTTAAATCCGAATTTCGGGGAAGGGAAGGGGTTTGGCCCAGAAAGGTGTGACGGGCTCACGCGTTTTTTCATTTGCATGTCCTTTTGGGTTCTTTGGAGCCAGAATGAATGGCAACTCTTTTTCAACCAATCCAAGAAGTAAAGCGTGAAGGAAAAATGCAAATTAGGAAGTTTTTAAATTACAAAAGTTTAGAGTATATATATATATAAGCTGGGTGGAATTTGGGGAATGTTATGTTAGTACGTATTTCAAGTGTGAAGAGTATTTGGAGAAGTTAAGTGACAGCCAAGAGAAGTTACCCGTGGCAGAGAGCCCTGGGTCAAGGTGCATACCATTGCACGCCAGTGAAACGCAACTTCAGCTAGGATTGGTTAGATCGTCGTTTCGTCAGACATTAAGGTAGGAATGACTATTTAAATATTCAGATCTGTGATCGCATTGAAATTGAGCTTAGGCGAGTTAGTTATTGATAGTGGTACGAGTTACGTTATTTCGGTATTATATATTGTGTGTTTAGCCACCGTAGATTCTCTCACATCTGATATTAGTATCTAATCTGCTATTGGTATAAGTTAAGATCTTAATAAAGTCGTATTAAGATCATGGCAGCTTCTAGTTCTTCATTTATTCCTACACCTCACGCTGATAATCTAGGAGAAGGGCACCCTTACAAATGGTTAAATTAAACACTGAGAAATTATTTTTTTATTTCACATAACTTTCCGTTTGTTTTCACTTTGGTTGAGTTCGATTTATTTCGATATATATTTATAATTTGGGGAAGAGAGAGAGAGAGAGAGTAAAGTTTTTTTAAAAAAATTTCTAAGTTACACAACTTTTCTTTCTTTTTTTTAAAAATAAATTTCCTTAGTTACGTTTTTCAAGCTCCCCTTTTTTCCCTTCTTTTAATCCATTGAACTTGATATTAAGTCATAAGTTCCTTTTGCTTATGAGTTAAAATTCTGAACGTAATCTTATATGTTTTGTATTGGAATGGATTTTTTTTTAAAAAAAATATGTTATATTAGGATATTTTGAATGATATCCTTAAGGATAGATCGAAAGTTTTTGTTTCAGAATTTCAAAACCTACCTGTGCGGAGAAGATGCTCTTATCGCTAACTTCCTCCCTACTCTACACTTCTTAAGAGCATTCTCTCTCTTGTCCTTCAAACGATCTTTTCGGCCACAAAATCCTTTCAGCAGTGAAGCCAACGAAGTCCAAATTGCGTACATGTTGGATGAGAGAGAGAGAGAGAGTTATATTAACGTCGCACTATAGAGCTATTAGCGACGGATTTTGTAATTTTGAACCATAGTCAAGGGACGAGGACGACACCCGAGATAGCCCTCCCGCATTGGCGTAACGAAGAATATTAGCCCACCCCCTGCAAAGTCATGTTTTGTGCTCAAAGTCGGATCTTACAAAGGGTATGTACTAGGCGTCAGTTAGGCTTTGGGCCCTTCACGATGCTGGGGCGTATGCTACACCACTGCACTCCCCTCTCCTAACTCCCCCCATATTTAACGTGCAGTGGCCCCCTGTACACGGTTGGTCTTCATCGGGACTACGCTCAAACTCGCGACACGACTGGCATTAGTCGGGGCCAAGTGTGATTAACACTTGGCTACCGCTGCCAGACGTATATCTTAGATTATGCAAGTATTTGAAAAAGTCTATTTTTTACATGGGCTGAAAATTAAGGTGGAAGAACTCAACTAAAAACGATTGCGGTGTATAAACATATTTTTCCTCCTTTTTTTGAATCAGAAGAAAGATAGAAAGAAAAAAAAGTATTTAAATGTAAATACTAAGCAAACATTGTTTTTAATACGAAGTTATGAAAATTAAACATTGGAAGATGGGATTTACGGAAATTTTTTCTCTTCGTTATCTTAGAAGGCATCATATAAATAAATGAGGCATATGTCTTAATCGGATTATACACAAGTACATAAATGTAATAAAGCTTTTTTTTGTTGTGGATTTTTATTTTATTTAAGGGGAGGGAAGATTTTTTTTGTATGCGTTATATATATACACCTCCCTCTTTCGTTTAATATTAATTAGACCAATAAAAACAAACAAGAGTAATATCAAGCCTTGGAAGTTTACAAACGATTTATTACTAAAAAAAAGAAAATTGAACTTTTAAATCCCTCTCGCTATTATGTTTACTTACTGTCTACTTTAATTAAAACAAAGGCCGAAAGAGAAACATACTTATCATACTTACTCTTCCACCGATTTATGACATTTTTTAAATTTAATAAAGCGATCTTCAACATCCCTGTAGCTGTTATCCCAAGAAAGGAGGGCGAGGGAAACTTAGCGATAACTCTCCTGCTGAGAGAGAGAGAAGCTTCTTATTTCTTTTCTCCCTTCACTTCACATTTGCCTGCGAAAATTTCCATAGCGTTCTTAATTATCATCGGCTGGGATTATGTCATCTTCGTCACCTAGTTCCTCTGGAGGGGGTGGATGAACGTGAAAGGGTAATCCGGTGAAAAAACATTTGCTTTAATTGGCATTTCGAAGGGCGGAAGGAAATCTGGGGGAATGTCAGGGTGTTCTTTTTAAAGAATATCCGTATGTGCAGTTTTTAGCGCTTTAAATGACTTGGAGCTGTCAGTGTGGAATTTTTAGCGATGAAAGAAGTATAGTGTGAATATATTCTTAGAACTTATTCCCCCCTCCCTATAATTTTTACGTGTGTCAGATAGTGATATATGCAATATGTATGTTTGAATATATAGATATATCAGTGGCGCACACAGGAATTTTTCAAGGGGGGTCCGGGTTCGAAAGTTCACCATTCTTGTATCATGCTCCGTTTGATTTTGTCGATTTTCGGGAACAAAACACAGTAAAAAACTAGTTTTTGAATAAATAATTAGCATTAATTAATAAAATTAATCATTAATAGCAAGTAATTAATTAAATTTTACGTAGTATATACTTAGAATTATAATCAATCGGAAAAAAATCAAGGGCTTTTCCGGACCCCAGGGGGTTCTACTGATATATATATATATATATATATATATATACTGATATATATATGATATATATATATATATATATATACTGATATATATATGATATATATATATATACTGATATATATATATCATATATATATATACTGATATATATATATATATATATATATATCAGTAGCGCACACAAGGGGGTCCTGGGGCATATTATTCGAGACCTTAATAACTATTTAGTACAAAAAATGAATATTAAATTAGATACAAAAGTGAAAATTACTCTACAGAATATTGTACATTATTATATATATATATTTATGAATAAATCGTTTAACAAAATTAATTTTTCAAGTATATTTCAAAAATATCAATCCTTTTTTCCTATTAAAAATATTATTATTATAAAGGCTTTCAAATACAACAAGAAATTTGGTAGATTTATATTTAATTATAATCAAATCTCGGAGCTCCTAAGTTCAGAATCATGTCAATGCAATCTATATCGAGACTATATTGATGATTATCATCAGCACGTTGTCACAGGAGACCTTAGCATCGTGAAAGATGATTTGTTAAGAAATTTTATGGAAAAAGGTACCGGTTTTAGACTGATGATCACAAAAAATAAATCTAACGTTATGAAACAAATCATAAAAGATTTAGATAAATTCTACCTTAAAATGGCAATTAAATACGGAATGCCGATTGAAGCATTCAATCAATTTAGATCTTATGTAGCAACAGAAATTCGGGAATTAGATTTCACTGTTGAAAAATGAAATTATGTATAAAGATCTTAAATCATCAATAGTAAATATCCAAAATGACTTCGTGATTACATATGTTGACAAGGTCTCTGCTAATTATGCCATAATTTGTAAATATTATTACAGTAAAATATTAAGTAACCACATTTTAAATAATAATTCATTTCAAAAATCAATTCACAATAATAGAGAAGATGATAATCGTCTTTTAGCTTTGAACCAAAAAGACTGAATATTCATCTAAATAATATTAAATATCCAAGTATTTTTTAACACCAAAATTTCATAAAAGCCCTATAAAATTCCGTAGTATCACTAATGGATACAATACATATATCACGAAGTCTGGGAAGATCTTACAATCTCTTCTTCAAAATCTAATTGATAATTTACAAAATACGGCAATAATTAAAAATAGCTTAGAGATTGCTAGAGTTACTAAGGATATGTTAATTTTTTCTATGCATAGTTTTGATTTCGAGGACCTTTTTAATTCTATAGATATTGACGATATGATTAAGGTTCTACAGTTAATTTATGATAAATATGAATTATATACTTCAATGAAAAAAGAAAAATTTGATATTCTTGTTAACCTCGTATTAAAAGAAAATTTCATTACATTTGATCAGAATCTTTATAAACAGATCAAAGAATTACCTCAGGGTGGTCCAGCTAGTAATTGTTTAGCGAACCTATATTTACATTTTTTTGAAATAGATCATGTTGTAAACGATTCTTACTTAATTTACCGTTATATAGATGATATAATAATTTTTGGTAAAAATAGTGAGTACAAACCAAATATTACCTTCTACCCTGATTATCTCAAGCTCCTTAAAACTAACTTCAACTCTAATAGGGTGAAATTCTTGGATTTAGACTTGCATCTTATTAACGATAATGTAGTCAGTAACATTTTTGACAAAAGAGATTCGTTTAAGTTCCATATAATTAAAATTCCCGTATGGAATAGTAATTTACATATATCAATTTACAGAAATATCATTTTGAATTTTTTATTTAGAAATGATAACTTAACTACCCACAAAATAGATAAATACAATAATATAAAAAAATTTTCAATGTTGTTTTTAGATCATGAATACCCTTTTAATTTCTTAAGAACTTATATTCATCACAAATACATTAACCGTCTTGCTACTTCGAATTCCAAAACCACCACACAACAATAGGATTTCAAAGTCAGCATGTTGGTGGTCTTGCTGTGAAGATTATATCATAACACTCATATCACAGTTTACATTTTTTCCACACACATCTTGAACATCTTACACATTGTTGACAACCAACCAAATTAGAGCCTAGCAAATTTACATTTTTGACAGTCAACCAATTCAAATTTTACCATATTTGATTGTCGTCATTTTATACATGTCTTTGCTGGCTGGTTTAAAAGTCAGCTCAAAAGATATGTTTATGTATTTTCGAATTTTTTAACTTGGTGAATAATTGATTTTCATTAATGGCAAGATGCTTGATTCTCTTCGTAAAAGCTTTGTGAGTAAAGAAATTTTGTTAAATTATTTTTTGAATGATACTTTTCTTATGTAATTGTTTTAGCATTTTTCTACTTTTCTTACGTAATTATTTTGTGATTTTTCTGCATTAAGAGTTTGGGAGAGTTTGTTACATAATAGTAGTGAGTGGTTTTATCATGCTCTCTGAGTTATAAATACTCTGAAGTTTTGTTTATTTTACTTTATTTGGTTTTCCTACCGAGTTGCAAAGGGGGAAGGTTGGCGCCTTCAAACTAGTTTAACCCCACTTATTCGGTCCTAAGTCCGAAATTGCTTTCTGTCTCGCTAGGTTCTTCTTTTTTGTAGTTTTTTTTATTTCTCTATAATTTTGTTCTTCATGTTCAGCTTTTATATTTTTATTACGCTATTTCTTGTTATGTTCTTTATCTATTATTTCTTGTTTTTGATATATAATACATATTTCTTTTATATATATATATATATATATATATATATATGCGTGGTTTTGTATGCATTTACTGATTTCTCAATTCCTACTCTTTCTCTATATATCTTGTTCAAATTTTCAATCGTTAATATAATACTTTTTATTCATCCACTGAAGTTTAAATACATTTTTTTAAACTTGTAGTGGATGCCACTTGATGTTAATACAGTTTTTCCAAATATTAATTCATTAATTAAATTTTAATTTTTAATTTAAAATTTATTCTGCGTTATTTCCGACGAAGTTAGATTCAGCACCAATAGATGCCGCCAGTAAGTTTTTCTGACGAATTTTTCTTGGTTTCAAAGAAATTTTTTTTTAACTTGTAGTGGATTACACTTGTTGTTCATACAGTTTTTCAAATATTAATTCATTAATTAAATTTAATTAACTGAAATAAAAAAATTTCTTTGTTGACCTAAATAGGAATTGACTTAATTTTTTTTATTTTACTTGTTTTTTTAAAGTCACCAAGAGGCTATTGATTCATCTGGCTGAAAACTGTACCTGATCACCTTTGAAATGTCTGCTTTCACCAATAATAAACGTAATTTTTTAAAAATAATTTATAACAGTGGTAATTTTTTTATTGTTTCGTGTTGTGTCTATCACACAAAGCAATTTTTTAAGGTATCCGAACAAGCTGAAGCCACCAATATCGATAAAAAACACTCGTTTTTAGTTTTTATTTTAATTTTATTGAATACAACAATCTTTTGGTTTTACGAAGCACATATTATTTTGTTTCTACATTACATAGAGCACGAATTACAATAAATCGCACAAAATAAGAAAAACCGGAATTGGGTCTTCAATCTACCAGAAGTGAGTATTTAAATCATTTAAAATCTGTCACGGCGAGTCTGATAACTCAAAATATTATTAATATATTTCTATGAAACTTTTTGAAATTGATATTTATATTATCTTCTAGAGAATGTACCAGAATAATTCTTACTGTATGAATATTTTCTGCGTTATGGCCTGCTATTTCAATAATAGCCTTTATAAGTATGTCAAATTTGAATAATATTTATTCGATCAGCTGAAGTTTTTATATTTTAATAAAACGTTAAAATTATAGTACAATTCCTAGATAATTACTTTCTCAAACTGTTTAAAATATTTTTTTTAAAAAACTGCTAAACTTTCACTTATAATTGAGAATTTTGTAAAATTTGAATAACTTTGTTTTAAATATTGCCGATTAAGTACTAATATTGATTTGTATTGATAATTCAAAAAGTGTTTAGAATGCTTTAGAGTACAGTATTTTTAAAAAAGTACTCTGAACGTGTTCGGATACCTTAAAATCAATCTTTGATGTGTTATAGTAATTTATCAAATTGGATTTATTCCAATACGGATGTATAATGTTAAAAAAAAACAATGTTAAATATTTCATTAATATCATGTTGCACAGTCTTTTAGAATGCTATGAAATTTATTTAAAATGTTCAAGAAGAAAGGGAAATAAAGGGAAAGATATTTAAAAAATAATAAAAAGTATTCGATATGCACAATTTATGTCAAAATTCAAATTAAAAAATAAGTTAAAGCTGATAAAAGAGGACATTTTCATTCCAAAAAGAATGTTGCAACTTTTGAGATTCGCATTTTTCCTTCGACTGTGAAATCCGGACTGAAAAAGAAAAGAAGTGAATTAAATGTAGAAAGCTTTTATGGATTGTTTGTTTCCATAGTAACCGTTCTTTCATAGTTGGGATTAAATTGAGTTTCTGATTGCCGTGCAATTTATACTAAAAATTTAAAAATTCCTTAAATGCGGTGAACTTTTTTTTTTTTTTTAAATCCTTTTAATACTATATATGTGTATATGTGTGTGTGTGATTTAGAATTAAATTCTTCTCCTGTTTTCTGACCTTTTGATACGGAATACTTTTAAAACATTTGAGTTAAGTTAATTTCTTTCTGCAAATAAAATTAAAATAAAAGAGAGGGAAAAGGAATCTTTTGTTTCGTGTTATTTAATGCGATTGGGAATTTTAATTATATATTTGACACTTTTTCTTTTAAAGAGAGCATAAATTCTTTATCGCAGATAACTTGAAATAAAATTTTACTGACTCAAAAAAACTTCGTTGATTTTTAGGATATTTTATTTTAAAAATCCAATAAAAAAAAAAAGTCAAATTGTAGAATTAAGGCCAATATTATTATTATTAATACTTTTTTATTATTAATGCTTTTTTAATTAATGCAATATTATTTTTATTGCAATAAATTCACTCTAGTGTATTAGATTAGATTTATTATTTCCTACATGTTCAAAAGTTTTGAAAAAATGTGTGTGGTTAAGATGACGCTGGGACGTTTGCAAAAAATAATGGCAACGTGATAATTATTAATTTAAATATTTGGTTTATTTACGTCACAGCTATTAATTACATTTAAGTTATTAAAAAGATTGGTTAGTTCATTAGAGTTCAAATTCTGTTGTTTGTGAGAGAAGAGATTACATCTGTTCTGTTCGAAGTTTTCCAAAGGACTGCCTCTCTGCCCTCTCTAGGGTCTCGGGATGACTGTCGGCCTCTTTATCCTCCAGCTACATCGGGCTCGTGGGTGGAGTAGGGTGTTTCTCACGGTATCAAAGGTTGCCAAGGCGATCTCCAAAGACAAGACCTCGCAATATTTTAAGGGTGCACGTGTGCATAGGAACGCGGTTATCCTATCCACAAAAAGAAGCCGACGTTTCAGCTGTGTGACGGGAAAACGTTAGAACGCACATAACAGTGATGATATAAGTGAAAGTGATGCAAATTCTTTCGGCCCACATGAATACAACTTGCTGCACGTGAGACTGCTGGGCTGGAAAGGAAATCCCCATCTACGATAATGTTAATTCTCCATCTCTTGAAAAAAAACCATTGACGTTATACATTTGGAACACCTAACCTTGTCGGGCTCATATCTCCATTAGTGCAAAATTTTAGTGATTGTAAAATAGTTTTGTTTTTGCTCAGTAGTAAAAAGATTTCTAAATTTTCAAAATTTAATACATGAAGGCTAAGATTTAATGGAATTAAAATTTTTAGTTAAATTATTTATTATTTAATTATTAAATGAAGTTTTAAAGAATTATTACAAGAAGATGAAAAAGCTAAAAAAAAGTTAAGACGAGTTCAAGATAGTGGTTTGGGTTTTCTTTACCCAAACGTTTCAAACTCAACTAGATGATCTGAGCTTGAATAGAAAGAAAAAGCGAATTCGTTGAAGGATTTTTTAAGCGATATCATTTAGAAAAAGGTGGGTTTTCCTCCGATATTTAAGTACTTTTTTTAAAAAAGTAACTCTGTCATGTTTATAACTGCGATACAAGGAGGAGAAAGTCATTGATATGTATCTTAGTGTGTTAAGAAATGTGTTGTTACAATTAAATATGACGCAAGAAAAACAACAACAATGCTGCAGTAATAAATTGTGAATTTATTATTGTATTGTAATAGCAATTTTATTTTTAGAATTGTCAATTAAATTTTATAATGCCGATAGTTTTGAATCTCGAAAAAAAACCCCTAACTTTCCATTTTATTTTTTGATATCAATCCCTTGGCAATAAAAATTATTATTTAATACCAGTAGCGCACACAGGAATTTTTCAAGGGGGGTCCAGGTTCAAAAGTTCACCCTTCTTGAATCATGCTCCGTTTGATTTTGTCGAATTTCAGGAACAAAAAACTAATTGAATAAATAGTTAGCATTAATTAATAAAATTAATCATAAATAACAAATATTTAATTAAATTTTACGTACTATTTACTTAGAATTACAATCAATTGGGAAAAAAAATCAAAGGCTTTGGGGGAGGGACTCCCCTTGTGTGCGCTACTGTTAAATACAATTAATTACTACTTACATGCAAGATGTATTTATGCATTAAGTACAAAAAGAAAATGATCAAATTATTTAAATGAAAATTAAAAAGGAAAATATAGCACATATTGGACATTTATATCTAGGGAAAAAACCTTGACATAAATTTTAATCGTTTTATAGAGATGACTTATATATGAATTATAAAAATCACACCTTCTTTAATAGGGGTTCCTTTAATTATTCTTTTGCAGTTTAGGATTACTTTAGTTGTGTTTCTTTTGATTTTTCTTCTGATTTTTAACACATTTTTATTAGCTTCACCTGTATGTAACGGAATCTTTGAACTCGATTTTTGCCCATTTTCAAAGGTCAGATTAATTCGAAATTTTGCACACTTGTCAAGAACTGAGGACAATACAATAATTTAGCAATTTTGTTCCATTGTCCTAATCAGGAATACCAGGATTTACAATTTCCAATTTCCGGATTTGATGACTAATTCCTGATCCCATTTCCAAATTTGCCGACGAATTCCAGATTTGACGACTAAAAGATTAAATTACAACCCTAAAGCGAAAACGTTCATGGTTAATACAAATACAACAAACAAAAAAGTGGCTCTTTATGTGAAAAATGGGGATGCGTCAGAAATTTCTTAGTTCGATTAACTATAAAAGCGTGTTTTTTTAGTGTTAAACTATCATTTATTTACTCTTTAGAATTTTCTTCATATTAATTTTTTTTTTTTTGGTTTTCATAATTACACTGCATGTTTTGGTGGATTGAAAAATTTACGTAAAATAAAGACTTCAATCTCCCTTTTGGTGTGTGAGTAGATATACACAATAATAATTAGCATTTTGTTTCCTGAAAAAAATTCTTAAATTCAAAATATTCTCTTAATTAAAATATTAGTTAACATTTTTATGCATTTTACAGAATGAAATCTTATGTTTTATGAGATATCCATGTCATTGAATGGCGGTACATTATAATTAGGTGACTGTATTATATAATTGAATGTGCCGAATTTTTTTAATTAATAACTTGTTAAACACGAAGGTTGTACTAAGTAATAAATAATCGATGTTACATTATTAAAGATTATATAATTGAAATAGTTTCTGCTTAGTTGTGATGATCGGAAGAATTAATAGAATTAAGCCTCATTTGCATATCATAATAGATTTGTATAATTTGATCAAGAAAGTTTTTGGAACATAATAATTATAGTTACGTACATAGTTTTTATATATTCTGTATTCATTGACTATTTTATTTTTATTGTTAATGTATTTTACTTGAATTAGGGATCTATAGAATTTATAGTCTGCATTTTACAGAATTAATATTATTAATATGTAAATGCGATTAGTGTGTGTTTGTTGATCATTGGATCAATTGATAAATATTTGTGGTTAAAAAAAATGAAGTTGTGTTTATTATTTAATAAGTTGCATTATAACCATAACACAAAATTTTATTTATTGTTGAATAAAACTATATTTCCTCTTTTTAATAGATTTTTCGACCGTTACTTAGTCGAAAGAAAGAAAATATCCTATTTGAAAAAGATCAGAATTATTACATTTTCCAGAATGAAATTTACTGTTTGTATTTCCCATTTCTCTTCAACCAAATCCCGAAAATCTTCGGAATTTCGAACGTGGGAGGGATTTCTGAGGTTATTAAAGGGGAGCACGAGAGGGGTTGAGAAATAATGGGAAGGTATTCTACGTAATACCATCTCGAACTCAACAAAGCTATTTTGTTACAAATGAGAATAACCTCTTTCTAACGGTCATCCGAACGGAATTTGGAATCGCTTATTTTCAAAACCCCTAAAAATAATTCATTTCATTTCAGTTTGTTGGGGGTGGAGGGGCTGGTTTTCATCGTCTCAGCTCAATTTGAATAATGCATAATACATTGCCAGCGAGAGTTTTCAGCGTGTGCTCTATTTTATTCCAGATTCGGTTGCCATGGTTACTTCTGAGGTTAAAAAGATGATCGGGCTGCTACAAGTGGTCGAGATAATAGCACGCTAGCGAAGAAGCAATAAATTGTTCTTTTCCCCGTATTTCTTCTTCACCCCCTCATTGTTGTGTTCTGTCTAGCAATTTTGTTGGAGCTATGGATTGAAGTGGTGGAAATAACCGTTTGTATGAGTACATTGAATGCAAGGGAAGTGACGAAATTGGACTGTGTTTGATCTTGAAGTGGTTTTTTTTATTAGCAGGTGAAACAGAAAATTTGGCGGTGAAGTGGACCTGACAATAAGATTGTCGTGGGTAAGTTTTTGAAAAATGATTTGGTTTCTTTTGGACTTATCTGAGAATTATATAATTCTTTACATTACTTTCCTTATATATTGTTAAATATTCGAGTTGAGAGATATGCCCTTGTTTGCGTTAGTAAATGGATACTTTAAATCTGTTTGCACCAATTTATGCATTAGTGAATTTATGAGTTAGTTTTCTGACTCCAGATCAGAAGGTTGCGTGTTCAGATCACTTGCAGGTCACAACTTCGACAACAAGCTGTTGACCTAGACAGGGGTATTTATTTGATCCACCGACCTACTGGTCTGCAGCTACACCGTTCATGCCTTAGACGACTTGGACGAAAGGAATCCCTATTCAGGCTAGTCGTTAAGGGCTTTTATTCCTGTTCTATGTTGTTTGCGACTTTCGGAAGGAGTCGCCGCTGTACATATTTTTAAATATAAAAAATTTCAAATAATTCTTGCTATATTTATAATTTACAACTCAAGTTGAAATTATTTTAAAGTGTTGGTTGTAATTGAAGCAATGTTTGCGGACAGTTACAGCAATGGCTGTATTAAATGAATGTGTCAATTTTCGTAACGGTCTTGAAATCTGTCTTTTTTGCAGTATTAAACGAATGTGTCCTTTCTCGTGAATGTCTTGAGATCTGTCTTTTCACCGTATTGAATGATTGTGTACATTTTAGTGAAATGTCTTGAGATCTGTCTTTTCAATTTTAAGTTTCAGTATAGAATGAAATTGGCTACGCTTCTCTAAAACCACGCAATATAATATTCTCAGCGGATTGGTTACTGCTGGCACATTAACTTTAGCTTTTAGTCTCAGGACGTCTTATTTGGCAACAGAAATAATATCTGTCTTCGAAAGAAATTTGGTGCAGGTTTTGAAGTTTCTGGAATTCCGATTTTTGAAGGGTCAGATGTTGATCTTACCCTCGAAATTTATTTGCCACAAATGTTCACCTGTCTCAGGGAACAACAGAAGGCCCCTTTGTCGGAATGTGAACAAAACCTCATAGAAAAAGATTGGTTATAGGTAGTTTCGAGCAAGTATGACAAAGATACGCTTCTGTTGGAGGTTGACGGAATAATAATTAGTTAAACATAAATGACAATAAAATGCAAATTGAAATAAAGATACTGCAAAAATCGGAGTTTGACCAATAATCAACGCCAACTACAATGGGCTCAATTCATGACGTTCACGTGATAAAGACAAACACGTGTTCCCCATTGAATTCAAAACAGACATTAAATTTATTGTACTTGTTTTATTTGTAAAACTTAGATAAAATTTCATAATTGGGTTAATATTTTGAAATGCTAGGGGGAAAAAATCTTATTTTGTGCACATACTTTGAAATAAAATGCATTTTGTATGCCTATATGTGTGTTATTATGTTTGACAAATATGTACTTTTTAAAAGAATGTTTCTGCAAAGAGCACAAGCTGGCAACAGCGAAGTCCATGAACTGATTAGCTGGAAACACATGATTCCTTTTATCGTGTGACTCTGACGTCACACATGAGTTTTTGAACTGATTGGCTAGAAACATGTGGTTGTCATTATACATGTGACTATGACGTCACCAGTGGCGTAGCTAGCTCTGAGGGGGACCCTGTATCAAAACTCCTTCGAGACCCTTTTTTAGACATGGGAGTCCTGTTAGTAAGACTGTAGTTACACATGTTGGGGCCCCTGTAGCTTATGGGTCCCGTATCATTGATAAAGCGGTAACCACGCCCCAGGACATCACATAAACTTAGCCCATTGTGGCTGGTGATATTTTCAACATCGTAGGTAATGCAATAAATCTCTTCTCTCTATTGTATCAATGAACAGTATTTTGCGCAAAAAATGGAAAATGCGACTTCGGAAATGAGCATTGGCTCCCTGAATTAAGTAGAATCGTCCGAGAAACAGGATAAAATCATACGAAATGCATCAACCAGAATATATAAAAGCGAACCTCACGCACTCCAATACATGATTCATGCAGCCTTTTTTACGATGTACATGTGTCCAACCTCTAATTTTGTTTTGCACACTTCTCTAGTCACACTCGTATCACTGAGTGGACGAGGAGATACGTGATATGCTTTTAAAGGACATGACTGGTTCAAAATAAGTTAGGGGGCGGGGAATGTTACTCATAGGAAAAACTTATTTATGTAATTAAAAATAAATCCCTCTTGTCTTCAGGGTAAGTGAAATCTTGACTTGGGGTGCTACGACTGAAATGTTTTTGATCCATGCCTTATTTCCCTGCTTTTGATATGCTGGTATGTAATCTGGGCCATGCGCGTTCATTAAACAAATTTCATACCGTTAGAGGTCGAATAATCGTGAATAAAACAAGCAGAATAAATAACACATAAAAGGGGGGTTTTTTGGAGGACGGGGTGGGGGCGGATTTTAAAAACTTTTTTAAGGTTTTGTCTATCTATTGTGTGTAGATTCGTGATAATTGGTGATAATCCGTTAAAAATAAAATATAATTCTGATTCATGTTAGTTTTCTGTTTTGCTGTGTACATTACCTGTGAGTTATTTGTTAATACTAAAAGTATTAAAATGGCCCCCCACACACACACTAGCTTAGCTATGATAAATAATATTTGAATTACTACTACCTTTAAGCATTTTTTCTCCTTTCCATGTTATTCTTAAAAGACTTCGGATATTGTGAGTCTGTTTTCTGTTAGATCAATGTTTTCCTGCACTTTTCTAACTTCCTGAATAATTGAGTAAAGTTGCTCAATATTGGGTGTTATTTTCCGTGTCCGCCTTAATTGTAGTTAGTGGAAATATGATTAACTGTCATTAGTTAATTTTACATTCCCACACACAATTCTCGCAGATATAATTATTTATTTAATTTTACTCTCAAATTGTTGGTTCATTCAAAATATTTAGTGCAAATATCCTTTTTCTTTATCGCAATTTAAAATGTTTCCGTCAAATGCATGTGTTGTATTAGTATTTTATCGCCAATGATGAAAATTTTACTTCATGATATACATATACACATTTACATACATACACATCATATCTACATTTATTCAACGTTCTCTAACTTTTAACATAAATTTCACATTATCAAACATTTCTATGCAAAGTCTCTTGTAATTTATCTGAATTTTTAATCAGACAAACTTTCAGATTTGTCTATCTTGAAATTATTTTTGCATGATACTAATGAACTGTCATTCAGCAATAAAACAAGTAAAGAAAATTGTAAGAGCAGGTTCTTTATTACAATAGTATTGCTCACTGCATTTCTCTTAAACGTTGCCTTGCGAACATTCTAAAATTGAAATTTTTAATGCCTTTCCTTCCCTGTGTATGTATGTGTTTTTCACTATTGTGTGTGTGTGTGTGTGCTGGAATTTGTCATCCATTTTTTTTTTCGAAATGAATTGTTTCACAAGTGTTATGCAATCCATTGTTTTGTGTTATTTATGATATTTGAACTAGAAACTGCAGTCAAACCCAGTTAACATATGATGTAGTAATACACAGTATTATTATGTCTCCCTTGTTAAGGAATAGTTCATGATATCATTCACACAGAACATTATGACTTTATAATTCTTATTTTTTATTTTATGAATTTCAGATTAGTTTTATTTTTTTATTGACAATACTTTTTCTTGTATGCATATACACACACATACGAAAGGATTATAATTAAAGTTCCACTTTCAAATTGCTGTACAAAAAAACCACTGGTTAGAATGACTTCAAATGTGAACTGAATATACTTAAAAAAGGAGAGAAGGTATGGCATAAGAAAAACAGTTCCAAAGTGTATCTGTCGCAGTTAAATGGCGATCATCAAATCCCTATGGATCACTTGACGACAGATGTTAAAGTAACGTCTCTTCAAGGTCATTTCCCTGTGACAGGAAGTGATTTTATCAAATCCCTGAACTTTTTCAGTGAAATGAGGAATTGAACTAGTCAGGATTTCCATTGGCAAAATGCTATACAAAGGGGGAGACCTGGGGGAGGGGTCTAGTCTTTGTACTTCCTAACCACACAAGTAGTACTATCGATCCCCTAAATATCAACCCCATATCTTTAAAAAAATAACACCAATAGGGATTGATATTTTAGTGCGTAAGCAACCGAGATGTTATACGTCAAAAAATACCAGCCTAATTTTCTAATTATTTGTTAATTAGTTTCGAATAAATAATTTGTATTTCATTGACTATTGTTGTATTACTTATTTCTAAGTTTAATAATGCATCATATTTGTTAAATAAACACTTTGAAGCTCTTGACAATATTATTTCATCATTTCACTGAAACAGCTCAGGGATTCGTTCAAATCCCTTACTTTTATCAGGGAAATCACCTTGAAGAGACGTTATTTTAACAACTACCGTCAAGTGATCATCTCCCTTAGGGATTTGATGAGATTCCTTATTTCATCATTTTCTGTGACATATCAATACACAACGCTGTAAGCGGCATAACGAATGTGGATTCGACTGCAAGTGGCATTATGACGGCTTTGGCATGAGTTGCACATTAAACCAACTGTACTGTTCAATGTGCATGATTGCGTCAGTTTTTTTGACAGAAAGAATAACTTCCAGGTCATCCAACAGTTGTCGCACTTTAAGTGAAAAGTCTTATCCACCGCGCGACAAGGTTGTACCACGTTGGGTGGGGGAAATCAGTTTTTAATTGTCCTTGAACCAAAAACTGCATAAAAAATAACAATAATAGCGCCAATGAATTTTTTTTTGTTATATCATACCTCTTCCTTTTCTTCAAGTATATTCAGATCATATTTGAAGTCACTCTGTGCAGTTCTTTTTTTACAGCATTTTGAAAATGGCACTTCAATTATAATCACCCTGTATTATATATAAATCCTCATCTCTTGAAAGGTAAGATGTACTCAAATATAGACTCTAATCACACATTTTAAGGTCTTCTAAGCAATTTACAAAATTATTTGAGAGTAACAGATATCTCGGATTAGAGTTCGGAAAAGAACATCTCCATGCAAGAGAGATAGAATGCCAGTTAAAGACAGTCTTTGATTGAATGATCGATGAAAACACTCACAACGTAATTTTCTTTCATGACAGAATGGAATCACTCAGAAAATTCGTTTCAGTGTTGGAATGTATATTATAACTCAACGTACATTAATTTTCTGACTCGCTGTTTAGTAAACATGGACTCTTAACTACTGCTTGTTAAAAAGGTAAAATTGTGTAAAATTTTCAATTTTCATACAATTATTTTTATTAGCATTCTTTTGCTTGCGAACAATCTCTTGCGTTTCACTTTTTATAACGGCAGCAAATATTTTGAAGTATTTATTACTGCCCCAACCCTTCTTAATATGAACCCTAATCCGCGCCCTGAAAAGCTCTTCGTCTTCAGCAAATATTTGGTCAAACAAAGAAAAAAGCCGCTACTGCGAACCAATTTTTAGGAGAGTTGTATTAACCCAGCCCAAGTCACGAATCCCTATCGATCATAACACAAAACCTAGATACCGTGACGTGAAGCTTCGTTTTGAAATGAGCGAGTCCTCCCTCCCATCACTTTTGGTCTTTTCCTCAGATTTTTGTGCCTTAGTCTAATGTCATAGAATGGAACCCAAAGTTCGAGTACTTTTTCACGTAAAAAACGTTCCACTGTTAAGGCTGTTTTCACTTGTTTTTCAAATGGCCAAACCAAATTACGAGAATATTTTCAAACCATGAGAAACGTTTTAATTTTCATAAAGTTCCTTCATTTTGTGTCCCATGTGCACGTTTATAATAAAGCGTCATTAAAATTTTAAAAATTTCCACTTCCATGCAGTTTTTCGGTTAAGTTTAAAACTTGTTTAGCATCGTAGCATAGGAGACGATATATTTTATACTGAGGGGGGGATGACTCAGTTTGAAAGCAAGAGTATCGTGTAATCCCCGCCTTCATAATACTAGCGTAGTCTAAATGTAATATTTATGTTGGAACTATTATTAATCTGAAAAAATATTGCTCTGCATTTCAGTCCTATTATTTATTCTTATGTCAAGTCAGCCTTGATATCAGTCTATGTGCTTGGAATTTTTGTCTATGTTCTACGATGAATCTCAAAAAATTTTAAAAATATTTCAATATGAATTCCTTTTATATATTTAGTCGTAAAAATGACTTTAAAAATTTGGCGGCACCGCACTGATTGAAAATCACTGACTTAAAGCTTAGCTTGCTAACAAATAAAAGGGCATTTGTCGCTTTGCCCATGGACGTCTAATTTAACGGTACTCAACCTGCAGTCCACCGAGCCTTTTTAAGTGGCTCGGCTATGGTCCATTGCTCTGAGAAATTTACTTATTTAAGAACTTTGTATTAAAAATTTGGTGGGAAATTCTTTGTCAAGAAATCAAATATATCACTTTGCTTTTTGCTGTTGGTGTCGTACGGGTACGAATTGATATTCTTTTTCTATTTGGAACGGTTACGGTTAGTGATGACAGGCAACAGTGGAGTAGCAGTAATTTTATGGGTGGAACTAATTTTTAACTATCTTTCATATCTTGCAAGTGAAAAATATTCGAAAAAAAATCGTTTCAAGACGATTGGGAGCTTGACTATTTTGTAGGGAAAAACGAACATGGATCAGTAATTGTTTGATTTGTCACGAAAGTGCTGTATTTAAAAAATACCAATAAACAGAAATCGTTCAATGACATTTCTCGAATATCTCTTTCAAGAGGTGATAAATAGGCTTTCTTGAATAATCTTTGGAACAGCAACAAAGTGTTTTGTCAGTGGTAATATCACAGCGGTAACAGAGACATCCTATGAAGTTCGTTGTATTATTGGTAATCATATGAAACCGTTAACTGACGCAGAAATTGTGAAGGAGTGTTTCTTATTTAATTATTTCTTATATTTGCTTCTAATTAAGTGTTAGTGACAAAAATAAAAAAATTTAAAAAAAATTTTAAAAAGCAAAACAGGAATTATAATATTTTGATCAATTTTTCACATTTTAAATTTCCAGTGTTATCTTGGTCTTTAAGTATTCCTCCCCCCCTTCTCCCACATTTATGGTCATGTTGCGGCCTGCATGAAATAACTAACATATTTATGCGGCCCAGCAGAAAAATGGTTGAGTAGCCCTGGTTTAAATAGTCCAAATTTTCACTACTTAATGTCTGTTTTCTAAGTTACATAACTACAACCAATCAAAACGCAAAACTGATACCATGATGTGAAACCCTACCTTACTCATTCCCAAACGAACGTGTGTATGGCGTCTCCTCCCCCCCTAGATGCATTCATGTCTCATTCTACTTCAGGTTTTGAAGCTAGAATTGCATCACCACTTCGAAATCCGAGGACTTCTAAACAGAAAAAAGAAAAGAAAAAAACTCGCCGAATGACTCGCACTTGAAGTGTCTCTCTCTGACTCATCGTTGGAGATGGAACAGAGATTGCTTTACATTTTTATCTTTTAGCATGGCCTCTGTGTGCATGATTTCGTCTTCCACCCCCTCTCGTATATCTGGGGATCTGACTCTAAAGCTAAGTGGGGTGCATATAAATATCTTCGACCGACTTGGAAGCTTAGCTGTCATGATCTATGGAGGAAAATCCTTTTTGGAGAAATGTTTTTTTTGTTGGGGAGGGGTCGTCAAATTGATGTGTGAATGAACTTGGGGCGGGGATTTTTTTGTGTTTGTGTTTTGTTCCATTTTATACAGACAGAAATGGAGGGGTGGGAGATGTTTTGGGATTAGGCGGAGTAATGAGTTTTTTGCTCATTTTTTATAGTTCATTGGGAATTTTTCCTGCTGATTATGAAGCATGGGTGTATTAATTCATCTGTTATTAATGGAGTTGTCTGTCAAATTTTAAGAAGTTCTACTAAGTTTGAGAAAAAGTAAGAGATGTGACAAAAAAAAAAGATGAATGTCGGATGATGTGTAAATTATTGGAGAAGTGTATCCAACATGTTTTTAATTCTCTGTCAAATAAATTCCTGTTTTATTTGAGGGGAAAAAAACTCATATTAAGTACAAAATTAATGTTTAGTACTAGAGTAGAGTTTTGTTACTTGATTTTAGACGATGCATTTGTTTAATATGTATTAAACCTTTATAGTTTGTCATTAATATAAAGTGTAAAATTTATGGAAGTATAAATATATTGTCACAGACACGCACAAAAAACTCGTAAATTTAAAATAATATTCAGAAAGAAACTTAATTCTTTTAATACATATGTTTTATAAAAAAATTAATAGATTTATCTGTGAAATATTGGGAAAATGAAACTTACTTTTACCGAAATGTTTGATATTGTTTGGTTTTGCATTATGACTAACTCTGAGTATCAGCTTATGATTTGTGATTTTCTTTCTATCTATCAATGTGTTTACCAAATACAGTGAAAATCGTTTAACACAAAACTGAAGGGACTGAAATATTTTTTCGTGTTAAAATATACCCCCCAAAAATAAATATTTCACAAAATTGTGTTCAAAAACATTCACAACTTAATGAAGTTTTGTACAAAATTTAGCAAAATCAAAAAGTTTTCAAATTTCCGTTTTCGGCCTCTGTTTTTTGATCATTGCCTTAAGAAGCTCCATCTTCATTTTAAGCGAAATAGCAATTTTCTTTCCTCTTGAGCTCATTACCATTGTGCTTGTAAGAAAATTCTTCTAAAATTGGAAGAAAAAGAAAAACGCCAGCCGAACTCACAGATTTCAAACTACGATGTAATCGTCACCGAATTTCAAAGCGTTTAGATGAGAGATTAAATATTTTTGTTTGGCGTTAGTAGGGGTAAAGGATGAAAGGCCATTCCGTGTGATTCTCTCGTGTCACAGGCTATTCCGGGGATATTTCAGAGCCTCCTATCTAAGAAACACGGGAAACGGAACTCTCTTTCATTTCACACTTCTCTTAAATTTCACCTCCACGACTGGTGTTTTCCGTATTTTGTTCATTCCCAAAAGGGAAATCTTTTCGAGTTAAGAGAAAAAAATACATGGAAATATGAAGAAGTTTGTCGCGGGACCGTTGTATTATTCCGTGTTAACCGATATTTCGTCTTTAGCATTTTCTCGTTAAACGCATATTTCACCTTAATTGCAAAACAATTTATTTGTTTTAACGATTTATAAGGATAAATTTTCATTTTGTAATTAAGAATTTACCATTAAGTAAGGGGAATGGTACGTGTAATGTATTTTCTTAAGTACTGTAAAATCAAATTGTTACTTTAACAAAATAAGATGTGTAATGCATCCAACAATGGCCCCCGTAACGCATTCAGAGCTCCTAATCCTATGACTAGTGGCAGCTAGGCTAGGCTGTTCAAGTACAGTTAATGTAACGTGATACCTTTTCCTTTTCGTATATTTTTTTCTGTGCTGTAATTACTGAATAAATCCTAATATATACTTCATTGTAACTAAGGTGACCAGCCTTCCTCCTTTTATAGGTTCTGTCCTACCTCTAAAAGTGTCCTCCTTTCAATATTTTAATATTGATCTGTTAATCTCTGTATTCAGAGACGAACCAAACATGTTTCCAATATGTCGAAGAATGGTGTGAAACAAATATCACAGGAAATAACAGTTTTTAATGGTATTTTTTGACTTCATCGCAAGTAAATTGGGCTGATATAGAAAATTTACCGAAAGAAATGCCTAATATTATAATCGTTGACAATTGTCTGTTTGAAGTAGAATGAATACTAAATGCATACTTAAATTTTAATAAATTAGAACAATTGGAAAATCAAAATGTTGAAATTGATACAAGATGGGTGAAAATACTTAAACCATTTCAAAAATGAACGCATTCCATATGAAAATTTAGTTATTCTTGTTGAATTTATGTTGTGTTGTGTGTGCCCTGTAACTAATGCAGCATTTGAAAGGTTTTTTTTTTCAGTCGGTAAAGATTTTTGGACAAGTGAGAAATCAAGATTGAATGTTTATATATTAGCTACAGTGCTTACCGTAAAATTCAGTATGAGGGATATTTTTTGCTCCGAAATTTCCGATATATTAGAAAATGATATGCTGACAAAAAAAAAAAAAACATTCAATGGGAAAAATACTTGTTTAAGTAAATAATTAAAAAGAATGTAAGTGCAATTAGCGTATTTTTGTTTGGATTAATAAAATTTTTCGTCCTCCTTTTCATTGTAAAGAGACTGGTCACCTTACTTAACAAATGTTTCCCCTCCGCATTCATTATCAGTGCACTGCCCATTTTCATATTTAGAAAGACCCTTGCTTTTTACTGATGAACATAGTATTATATATATAAACAAAAAATATTTACTATAATATATTCTCTGTTCCTAGTCATATTTGTTTTTCAGTGGATTCATTGTACAAGAACAAGCAAACAGTTAATACTGAAATAAGCTATTAAGTTTGGACCGACATTTTAATTATTGACATAGAAATCATGAACACACACACACAATGAGACGGTTTATTCGAATTCCAGAATACACACATCTTTTGTCCTATGAATCGATATGATTGGTGAAACTTGCGGGAGGGTAAATCCAACCCTTCGGTTTCAAAAAGAAAAACCAATAAATGAATAGAAAGGACTCCATTGGTAGAAACCCTAGAAGTTGCATTCGCTTTTCGATTTACTGCGGTCGAACACATTTCTGTGGCTTCCTCTACCAGAATGGGACATTTTTATTTTGTTCTTGAAACGTAATTCTACTGAAAGCAAGAGAGAGAGAGATACAGGAAAGAATAGAACAACTCCGCTAAATCGGAAAAAAGGAGACATGCGTTCTTCTGGTCTTAGAGGGTTTTTTTAATACTCTCCCTCCCCCTTTAGATTAGAATACAGAAGAATCGAATGAGTCCAAGTGCAGGAAACGGTTTATTCAAGTTTTATCTTTAGTCTATTGTTAACTTTTTTCAGAGAACGATTTTAAAACTAGGGAAGGTTTTGTATTTTTGGTTGGGCCCTCCCCTCCCACTCCCGATTTAATCTGATACTTTTTTGTTAAATGATTTTTATTTTTATGATGGATTGAGAAGATGAACGCATTTGACATGCGGAATTTTTTCAGAATTACTCTGTGCAATCAGGAATCGGGGTGTAGGGGGATTCATACACCTTCGAAAATATTGGGAACCTCGTTCGCTTTCCATTAAATGACAGATAATGAGTTCTGTTGTTTGATTTTGAAAGACCGAGCATATATTTGATATGCTAAGTGAAAAGAAAACTAAAACTTTTAAGTGATAAAGCTTTAACCCTTTATGTACCGACGGTACTTAAAAATACCACTCTCTTTAGAATTACGTAGAATAACCATTTTTACGACTATTCTAACGATACTTAGCAGGAATATTCTTTGAAATCCACTCTTTCAACATATATGGCAGCACGGGTTCTATGATGAATGTTTTAGCGGGGAAGGCGAATAGTTTTATAGCAGAAATTGCGTTTTCAGCTGACGGCGTTTTCAGTGGATTGCGAAGATAATTATTTTTGTCCCGAAAAAATAGTTAATGTCAAAATGTGTGTTATTTTTTTCGTATGTTAATGAAGACCTTAGAAAACGATTTGACTACTTATTTTAAGTGAACAGTGTGTATAATTAATTTTACAGTTGAATATCTTTAATTAATTAATTAACTCTAACGGATTAAATTTCCCAAAGTTGAGTATTTTGTTTATGTATATCTCTTAAAATTTTCAATGTAGTGGACCCAAAAGAATTATTCCATGAAAAAAAACTGCAGTAAATCATAATGCGGTAAATAAAGGGTTAAATCAAGTAACCAATGTTCAGCTACATTAAATTTTTTTTAAAAAAATCTTGTTTTTAAGAAATTTCTAAAAAAATTTCGATTAATCGTCCTTTGAATATTAAATATTAATTTTAAAGTATTGTTTATACCTTATAATTGATGCTTAATTGGTTTTTCTTCAATCGGCAATGCATGAACTTAAAAAAAAAAATTCACCACAGGAGAAATAATTTAAATTGGTTTATTATTTTTATAGAATTTTATTATTATGTAAGTTTTAAAAAATGAATTGTTTCTTTCCCCCTTCCTTTTTAAAATTAAAAATCAATAAAAATTAAAAGATTTAACTAAGTGAGAGGAGAAAACGTGAAAGTTCGTATGAGACAAATAAAATTTAAGGCGAAAAAATCTTGTCAACTTTTTTATATCTAACATTATTATTCGATGGAGCATACACAGAAATTGTTTTTATTGGTTTGAATTTTTTATTTAATCTCCTTTTTAATAATAACTAATGTTTTTGAATAATCCAATTTCATTTTCTGTGGGTGGAGTTGAACTATTATGAAGTTTATTATAACAACTTTGAGAGTTATAGTCGTTTCATGTACCCAGTTTTTGTCTTAGAGAACTCATTGATGTACAATACAACATAAAGGAAGAAAATTTAGAATTTTTATACGTAACGATGTCTATAAGCATGTATGTTAACTTATATATACCATAAAATCCGGCGTATAACGCGTACTTTGAACACAAAAAATAAGATTGAAATTTACGAATGCGCGTTATACGCCGGGTATAAAAATGAGTGCTTTAAAAATAAAAAAGATGAGCATAGAAAAAATTGGATTTCTACATATATCGAAATATTGTTTGTTTAAAAGAATTTACACTTCTTATTATATATAACTTAAATGGTTGTAGTTCTAGAAGTATACTATTTTTTCTATACCTTGGAATTATACCTCGAATAAATAAATGACTTCAAAACATAAGAGTATTGCATATGTATATTTCGGGTTTCTTCGTAAGGAAGGCGTGCGCGTTATACGGCGAATATACCTATAGATTAAAAAATGAAACTCAAAAGTATAGGTGTGCGTTATACGCCTGATTCTACGGTATACAATTAGAAACATCTTCAGTATGTGTGTGCGTGTGTTCCATTTTACATGGATAAAATAATTAAATGCTAATATTTTTAAATTAATTTCTTAATAATGTCACTTAACAATTTAGTAGTCCCAGCATGTGTATCTACAGTCCCACTAAAAGGGTTTCCATATCTAAAAAATGGCCCCGAAGGAATTTTGATACGGGCCCCACTCAGAACTAGCTACACCAATGCTCTTTATTTATGTTTTCATTGTTATGCACAGTTTTTTCTTTAAAAGAATAACAGAAATATTTTTTCGTTTACTTTTAACACTGTTCCTCGATGGAAAAAACCTCCCAGAAAACTTGATGTGTTATTTAATATGAAATAAATCCAGAATTCGACAGGGGAGTTGTGTCATTCCATTCGTCACCCCCACTACAATCAAAAGAATCAAACGATTGATGTGACAGCATCAATTGATGGAAATTGCCCACTACGCTGAAGTGTATCCGGTCCGAACCGAAACGATCAGATAAAGCCGTCGACGCTTTCCCATATCGTATTGTTAAATCTCCCGATGAAATCGCCCAACTGTTCCTTAGATTTGCAGGGGCTATATTTAGCTTGCGATTTACTCTGGGGGTTTCTGGAAGTTGATATCGCTTTTGCATTGGAAATTGTTGCCAAACTGTTATTTCAGCGTAGAAAGTATTAGCTCTCGCTTTTCTGTGGAAATGTCGTGGAAATATTTTGCTGAAGCTCTATTTATCTACTAGGTTGTTGATGTTTTAAAACTTTTTAAGTAACAGATAAAATAGGCTAATATCTGTATCTTAAAAATTGTTCGTTTTTATTGGAAAGGCTACAGTGGCTGCAGTGAAATTTCTTTGATTATCATGTGTTATACGAATATGAATTTGATTTTTAAAATTCTTCTGTAAAGTATTTATTCTCTTTCGATTTTCATGGGCGAGGGTTTTTTTTTATAAAAATTAAATTTATTTGCAGGAAAATTACGAATTTGGTTTCATTATAATCGTTATGAAAAATAAAGACACTGGGCTATATATAAATTCATGTGACGTCATAGTAATATGATAAAGGCAATCATGTGTTTCCAGCTATTCGCTTATTGAACTTCGCTGTTGCCAACTTTTGCATTTTGCAGAGAAACTTTCTTTTAAAAAGTATGTATTTGTCAACAGTAGTAACACACATAGGTTAACTAACAGGGACGTCTTAAGACTTCTTGAGGCCCTGGGCCCCTACTCAAATTTAGACCCCTCGTATGACCCTTAAAACTAGAGAGTACATAGCATACGTTGTCACACACACACACAAATACTTGTACAAACAATAACCCGAAATAAATAAATGTGCATAACGTAAAATGCAACATACCGGCTCGACCGACTACTTAGCTTTTGACTGAAGGAATAATGACGGTGTATGGTGGTAGGCAGTAGGTCTATACTTGGACGACGGTCATCACTTATATCCAGTGGATATATCGTTCGAAATTCCCAGTTTTTCAGTAAATATAACCAGAAAAACATTTCACTTGACGAATTTCTTCCGATTATTATCTTATTAAGACTGAATCGAGAATGAGACGAGGCCCCCATTGTGCTCGAGGCTCTGGGCCCAAGTCCAGTTAGCCCATGCATTAAGACATCTCTGTTAACAAAATGCACTTGATTTAAAAGTACACGTATAATATTATATATATATATATATATATATATATATATATATATATATATATGTATGTATGTATATATATGTATATATATATATATATGTATGTATATATATATATATGTATATATATATGTATGTATATATATGTATATGTATATATATATGTATATATATATATATATATATATATATATATATATATATATATATATATTGAAATTTTTTTTGAACAATCGTAAAATGCTAGAACATCTTCACTCTATTATCAAATTTGAAATTGCTTTGAAATTTTCATAGTAGATCAGCAAATACAAGCCTAATGTCAGTTTTGAATTCAATGGAAAACATGTGATTGCATTTGTCATGTAGGACATTGTAAATTTAGCCCATTCCTTTTGCTTGTTAAATATGAATGTTTTTAAAATAATTATTCAAACTAAAATATTCATGGGCCATTGTACGTCAATCCTTGTCTAGATTATAAAGACCCGTGCTGGAATATCTCTTGCGTATTATTAATTACTATATTCAAATCAAATTGGAACACTCAACTTGTAAAGATGTCTTTCATTTACATCTTGCATTGGTACTAAAGCGAAGCAAGCGTTGAACTGTGAAAGTTATAACAACTTAACCTTTGAAGACGGGACACTTGAATTTCCATACCTTTTATTTTTCACCTGTTGGTGACAAATGACGGAAACATACGTCATTTGCAGAGATGCCAAAGATTACGTAATATATGGATCACAAAGTCTGACAAAGAAGCGAAAAAATTTCGAAACAGGAAATTTTAAGTTATACACTCGGTAAAAGCCCGATCAACGCCGGGCTAAGCGGAAGGGGAGTCATTTTGAAAAGAGTATTAGAAGTGCTGATTTTGTGAAGGAAAGGGGAAATTTTTATAAGTAGAGAACCCATGCAGGTAGTTTATGTTTAATTTCTGCTTAGGTTAAAATGAGAATGATATGAGGTCAAAGTGCTCACGTGGTGTGGAGGTTTGAAGAAAGCGCCTTTATTCAGAGCTATTAAAGACACCGCTTGTAATCCATTGTACAATTCTTGTGCAAAACCACATCTATATTCTTTTACTAAAAAAGCACTTCCAAGAACCGTAAGTATGTTGGGTAGCATAATATTTCCCTTTGGAGTATAGGTAGAAATTATATTTAAAGACTTTGTTCGCCATATGTACAAGAACGTGAACTAAACACGGAGTACATTTTCAGGCAGAAAAATGCTTCAGTTTTTATAAAAATTTGTGACACTGTAACTCATACATTTGCTAATAATGTAGTGTTTTTAAAATTTCAAAATATTTGATAAAAATAATTAATTATTTTTCTATTAACATATGAAGGGATAGCTCATTTAGCATTACGATACAGGAAAAAAAATGCCAAACTATTTTTATAAAAGAAAAAATGAGTAGTATCATGAAATAAGTGATTCTCTACAGGATAGCGAAGCCAGAATATAATATTAATGTTGGAGTACTTTTACATCAGAAAAAATGTTCCGAATTCGGGTCCTATTCTTTAACATTAATCGAAGACAGCCTTAAGGTATTCGACTACGTTCGGAACCGGGATTTTGCAAAAGCACATAAATGGATAATTTTCATGATATTTAGTGTCACTTAGATTAGAATATATTCGTACAATTGTTTTAAGGACATTTTGACAAAAAAAATTTATTTAAATATAATATTTTGGCAAAAAATTAACTTAAAATAATCTTTTTTCCAAATGTTCTTTTTTGTGAAAAATGGTTCTATTATAATATTTTGCCTGTATATAGCTCAGACCTCTCTACAGAGACTCAACTAGAAGTTTTGAAAAATTCACATTTTCAGAGTTACCACCAATTGAAATAATTATTGGCATTTTTTCCCCCTTAAAATTGCTCTCCTCTGTTGTCGTAAAATATGAATAAACCCGCTTCTAAGCTATATATTTCAAAAATTCTAGTTGAGCCTCTGTAGAGAGGTCTGAGCTATATACAGGCAAAATATTGTTATAATAGAAGCATTTTTCGCAAAAGGAGAACCTTATTATATTTAAATAAATTTTTTTTTGTCAAAATGTCCTTAAAACAATTTTATGCATGTATTATAATCTGAGTGACACTAAATATGGAAGTTATCCATTTATGCGTTTTTTTTTTCAAATCACGGTTTCGAACGTAGTCGGATACCTTAAGGGACTCTCTGCTCATGATTGAAAGTCACACTGAAATAGAAAAATATGGAAAGGAAATGAAAGAAAAACATAAGTGCCGTGGAAAAGGTTTGTGATTTGTTGTTATGTATATTGTTTTATTTGGGTGTTCCACACAGAAGGGTAAATCTGTGTTTAAGCTGGGTGCTGCAAAATTCCGTTTTCATTTAATTTTGTAATTGATTTTGTATGATGTATGCGGCCGAGTGTTGTGCCGTGGAGATATATTGGGCCACGCTAATTAGCAAGTGATTTTTGATGCATTTCCTCAATGTACTGCCAGTATAATACGTATACAGTTGGATTCGCGTTCCCACCAATGCTTTAAGTCAGAGATATACTCAACCAGCGGGTCGCATGTGGCCCACCGGTCTTTTCTGAGTAGCCCGGAAATTCAATTGTTGGAGAACAATGTACTAAAAATTTAGCAAGAAATTCTATTAATCAAGCAATTAAATATATCAATTTAGCAATCAATTTGTTTTTTTAATAGTAGAATATAAGCAAGAGGCTTGGTTATACACAAAAGGAAACAGAAATGATCCCATGACTCAGTAAAAAAAGTCGTGAAAATAAATATTTTTGTGTGTGATAGAAAAGTTAATATAGTATAAAAATAAAAGCCAAAATTGAGTTTTATAATATTTTTTATCAATTTTGTGTCAATGCTGTTTTGGTTTTATAGTTGTTTTTTTTCCATTTTTCGCCTGTTGCTGCCTGCATGAAATAACTGCCATGTGTATGCGGCCCGCGTGAAATGCCTATCGTCTTTGCGGCCTGGAGAGATAAAAGTTTGAATACCCCTGCTTTAAGCGCATCATTTTTCACAATTGTTTTGGGTCTTCCACGCGGTTGGTTCATTTTGTAGAGAAAAATCACCAGACCCAAATTTTTCAAATCAGCGCTTCACTTTACGATCTTTAACAGTGTTCTCCCCAAATGCCTGCAGCTTTTGAGGCATCGTTACCACGTTTATACTCATATACAAAATAACACGAATATTAATTTAATTCATATCCTTACGAAATTAAGAAACAAATAACTTATTGAAAAAATCAACCTTGTTGAAAAGTGACTAGCAATGAATGCTCAATACGACCGTAAACGAGGTTATCCCATCAACAAAAGCATAACGAAAACAGGGTGGCAAATGTTCTCATGTAAGGAAAATCCGATGTTTCATGCACTAACCTAATAAATGATAATATTATAAATTACACTGCTTTGATATGTAAAATTGTATTATTGTATCAATAAACAAAACATTATAATGACTACATTT
The DNA here is from genome assembly GCA_019973935.1 of Trichonephila clavipes. NCBI lineage: Eukaryota > Metazoa > Arthropoda > Arachnida > Araneae > Nephilidae > Trichonephila > Trichonephila clavipes. The sequence goes on from BMAU01020003.1 coordinate 165,128, forward strand.
CCTATGATAATATAGGGTATCAAAGAAAAAACGAAATCCAAAAAGAGCCGCAGTTTTTTAACACGCTTTTATTATCTTCAACTGTATGTAACGGAATCTTTGAACTCGATTTTTACCCACTTAAAAAATGTCAAATTAATTCGAAATTTTGCACTCTTGTCAAGGACCGATGGCAATACAATAATTTAATAATCTTGTTCCATTGTCCTGATCAGAATCAGCAGGATTAATGATTTCACATTTCCGGATTTGGCAAATAATTCCAGATCCCATTTCCAGATTTGGTGACTGAAAGTTACAACCCTGAAGAGAAAACGCTCATGGTTAACATTTTTTTTACTTTTAGTTCGATTAAGTATAAAAGCGGGTTTTTTGAAATTATATTTTATTTGATAAAAAAAATGTCAAAGAACTGTTTTACTAGACAATATACCCCCAAACCCCTTACTCATTACGCCCTGGGCAGACCAACTTTACTATCTGTAACTAGTTTGGTTCTCAGTGTTTAATCCAGTAAACTCATTGTTCCATGCGTTCAAAAATGCGCATCTTTTTAAACTCGGGCGCTCTGCCAAGTAATAGTAACCTCCAAACTTATCCAAAACGTGACGATCATAACAATACGCAGTAGGCGTTTTTGTGAATTCCGCCGCAGTGTTAATCACGATTATTTCCTGAACACGCCCCGCTCTCTCCAAGTGTATTAAATTGCTGACATCACTTCGCGAAGATGATCGTTGTGCTGATGTTTTTGAACCGACAGCTTCCGCAATACTTACCGTTTGTCTGACTTTTCAAAGTCGCACGTGGGCTGCGCGATGTTGAATGTCATTCACAATTGGCCCTATGGTGACAATGCTTATTTTTGTGAGTGACTTCATATGGTTGTCCGGTTTTTTGAAATACTAATAAAAGTGTGTTGTGTTGCGTCATGTCAACGTTCGGGCTTTATTTACAGACGAGTGGTCATTGTGTTTTGCGTCTAAATAGTTTTGTCGGGATTTTTTTTTAGAGAAGTTGTTTTCAATCAAGTGGGCATTTCCAGAGTTATGCTTATGTTGATGGCAAAAGCAGTCTTAAGGGGGCTGACCAGGACATCATACGCATTAAAAAAAAAAAAGAAAGAAAAACGATTTTTCAATTTTGGTATTAAAAAATAGTGCGTATTTTTCTAAATCTAAAAATGTATATCACTTATATGTTCGTTGATAAAATAACCTTAAAACACGAAAAAAGTAAAATTCAAACAAACGTTTACAAATTTTTATTTTATTCACTTTTTCTCAAAAGTATAATTTTTTTGCTTTTTAAATACACTTAAAAAAAAACTTGCACCATACGGCTCCAAACTTTTCTATTTTTCAAATACTTCTGTGCATGATACCTGTGCACATAGTGAACCTGTTTTTTTAGTCGAAGTCGTACATACTTTTTTAAAAAATAGTTTTATGTGCGAAAAAAGGAGGAGGGGGAATAGAAATTTTCAAAATTGCAAATTCTTATACATAATTTTTTTACAGAAACTATTTTTTAAATTTTTTACTAAAAAAATAGGTTAGCTACATTTTGTGTATTGTTTTATATATGTGCACAAAATGTTTTACATATTTAAGAGATACTTTTTTAAAAAGTGGTACCGAAACATAAGCATTTATTATGAGATCTCTAAAATTTTGTCGAACTTAAATTAAACAGAAAAAAAATATCTTTTAACTAAAAAAAAATTATTTTTGTATTTCTACAGAATAATTAAAATATCTTTATTAAGTTCACACAAAAATCTTAACTCTATTGGAGATTTTTAAAGATATATGTCCCATAAACGAAGAGTCTTAATGTCGGCATTTTACGCTTTCGGGCACATGTCCTGGTACCCTTAATTCAATTATAGTAATAAGGAATTATGAATTTTATACACAATTTGTACTGCAAAAATTCATAAGTAGACATTCACTATTCGTTATATGGAAAAATCGTTATATAGATGTTAATCTTTCAATATACTTTATGAACCACATAAAACAAAATTTAAATTCATAAAAACTATATGGTATAAAAAGTAATTATTCTCTCTCATACCTTTTTGCAAATCAATATCTATTTATTTTATGTATCTTACTCATCAAAAAAAGACAGAAAAACTGCAAGGAAAACCAGAAAAAGTAATGTCGAAGGAATACAATGTATTTTCAGCATTAAGAAAATAATTTTATTTTAAAATTAATGAATTTTAAGGACATTTTCTAATTTAAACCCTACAAGTAATTTTAAACATACATTTTTTTATAACTTGTAGCTTTAAGCATATATTAGCAGATATATCCATTAATTACTGGTAAAGTTTATTAATTTGGTTTGAATTTTCTGTTTGAAAGAATGTTTTCTCTCATAATACGCCTCGCATCTTTGCAACACCCTCAAACACCCCTTCAGGCGTACTTCCTTCACACTGTAATCCACGTTAAATTATTTCAAGTATATCACTTCATCATACGAAGGTCCAGAAATACCTTAAAAATAGGGAGATAAAAAATTGAATCACTAGAAAAAAAGTCCGTTATATAGAAAATGCACTTCGCTGTGGGGAGGTTATTTTATGAAGAAAATCGTGAAATGTTCTTTGTTCCAGAAAAAAGTTCGCTATATAGAAAATTCGCAATATTAATAATATGGAGGTTCGACTATATTTTAAAAGAAAGTGTATACAATGTACGTGCCGCTTAAATTCAAAAAGGAGCCGCGGTACGATCAAGGGAGTCATATAGTGTGGTAGCCCTGTAACTCCCCCATCCAGGAAGAAGGTTCCTGTTTTCCTATTTTTACCTGAATCGAACACCAAGGGGCGTTTCGAGGGCTTAAGGGGCGTTATAGATAAAATTTTCCGTCGCTGAACTATTAGACCGACAAACTTGAAATTTTGTATGCACGTCCCTTTCGTGAAGTAGAGATCCGCTATAAAAAAGGGGTTTGCATAAATTGATACCCCCAAGGGGCGTTGTGAGGACTTAAGAGGCGTTATAGAGAAATAATAAGTGCCCTCATTAAAAAAATCATTTTACATTTTTCTATAAATTGTTTTGCACCGACCGGGTTTTATTCTTCTTAGAATTCAGCTAATATATCAAGATTAATATTTTTTTTTTATTTTTAAAAGATTAATTCGTGCAAAGATCGGGTACTTCAGCTAGTATATAATAAAACAAATGATACTTTCCGAATTTTCTTTCATCCAGTTGTTATTTATAGGATCAAAAAAAGTACCATTTATGTGTAGAGTGATGTGAGAGGAGTGCTATTAAAACCTTCATAAAATTAACACAATGTTTGTGAAAAGAAATGCTAATTCAATATTTTCGAACAAACTTAAGTAGTTTTTTCTTAAAATAATATAAATTTATGTTTTCAAATTGTAAGCGAAGTTGTTGAAAGAGTTCGATTTCATTACTCTAATTATAATGCAATGTACTTGTGAGAATCAATTGAGAAATTAATATACTTTTCTCTTTTTCACACCAACCGTTTTAATGTCACTTCGATTTCTTTTCAATAGTTTTAATGACCCCTAGAAATATGTTGTTAAATCAAAATATCTCCGATACCAAGACGTCTTATCCTAATAGTGTATCGTACAAACTTTTCAGCTTCTTAATGAACTGTATAATGACTTTTAAATGGCCTTCTGGAAAGGATAGGAATCCATTATACCGACTAATTAAATTCAAGAGTGAAGATTTCGTAATGAGTGAGTGTATCATAATCGTTAAGTATGAACGAACAGTAATTAAAAGTCTCAGAAATGTTGAAAGTGAGAGGATTTTAGCAATTTAGATTTGAGAAATTTAATAAACGTTTTGAGTCGAGATATATATATATGTAGTAAAAAGTTTTAAATTATTATATGATCAGTTTTAATTAATAGTTTAGTGTAGAAGCAATCTAAAGTTGAATCAAAAACGTTTATATTTGAAACAGATTCTAAGTGCCAAGATAAAAGAATTATATACTATATAGGAATTTAAATGATATATATATATAGAGAGAGAGAGAGAGGCTTGGCTTAGAATTGTGTGTGTGTGTGGCGACAAAAATCACGTGATTCTCACTCATTGTAATATTGAGAGTTTGTCTGTTTAAGGTATTTATGCAGAAAAATAATAACCTTAATGTCTGCAGCTGTTATGTTTTGATTGCAAATTCAGGTAATAAATGCAAAATGTTCCTGATGAATATTCTCCCCGGAATTTATTTTTACTTTTGTATTGGCTGTATTACACAATATTGTTGACGTAGTTTAGTATGCTTTTGGAATTTTTTGCTGCGATTCCTTGTAATTATGCTTGTTTCAAAATAAAGGATAGAAAATTTTGCTTTTTTAACACGCTTTTATAAATTTCACTTGTATGTAATGGAATCTTTGAACTCGATTTTTACCCACTTTAAAAGGTCAGATTTATTCGAAACTTTGCACACTTGTCAAGGACCGATGACAATACAATAATTTCATAATTTTGTTTCATTGTCCTGATCAGGGTCCTCATAAATAAGGATTTCGAAATTTGGCGACTAATTCATTATATCGTTTCCAGGTTTGGCGACTAAAAGATTAAGGAGTAACCCTAAAACCGCGAACTGGCTTGTGGTTAACACAAATAAAAAAAGTGTTCTTTATGTGAAAAAGGGTAGGGTGGGTGTGTAGTTTTTTTGAAAATAGAAATTAAAAAATAAAGACTCGTGCATGTGTGAATGAAAATATTAATTTATGTTCTTACTGCTAAATATTTTTTTTTTATTTTTATAAAAAATATTTATATGTTTAGAAGTGATTATACGAATTAACATCAAAGCAACACGTTTACAATGTGATAAATTTATGTTCTAACTGCTAAATATTTCTTTATTTTGATAAAGCAATATGTTTACGAATTAAAATTATAGCAATACGTTTAAAAGGTGATAATACGATTGACATTTAATATTTCTTCACACTTTTATTAGTTAGACCTGTATCTATAGACACGGAATCTTTGAATATAACGATATGGGACTCGTCCGAGGTTTCGTAAACAGAGAGAAGAAATACCCTTCAGACCCAATAATTAATATCCATTGAAGAGCAAGATTAATTCCAGCAGCCACATAATTTCGGCTCCAAATATCAAATTCAAAGATAAATTCAACAAAGAATAAGTTATAGTTTTAAAACTAAAGAAACAAGCTTTTATTGTAGATTGAACTAAAAAAGGAAAAATTAATTATAGTTTTAAAAAAACTAAAAACACACATGCTTTTATAGTGAATCAAACTGAAAAGTAAAAAAATAATTCTTTATGTAAGAATAAAATAATGAACGAGAAAATTAATGTCATTGTGGTTAAAGCGTGGGGTGCTTTGTACTGCATTTTTATACCAACTCAGCATTTCGGAATAGAACTAATAAGAAATTATAACAATTAATATAGATAATTCCACGCTTTTACCACGATGACACATTAATTTTCTCGTTAATCATTTTATTCTTTTTTCAGAATTATTTATTTTGCTTTTTAGTTCGATTCACTATAAAAGCGTGTGTTTTTTTTTTAGTTTTTTTTAAACTATAATTTATTTTATATAACTTGATGTTTTGAAGAACGTATTTATATAATTTATTTTACACGCAATTATTTCCTGGAATAGAACAGTGCGAAAAAATCAATTTAGCTGTTGATTTATTTAAAGATGAAATTTAAGTTAATACTTTATTTTTTTGCGAAAGTATTACACGAAATATTTATTTATTTATTTTTATAAATCTTGAATTTTTATTGTCCATTGAATTGCCATAACTTAAATGCAATATATGTTTACAATAAATATGAAGGACGATTAAAAGATGTAAACCTAATGATTCTTAATCTGAAGTAAGAAATTGTTTGTGAAAGTACAGTAGTTAAGTTTTCAATATGTTAGATTTGCTTGTCTGCAGAATTTTAACCATTACTAGTAGGCTTAATTTGTTTATAATTTTCTCGCGCTTTCAGCCAACCTTATAAAAGAATTAAAAAAGTTTTTAATATGTTAATAGCCCTAAAATATTCTGATAATTACTACATAAAGTATGTTGTCATATATTTTGTTACATGAATTGATCGTCGCCAATAGCCATGTTGTTCTATAGCAAATATTTTCAATCTTTATTATCTGTAGCAAATACTAATACAAATCAATTTTTAATCGATTATGTGAGTACACCTTGTGAATTTCATTCTTGTTTTTGCTATACCATTTTGTTTGAATTCATTTTTTTGTTCTATGGATTCTACGAATTATTTATTTATTTCCCGAAGTTTACAAAAATAGTTATGACTTGATTTTGTGAATCCGGTGGAATCTTCGTACATTTACAAAGAACTCTGCCAGTATTCTTACAATCTTACTTGTAATAAACAAAAGCAAATGCTATACAAACAAGTAATATAAAGAAATTTAAGTAAATTCCTACTTAGATCAACATAGAAAAATTTTATTTTAGCTACTTTTTATTAAATAGTTAAATTAATGTAAATATGTCTATACATGTGACATAATTACAACATTAAGTGGTAATTAATTTTTATTAATTATCATTAGAGTATCATATTGTCATCCAAAACAATCATATATGTAAAATTTCAGTTCAACTGAATGCTTTTGAATGCGAGAAAAAAAAAATCTTTTGAATTTGACCCAAGTCGCTAAAAATGAAAACAATGTGGCTGCATCTGTAATTCTTTAAATAATGAGTTTAAGTCAATTAATTTTAATTAGTTATAATTAAATTATCGTATTTTTACCCAAAACAATAGAGTATAGAAAATTTCAGCTCAAATGAGCGCTTTAAAATGTAAGAAAAAAACCTTTTAAAGTTTTGACACAAGTCGCCAAAAATGATGCCAACATGGCTGTATTTGTAATTCTTTGAATAATTAGTTTTAACGAATTAATTTTTATTAATTAAAATTAAATTACTGTATTGCCATCCAAAATAATCATGTATATAAAATTTCAGCTCAATTGAGTGATTTAAAATGCATTTTATTAACGATTAAAAATTCCACCAAGATAAATAAATATATAGAGAGTGTGAGCTAATAGTAGGAATTGAAACACACACACACACATAGTTATGCATAAACAAAAAGATATGTGTGACGCAATATATTTACTACTGAATCATTTTGTTATCATCTTTCATGTATTTGAAAGTTCAATGGGCTCAATTCATGACGGTCACATGGTAAAAGACAAGCACATCTTCTCAATTGAATTCAAAACAGACATCAAACTACTTGTACTTGTTGTTCTATTTGTAAAACTTGGGTAAAATTTCAAATTTTATAATTGGGTAAAATGTTCAAATGTAATAAAAAAAATTTCTTCAAAAGATTTTAAAATTAAAAACAAAATCTTATTTTATGCATGCATAAAATGCCTTTTTCCTACCTATGTGCATTATTGTTGTAGACAAATTTGTATTTTTTAAGAGAAAGTTTCTGAAAAGTTCAAAAGTTGGCTATAACAAAGTGCATAAACTGATTAGCTGGAAACACACGATTGCTTTTATCGTGACTAGTCGTGACTTTAACGTCACGACTGATTTTGAACTGATAGGCTAAAAACACGTAGTTATCATTATCATGTGTGACTATGACATCACATGATTTGAGCCTATTGTGTCATCAAATATTTATTGTTTTTCAATTCCTACTATTAACTCACCCTCTCTCTATATTTATTTATTTGTTTATTTATTTATTTATCTTGGTGGGGAATATTCAATCGTTAATAAAATACATATTAAAGCACTCAATTGAGCTGAAATTTAATATACATGATTTTATTTTGGATTACAATACAATAATTCTATTATAATTAATAAAAATTAATTGATTAAAACTAATTATTTTTTAAAGAACTACAAATATAGCCACGTTGGCGACTTGTGTCAAAACTTGAAAACGTTTTTTTTTCACGTTTTAAAGCATTCAGTTGAACTGAAATTTTATATACACGATTGTTTTGGATGGCAATACGATACTTTAATGATAATTAATAAAAATTAATTACCACTTAATGTTGTGATTTTGTCATATGTATGTATATATTTATATTAATTGTAACTATTTAATAAAAAGTAGCTAAAATAAAATTTTTGTTTGTTGATCTAAGTAGGAATTCTTTAAAAAAAATTGTTTTATATTACTTGTTTTATTTCCAACTGTAATATAAATTTGTAATTATAGTGAACCAGAAAATTATTTTTGAAAAATAAAAGTAAGTCTTATTTCGTTGTTTATTATTATTTTTTTAATTTTAATTGTGTTCAGCAGTAAAAAAAGATTGTAAAACACTGTTTTAAAACATTAATTCTAGTCACCCATCACGAATTTAATTTAAATACAATTTTAACAAAGATTTTTAACTTTCAGTTTCGTCCATATAATGTTTATCTCTTTAAAACTTAATAGAACGAAATTTCACTTCAGGAGACCATTTTCAAAGTCGATTTGACCTGCAAAATTCCAAAATGTAATATCTAGTCGTAAGGAAGTACGTTCAGGAGAAAACTACCACGCTATCTATTTCCACAAATGCCCTTGCCAGCGAAGTTCCCCCAAACCCTTTTATAGCCACGAATTCAAACAATTTCTCCTCTCATATAAGCCTGCAGAACTTTCTATCTGAACAAATAGCAGGGAGGAAAATATTCTCTTTTGTGGGTTGGAGTAGTTTCGAACGCTTCAGGGAGAAACTTATTTGATATTTCGCGGTCTCTAATTAAGAGTTGCCCTGAATTGAATTGGTAGTTTCGCTTGCTGGCAATGGCATCGCTCTCTCTCTCTACTTCCGCTTCAGAGTCGTCTTCTTTTTATGTTTTGTCTCTAGTGGTGGAGAATTTCAACTTTTTAATTTTTTCTCTCGATTTTTGTATGTTTGTGTGCGGTGGATATTTATTTACTTTTTTTTTCTTTTCAACTGTTGCTTTTTAATTAGGATTTTTGCTGGGTGCTTTAGCGGCTAAATTTTTTTGCTTTGTGGTAGAATGTTTAAGAGCTACTTTTTTCTACTCTTTAAATTTCTTCTTTTTTTGTGTATTGAGTAGATTCGGTTAAATTAAGCTACGTTCAGTTTTTGAATTCCTTGGACATCATTAAATCCCAAGCTTAATTTAGCGTTAGAACTTAGTGTTTTCTTGAATACGACTAGATATCTTTGATTATTTTTTACTCAAGGTATTCGACCACTTTTGAAACCGAGATTTTTCTGAAGAGTACAAACGAATGTTCGTTTTTAATATTTAGTGTCACTTACATAAGAGTATACGTATAAAATTGTTTTAAGAATATTATTGCAATGAAAAATTATTTAAATAAAATATTTTGGTTGGAAATGAACTTAGAATTTTTATTTATTTTCGAAACATTCTCCTTTCATGAAAAATGCTTCGATAATAATAATATTTTGCCTCAGACCACTGTACAGAGCTTGAATTAGGATGTTTTAAATATATAACTTAGAAGTGGATTTATCCATATTTTAATACATCAGAGTGGAAAAATTTTAACAAAAAAATGTCCATAGTTCAATTTGTAGTAAATGAAAATAATGTGAATTCTCTCTCTTCTAAAATCCTAGTTCAAGCTCTCCAGAGAAAAAAATTCGAAATATATTTTATGTTAGAAAAAAGGAATAGATTCGAGTAGAAAGAAGTAGAATGATAAAATATGCAGCTCTCTCTATTCGAAAGCAAAGTCAGTATGTGACGTCTTACGCGTCTTTTCTTTAACAAGTCCTTTGGGTTCTTTGGGCCAGAGTTAATGGCAACTCTTTTCCAACCAAATCCAAGAAACGAGAAGTGAAGAGATGCAAATAATATAGGATAAATATAGGATCTTAGAGTAAGAGGGATGGCAATGTAAATGAATGTTAGACAATTGATGTGCGTTGTGGCAATTGATGATTATTGCAGTTCGTAGTTCAAGATTGATTAATTTCTACGTGTCGTGGATAAACACATATTGGGGTTCGACTAGAAGTTATCCGTTAAGCTACATCCCATTGTAGATAAAGACAAGTAGCATTACGGAATAATATAAGGTAGGATTGATTATACTTTATTAGAATTGAGGATTAGGCGATTCGATTATTGAGATTGGTCTGAATTAGAATTGATCATATTATAAATATATATGGGGTGTTTTTTTAGAGGTATAGAACTTTAAATTGCAATAAAACAACGATGTATTATTCGATTGACATGAATTTTTTTTTATTCGAAAGATAATCTTGTGGCATTACATTTTAAATATGATTTCTGGCATAGGACTGCCACAGCTGGCTCGGATGTAGTCCAATCTGGACGTCCAATTTTCGATGACTTTTTCCAACATTTGTGGTCGTATATCGGCAATAACGCGGCGAATGTTGTCTTCCAAATGGTCAAGTGTTTGTGACTTATCCGCATAGACCAATGACTTTACATAGCCCCACAGAAAATAGTCTAGAGGTGTTAAATCACAAGATCTTGGAGGCCAATTCACAGGTCCAAAACGTGAAATTAGGCGGTCACCAAACGTGTCTTTCAATAAATCGATTGTGGCACGAGCTGTGTGACATGTTGCGCCGTCTTGTTGGAACCACAGCTCCTGGACATCGTGATTGTTCAATTCAGGAATGAAAAAGTTAGTAATCATGGCTCTATACCGATCACCATTGACTGTAACGTTGTGGCCTTCATCGTTTCTGAAGTACGGACCAATGATTCCACCAGCCCATCAAGCGGACCAAACAGTCAGTTTTTCTGGATGTAACGGTGTTTCGACATACACTTGTGGATTAGCTTCACTCCAAATGCGGCAGTTTTGTTTTGTTGACGTAGCCATTCAACCAGAAGTGCGCTTCATCCTTCAAACAAAATTCGCTTATGAAAATCGACCATTATTTTCGAAATAAAATTGCACAATTTGAAATCGTTGTTCAGGCGTGAGTCTATTCATGATGAATTGCCAAACCAAACTGAAAATAAATCACTTGACAGCTGTTAAATCGCTCGCCATCTTGAAAAGTAATGCTTACTTGAACTTGTATACCTGGAAAAAAACACTCTTATATATATTGTGTGTTGCGTATTAAGTCATCGTAGATTCTCTCATATTAATTATTATAATTATATTTGTTAAAAGTTTAAGTTGAATATCTTAATAAAGTTATATTAAGATGATGTATGTGATCCGAGTTCTTTCGCTAACCCTACACCTATAGCTCACGCTGATACTTCGAGGGATGTACTTCTAAGGGGAGGTACATCACAAGTATGTAACATTAATTTTGGAATTCTTTTATATCTGAAAAATATTCCAAATTGCGCGCGGCCTATTCTTTAAGCGAAGACAGTCGTTAAAAATACTGAGTCCTATAAGAATATTAGGAATGATTTTAGCGCTTAAGAAATTCTTTTCCATATTTCGAAACTTTCCTTAAACAATGGTTTCATTATTTCGTTCTGGTTGGTGTAGATTATTTGATATTGTCATTTGGAAATACCTTTAAATTAACTGGAAGGCATGGAGACAGAGATGTTCTTTGGTGAATTATCACTTTTATTATAAAGCTTTTTGTAATAAGTTAAATTAATTAAAGTTAATTCTTATTTTTTACTGTAAGTATTTATTATATGAAACAAGAATATTCTGAAGATTGTGTGATTAACTACATAGATAAAAAATCATATGCTGCTATAGCTATTTTCAATAGGTCTTGCAAGTAGGTTTAATGTTTTGTAGATCTACTATGGCATTAAAGACCGTTGAGGCTTATTTCACACTTCCAATTTACCTTTACGAGGTGACCGGAAAATGTGTTGCCTTGTCTGGTATGGTTTACATTTTATAACGGGAAGTAGTTTGACTGTGATTTTAAAAGAATTTTCATTGCTTTAAGGAATTCCGACTACGTTCGGAACCGTAATTTTGCAAAAGTGTATAAATGGATAATGTTTAGGATATTTAGTGTCACTTAAATTAGAAAATGTATATAAAATTATTTTGAGAATAGTATTACAATAAAAAATTATTTAAGCACAATTTTTTAACAAAAAATGAACATAGAATGACACATTTTCAAAATATTCTCCTTTTGTGAAAAATACTTCTATTATAATAATATTTTGCCTGTGTATAGCTCACACCTCTGTACAGAGGCTCAACTAGAATTTTTGAAAAATTAACATTATTTTCTGAGTTACAACCCCTTGAAATAATTTCTTAAAATTTCTCCCCTCTGTTGTCGTAAATCATGGATAAACCCACTTCTAAGTTATATATTTCAAAAATTATACTTGAGCCTCTGTACAGAGGTCTGAGCTATATATAGGCAAATTATTATTATAATAAAAGCATTTTTCACAGAAGGAGAACATTTTGAAAAAAGGTTATTCTAAGTTAATTTTTTTGCCGAAATATTTTATTTAAATAAATTTTTTTTGTCAAAATGTCCTTAAAACAATCTTATACATGTATTCTAATCTAAGTGACACTAAATATCATGAAAGTTATCCATTTATTCACTTTTTTAAAATTACGGTTCCGAACGTAGTCGGATACCTTAAAAAAACATTTATATATAGTTGGGAAATCAATGTTTTTTAGAATTCAGTGCCAAAATTATTGTCTAAATTACAAAACTTTGAATAAATGCCATAAGGAAAAATTTAGATTTTTTTTTTTGGGGTAGCATACTTTAAGCTATTTATTCCACATTCTAAGTCGTCGCCGAGGTGTCATGAGTTCGAACCCCAGTGCCATTGCACGTTAATCTGTCGAGGCTCCAAGTCTTCCATTTGGCTTAGTGTGGAAGTTCGGAGAGGGGAAAGGTGCCAGCTTAGGCGTTACCTTCGTCACTTGACCATGGTTTAAAATAACGAGTTCCGTCGCCAATAGCCCTAGTGTTGCTTTAGAACAGGGGTACTCAAACCTTTTTATTGCTGGGCCGCATACATATGTTAACTATTTCACGCGGGCCGCAACATGAGAATTAATGGGGGGGGGTATGATTTAAAACCAAGATAATATAGAAAATTTAAAATGTGAAAATTAATCAAAATATTAAAACTCCTATTTTTTTAAGTATTATTTTTTATTTTTGTCACAAAATTTTTCTAAATTGGAAGCTTTTAAAAATCACTCTTTTACAATTTTTGCACCAGTAAGCGGTTTTACATGATTACTAATATATTAAGAAATTTCACATAGGATAGATACATTGCCACTGACAAAACACTTTTTTTGCTGTTGTAAAGATTATTGAAGGAAGCCTATTCACATAACATCTGGAAAGGGTTCTCTTCGAGGAAAAGTGTCTTTTGAATGATGTCTGTTTATTGGTATTTTTTTAAACACAACATTTTCGTGACAAATTAAACAATTACAGAACAATGAGCTTGTTTTTCACTGCAAAATAGTCAACTTCACAATCGTCTTGAAACAATTTATTTTCTTGGTATATTTTTCCCTTGCAAGATATGAAAGATAGTTAAAAATTACTTCCACTCATAAAATGATCGCTATTCCACTGTTGTATATTATCACTAAAAAATCGGAAAGAAAAAAAATTCACTCCCATACGACATCGACAGCAAAATGCAAAATTGATATGTTTGATTTTTAACAAAGAACTTCCCATTAAATTTTCATAAATAAATGAATTTCTCAGAGCATTTCATCATTTCTCAGGCCATTTAAAAAGGCCCGTTGGGTCGCAGGTTGATTATCCCTGCTTTAGAATGTGACGAATAATAAATAAATGCTCATTCACTTCACATTCAAAGTGTTGGGAGGGGAAAGAGTAAATTTTTTTTTAAAATCGAAGTTCCTTATTATACAACATTTGATTGGTTAATTACGAAAGAAGCATCGCAAACTTTTACAAATCGTTTTCTATAAACTTCATTCCTAAAAGCAATTTATCTAAATGGAACTTCTTGACCAGCAGCTTGTGTCCAATCGTCTTCCCACCACCTGCGCTGACCCATGTACAGCGCGCGTCCATGCAAATGTCATTTTATCCTGATGAACTTTTCCAGATAGGCCCGCCGAGATCAACACGCACGCCTGATAGCTAGCTATCCGCACGCCATTTCGATATTTCCCAAATCAATAAGATCGTACGGAAACGATAATTTATGCTCCTCAAACGTATTTCGACCCAGTGGCTTGGCGGCGTAATCGCGTTTACGCAGACTTGATGGCAAATACGAATGTGCCAAAACTTTGATGGAAATGCCCCTTGTGACTTCGATTAGGTAGATTGGCTATGAATTGAACGCGATAACAATGTTGTTAAACCGAAAGGGGGAATGTATATTGTCAGCATTTGTGTGGCTAGGTTTTAAATTTTATTGTGTAACATTTTGTTGTGAAGGAGGAAAAGATGAGTACGGTATATTGCAATTTTATAAGTTATTTTATTACTTTACTCACACAGAAGAATTTAATAGAGCATAGATTAGACATTTTTCACCCTCTCACAACTTCAGCGGATATTTAAACTGAGAGGTTCTCAGCATTCAACAAGAATCTCCAGAATTTTCCGTAAAAAAATAGTCGAAACATGATATTTGTCATTAATACTTTAAGGCTTTCTTTGCCAACTAAACGTGAAGCACATTGTCAGACAGGAAATACCATGAATTAAGTCTGTAGTTTTAAAAGTTCAAAAACTGAATTTTTTTTATCTATACGCCCCCGTAACCCTTTTGTGAAACGATTTCCTCAAAACGAGGTCTTAGCAGATCTCTACCTATTTAAAGAAACATGCTTCTCAAATTTCAAGTCTATAGGTCTTACAGTTTTAGAGATCTCGTCATGAGTTAGTGAGTCGCTTTTCTCCTACATGTATGTACATTTAAATAAAGTTTATTGAATTCTGTTTTATTGCATCCCCAAAGTTCGCTTGATTAGTGTCGAATTACCATGTAGAATTCAAAGCATCATTTCGCACAAAGAAACGATTTTCGATTAATATTTTGCACTATGTTTTAGTTTAAGTAAATTGAAGAGAGATTATATCTGTGTGATTAAAAGTATGTAAAATTTTGGTTATCAAAATTTTATTTTGGCAGATCTTGGTTAAACACATCTTTTAATCTTGTCGAGTGAAGCGGTGTTTTAAAGCAGTGATCCGCAACCCCCGGTCTACGGACCGGTCCGGGGATGAAATGGTGCCGGGCCTTCTAAAGAACATTAAACTATTGCCATTTTATTTAAAGTGGTGCATTTCTCTCGGATTTGCGCAACTTTCCACGGAAATCACTTTATATTCCCCGTCAAATCACTTTTATTCATTTTTGGTGTAGCTATATTTTATTCCAAAAGCATATTTAAATGTAACTAAATTAAAATTGTTAAATCAAAGCAATCTAAAATATAAACAATCAACGTGTCCCACCCTCAGCGGGCCGCGGTAAAATTATCAAACGTTGACCAGTCCGCAGCGATAAAAAGGCTGCGGAGCACTGCTCTAAAGAACTGCTACTAACTATTAAAAATCGACTTTGTAACTTCGATCCATGATCAACAGGAACGTTTTAAGGCATGGGCCTTGACCACTATAGGTGACCTCATCTTCTGGACGATCTTAGTGAAGTCTTGACTCGAATACTTTCAATTATGAAATTTTATTCCTGGACATAGTTTCTACTAAACTAGGAGTTTCGAACTAGTCTTTAACTGGTAACAGTGGCAAGACCGTATTATTATGTCATGTCCGTGGTTCTGCCTAGACTTACCACCACACGCCATTTTAAGTGAATTGCGGCAGTTGGTTGGATCGATTTGTGCTTAGGTTTGTGACTCATGCACATTTCTTTATTACAGCTTACCATTTGTAGAAGTATTTTAGAACGTATACTATGTACCAGTGGTTCTTAAACTTTCAATCACCGCGACCCCCTTGTATGACTAAACTTTACATCACGGGGCCCCTAAGATTTTGAACACCCTTCCCTGACTCCCGACACATTGCTGAGTGATTTAAAGGTTCTCAATAATTCTAAGATTGGCGTTCCTTCTACGAGTGTTGTTACATCAGGTGTAATATGAAACTTGCAGTCCCTATTTCGGCTCTACGCTTTCCAGGCGATATCTATACTTATTTTTAAGATAAAGAAGAGTTGATAATCTTCTTTCACATATAAATAAATTGTTTGCAAAGGCGTCAGAGCTTTTGTGGACAACTTGGAAAAAATTTTCTGTAATAATAGTTTGGAAAGGGCTTATATTCTTATGTTTCAAATCTCCATCTGAGAAAATTTCTTTCAGTTCTACTGATACGAGACCATTTTGTTAACACACATTTACTGCAAATGAATCTAATCCAGTTATTTTTTTTCTTTCGAATTTATTTTCCTGTTATTTTTTCTTTTTAATTTTTACGGGGACCCCTTAGAAAGGTGCAGGGTACTTCCGGTGGACCGCGAACAACAGTTTAGGAACCGCTGTTATATACTGTTTACTTATGAGGATCATGAGCAGGGCCTATATACTTTTATACAGTGGCTCAGAACTTCGAGAAATCTTGAGACAGCACTGACGATCAAGCAACTTGAGGCTTGTACCTTTACCACCAAACTTACTAACCAGATTATGAATTCTAACCCAATCTGATTGATACAGTTCTTCATAATTCTGCAAAATAATTAAATTTTTAATTAATGTTGCACTAGAACAACACGATGGCTATTAGCGACGATTATCGTGATTCTCAACTACGGTTAGACGATAGTCTCTCTTCACTTCTCCGCATTAACATCACTTAGAAGCAGCTCACTTCTATTTTATGCACAGTAGCTTTCATAATTCTATTCGATAGGTCTTTGTGGAAATAGGATTTGAATTAACGACTCGGCTAATACATCGCCGGCCACGAAACTCGCGACCGTAATCACCTAACTGTCAGCATTCCTGAACTGTTCTATATATTTTGGTCGTTAATTGTTTCAAAGTTAAATTGCTAAGACTGTTAATAGCTGCCGAGTTATAATTAGTTTAGTCGAGACGTCTTTTAGTGAGAAGGCAATTTGGTCTTTAATCAAACTGTGTGTGTGTTCATTTATTCATACTAACCTAGTTTTACATAATAACCTGTACCTAAAGAGCCGTCGTGTAGTGGGACTTGCGCTCGTTAAATCTATCTAGACTCAAAATCTTGATGTTGCCATGGACGTTGGGTGCTAATGAGGAGTTCGACTTCGTCAATCTAAGCATGGTTCAGAAATACGAAGCTTAAATATTTGTCTGAAGATATAAAGTTATTAAAAGTATATACGAGTCATTTTCTTTGAAAGTGGTGTAAGTCCATTTTATATTATATGGACATATTTGCCACTTTCAAAGCAATTATATTTGTAATTTCGTTTACTACGTAAATTTGTGTTGACGAAATGGTGAAAAGTTTGAAGTATTTTGGGGGAACTGTTCACAGATAAAAATCTCTTAGCAGATTGCATTCAAGAGATCAACTCAAATTTACAAATTCTTTGTTAAGTTAAAAATAAATTATTTAAGAATTTAATTATTGTTTTTAGTAAATATTTAGATTTAAAAATAAAGACATACAATAGGCTAAATTTATGTGACGTCATAGTCACATGATAACTACAGTCACGTGTTTCCAGTCCGTCAGCTTTATAAAACGTGTTTGAACCGAGTCCGTCAGCTTATAAATTCATATGTGATGTAATAGTCACGTAATAAATTAGACCATGTGTTTCCAGGCAATCAGTTTATGCCCTGCTGCCAATTTTTGCTTTTTTCAGAAACTTGATTTTAAAAAGGTACATGTTTGTCAATAATAATAATAAAGCAGATAGGTAAACAAAATGCGGGATAATAGCCTTTGTTGCTCCGTATCCCACAAACTCCGTAACTGTAGCTGTAAACAAAATGCGCTTAGAGTATACGGATATTAAAAGTTTTTTTTTACTTTTTTATTTCTGAAAATTTTTTTGAAGAATCTTAATATTTGAACATCTTTATCCAATTATCAAATCTGAGGTTTAATGTAAACTTTAACAAGTAGGACAACAAGTACAAGTTTAATGTCAGTTTTAAATTAAATGGAGAACACGTGATTGTGTATTTTATCATGTGATCGTCTTGAATTTGTCGTATTATTTCAGTAAGACGACAATTTTTCAGATAAAAAAATATATTAAAAAGAAATAATAATAAAATCTCGAAATATGAATAATTTATATCGATAAAATAAAGAAGCCACCGAGAGGAATTCAGTATAAGTTTAATTGGATATTTTTTTTTTAAAAAAAAAAAGAATAATTTTCTTTATCGCTTATATACATATATCCAATGCTAAATCTTAAAATCTACCTTCTTTTCGTTACTTTCTTAAAATTAATATTCTTTTTCATTCTTTATCTTTTAAGAAACCGTTTTATAAGTCGTGTATGATACTTATCGATTTGTTGGTATGTAAGCAAAAATATGATTGATTCTTATTGGGAGGAAGGTTGGGGCTTTAAAGGAAAGCCTTAAGAGGATAAAAGAAAATCTTCCCTTCCGAAATCCGGTAAAATTAATTGAAAAACGCAACTGCACTAAGCCTAATTGAAATTCCTCTTCAAGAAAGTTAGGGGAAGAGAAAAACCCGAAATCCTTTTCTTGAGCCTCAATTGTATATTCAGAAAGAGAAGATTGAATTTTTATCCATGTAGTTTATTTAGAATGATGGTCGCAAGTTTTAAGAATTTCAATACAAATTTTCACCATTCTTGTTGATCATTTCCACTCCGATAAAGGAATGCTTCAAGAAAAGAAGATTCGTTTTGTATTTTGTTTGTGTTGGCTTGATGTAATGTGCTTTAAAAGAATAAAATAAATACAAAGAGTTTCCTCGTTGTGTGTCCCATCTTTCTAAAACTCATTTCTGGAGATTTAACCTTTTGTTTCTAAAAATAGAACAGACGATCTCTGAATAGAACTCTAGAACTAACGGGCCTTGTCATCTGATTATTGCCCAAAATTCGAATTGTATTGGTGTTTCATGTTGAGGCCGCGTGGTAAATGTTATCATATATATTATGCAGTGTAACGTTTTCGTGCCACGCAGCTGCAAAAAAATCGACTTCTTTATGGAGATAGCATTACATCTTTCACATCCACACGGGCTCCTCAAAAACATTACGGGCTCTTTTCATCTGACTTCGTCCGGACAACCGATAGCCGTGAGGAAAACAACACTACGTACGAGCTGGAACTGCGATTGTAATTTGAGGTACAAGAGGCGACCGCCTTCACCCCTACAGAGTGGAAAGGGTCCGTTTTGAAGCACTAGAAAGAACGGTTGTGTTTGCCTCATCCTTCATTAATAACATGTTCTGTAGAATGAACATAGTCAATAATTTGAATATCTTGTAACCAAGTGTACATACTGTAATTAATTGCTGTGGATGAAAGGAATCAATTATTTAACTTCTTAACCCTCACGCTAACCATCAATTTTTCAAACGTCATAACAGGTAGTGTATTTTGATTACCTATGTCCATTATTATGGTATTAACTTTTTTTCAAAAAAAGTGTCTGTAAAATGCAAAATTTGGCAACAGGGAGATGCATGAATTGACGTACTAGAAACACGTGATTGCATATGTCATGTGACTATGACGTCACATGAATTTAGCTCTTTGTTGTACTTGTACAGAGATTGGGATGTCAACTCAAAATTATGAATGAAGTAAATTCATGAAGGTCACATGATAAATAAAATCACGTGTTCTCCATTGAATTCAAATCTGACATTAGACTTACTTTCTATTCTACTTGTAAAATTTTGATAATGGGTAAAGACGTTCAAGTATTAAGGTTCTTTAAAACGCTTTCTAAAATTAAAAAAAAATTCTTATATTACACATGTACTTTTTAAATGAAGTGGATTCTGTTTACTTATGTGCGTTATCATTGCTGACGAATATGTTCTTTTTAAAAGAAAGTTTTTGTAAAATGCAACAGAGGTGGCAACGGTAAAGTGCACGGAAATACGTGTCTGCATTTATCATGTGACTATGACGTCACACCAATTTATAAACTGGTTGGTCTGAAACACGTGACTGCAATTATTATGTGACTGTGACGCCAAATGAATTTAGCACATTGGCTAAAAATATTCAACTTTTAAGATTGTTCCAAAAAAATTTTAAAATTGGAAAAGAAACTTTTATGTTCGCTTAAATAAAGCGCATTTTGTTTATCTGTTTGCTTTATTATTGTAGATAAATATATACTTCTTAAAAGAAAGTTTCTGAAAAAAGCAAATGTTGACAACAGTGCAACGCGTGAACTGATTGGCTGGAAACACGTAATTGCAATTATCACGTGAGTATGACGTCACAAGAATTAAGTCCATTGTGTTAATTATGTTAAGTGGATTTTTTTTATTCGGATATTTTGACTTCGTAGATTTGAAATGTGTTACAGTTCAAACAACAATTGCATTTTGTTAAAGGTGTCATATTCAATGTCTTGTTTTATATTTCCGTTGCGATACTAAACGTAAAAATAATTATTAATTTGCAATTTTTTTAAGGCAATGATTTTAAAAAATGAAGTTAAATTTTGTTGTATTCTTCCAACAATAATTTCAAAAGGGGTATTTGTTGTGATTATCGTTGTATTTATTTGTTTTTTAATGTATAAATGTGTAAATAAAAAAAAAGATTTATTAAAATTTCATTCTTCACTTCTAAAGCGGCTGATGACCGAATTTAAATACCACTTTTGTGAGACTGAATAAATTTTAAAACTAATGTGATAAATTGAACGGGTAATTTATTTTCGCTTATAAAAGAAAACTCGAATAAAAAAAGAAACATTTTCCAAAAATAAAAAAAATAAATAGAGTTTGAAGAATTAATCTTTTCTATCTTTTTTCTGGTTGAAAATATAAATGAGGAGATTAAAAACATTTCATATGTTTCAATCATTACGGATCGTTACACTTCATTTTGCATACATAGCTGAAGAAAACGTGCTTTGGAAAAGAAGATACCGTTATCCGTATAATGATTACAATATTTTGCTTTTTAAAACTCCCCCTTTTTTTTTTTTTTATTCTTAACATTTTTATTTTCTATCCTGTATTTCTTCTGCCGCTTCATAAGCATTTAATGATCGAACGAAGAAGGAAAAGAGTTTGGAAATTTCTTCCCGTTTTCTGAAATTTTCCGTGTCATTAACACCGCTACGATTTTTGCTCATTTGCTACCCTTGGCGTTTTTCGAATCGTAATGCGTTTCGCAACATTTTCTTGGTGATCTGACTTTCTCTGGTGACTTGTATATACTTCCGACTGAAAGAAAACATCTAAACCTTCATTTTGGTAAGAAATAGAAGTTTTTCTCTGTGAGTGTGTGTTTTATTTTTACGCTCATTTCTCGTGCTGAATTTTGGAAATGATTATTTCTTTTTGCAAATGTGATATTTTGAGTCCTGTTTTATGGTCTCACTACCGTTTCTTTTCAATACACAAAATATCTACGGCGGCAGTTTATTACTGTTAAGAGAAGTTGAGGTTATGCAAGGCTGTAATGGATGAAAAATTGTTGAGTTTAGTTGTTTAAAACATGGTAAGATTATTATCGAAAATGTCAAGTCAGTTTTTAACCAACAAGGGGGCTAAGTCACAGTATGAATGTGCTATCTGACTACATTTCAAAGTTTTACCTCATAATTGTGTACAATTCCATGGTACATATATGCATGTTTATGACAATATCAAATAATGTTAATTTAAATTCTAATTGTATATGTCGCAGGGAAATGGCGAAATTAGGAATATCATAAGATCTCTAAGGGAGATGATCAATTGACGCGGGAGATGTTTGAATAACGTCTCTTTAAGGTCATTTCCCTGATGAAAGTCAGTGATTTTACCAAATCCCTCAACTGTTTCAGTGAAATGATGAAATGAACTAGTCAGGATTTGCTATACTGGGGAAGACACCTGGGGGGGGTCGAGTCCTTGTAATTCTTAACCATACAGGTAGTACTATCGATCCCCTAAATATCAACCCCATGTCTTTAAAAAAAATGGCACCGTAGGATTAACATAGGGATTGATTGATATTTTAGTGCGTAAGCAACCGAAAGGAAAGATGTTATACGCCAAAAAACACCAGCCTAATTTTCTAATTCTTTGTTTATTAGTTTCAAATAAATAATTTGTATTTCATTGACTATTGTTGTATTACTTATTTCTAAGTTTAATAATGCACCATATTTGTTAAATAAACACTTTTAAACTCTTGACAATATTATTTCATCATTTCACTGAAACAGCTCAGGGATTCGTTCAAATCCCTTACTTCTATCAAGGAAATGACCTTGAAGAGACGTTATTTTTACCACCTACCGTCAAGTGATCATATCTCTTAGGGATTTGATGAGATTCCTAATTTCATCACTTTCCTGCGACGTATATATCTTTAAATCTTAATTGCGAATACCATTTTTTTTAAATTCCTGTCTCGTTTCATTTCTTTCATTAAAAGGATTAAACCCTGTTTAAATTACGAATTTATTTCCTAGCAAAATAGTATCTTAGTACCTTATGTCCCCTTAATATTCGTTGAAGCTGCAAGTCCTCTCGTGATGTTGGTGGAAGGGAAAGATAGGTGGGAGAACCCTGATCACTCCCCAGGGTGTTCTTTCGAATTTGGGGGGCGAACTGAGCCAAATCGTACTGTCACCCTATTAACGACTGGCGAAAACTAGTCCCTTGCCACGATGAATTTCGTAGACCTCGATCTGGTATTACTGTCGGTCGGGTGGTATAAGAAACAACAACATGCTATATTTTATATTTACAATAGAACGTCGTTTATCCGAATCAGTTGGGACCGGACACCGTTCGGATACGCGATTGTTCGGATAACCGAAAACCGAATGCGATCCATGCAGTATATTACACTGAACTCTATCCGAATATTGAAAATCATCACATGCAAGAAACATGCTTGAAGAAAAAGCAAAATATCGCAATTTTCCCTTTATTGTGAAAAATAATCACTTATTTTTCGATGTACCATTGTACACCTTCGTTTTTTCGCTGCAAGGTCTCTCTTGAGCAAAAGTAATTAGGAAGACAGCACTCTGATTGTTGTTAGCTGTCTCTAACGCGGGAAACGCGTCAGCGTTTGATGGCCCCTTGCTACTTTCGTTGTTGTTGTCCTCGTCTTCATCCGTTTCATCGTAGACAAGGTCGGATTCTTCTTGCACGGAAGTCACAATCTCGTCATCATTTAGCATTTGAAATCCACAGTCTTCTGCATCGCATGCCATCCAGATTTCTACATCTTCTCTTCATCGTATTCTTGAAATCCTGGGATCGATTGGGCAAAGTCGGTTATCTCCTTCCTGTGGTCGTCATTGAAGTCTTTTTCGCCTTCTAAATATGAAATTACCCAAATATTCCTGACTTTGGGTTTTCCCGTCACTTGTGGTCTTACGCGAAACAACTGTTGAACATTGCACTGTTCAAAAGCGTATGCATATACAGTACATGTAGTTGACAAAATAATAATAATAATAAAAAAAAACTGGTCCGGATATTTGACGCTCCGGATAATAAACGTTCCGATAAACGACATTCTACTGTATTTATATTGTTATGATCAAAAAATATTAGACAAAAAAAATGTCGACGATGTTCGATGGTACACATTATGATTCATGTTTTGTAATTTATATGTCCTTTAAAAGCAGTTGATTTTTTGGAAAAAACTTTCTCTACATTATCTCTCATTATCTTAATTGAACATGTAAAATAATACGAAGAAATGTACACGTACGAAGGAATGTAGGAAAGTTTTTCTCCGAATAAATAGTCGGAATTTTATGGATGTATGTGAACGACCCCCTGTTTTTGTGGTAAGAATCATAAAACTATATTTCTGAACAGAAAATATTTAATGTTATGATCTCATCTCTTTACTAGTATGTCAAATGGCGAGTCTGTGTGTTCTAAATTAAAATGGAATTCGTCCAACTTTTGGTGAACTGTCTGCTTGTTTCAGACAATAAAAGTCTTTTCAAAACCAATTTGATCAAATTATTTGTCTGTACCGCTAACCAGCAATAGCGTGGTAATCTATCAGCTGCATAGTCTGTTTGCTTTCAATGCATACGCGCATGCGTCAACTTGGCGTTTGAAATGCCAGAAAAGAAATGAATGGCGAAGTTCAGACGATTTTTACAATTATTTTATTTCGGATGTAGAAAATGTATTTATTAAAATCTGTTTGTGTGTGTGATTTTGAATCAAATAAAAATGATTTTTAATCAAACTCCTGAATTTATGTATTAGAAAAAAAAATTTTAAAAATGACAGTATGTGAAATATGATTTCAAAACAGTTGAGATAGGCATAACAATTATATTTTAATTGAATTAAATGTATTTATTTCGAAATCGTATGTTTTAACAATACAACGATACAACTTTTTACTTCTTTTACTGACTTTTTACGTTTACTGACTATTGTCCATTTGGAGCAATGAACTTTTTATATTTAATCTAATTCTTTTGAAATCGTAAAATATATGATATAACCTAACTGTACATTATTTTATTTAATTATTTTTGACAAAATTTTGCTCTCATTACAGTAGCGTTCGTGCTCGAGCCTATTTTATGGGGGTGGGGAGTTCATTCTAAAAACACAACGAGGAAAGCGCCGATGGTTAATCTCTATGATACAAATTGAAAATCTTTTGCCTATTAAGTGATGGGGTTGAACCCCCAAACCCCACCTTTGAGTACGCCACTGGCTGTTAATTATCCCCCTTTTCCTCTTCATTTTCCCTTTCACACCTGGAGTCTTAAAGAATATTAGCGAGGAATATTAGGAAGTGTAGGTGTTTAATGAGTGCTTAGGGAATATTAGCGAGAGAAACGCCCTTGTTTTATTCGAATTGTTAGGAAACTGTTTGTGTAGGGGATGTAAAAAAAATTTATTCCATGCAATACGTTGAAACATCACTTTCATTCGCCACATCCTTTATTACGCAAACAGTACTGCAACAAGATGCAGATATTTGCAAGGGCAAAATCCGAAACTAAGATCAAACTATAATTATTATTTTGCCCAAATTACTTTCGGAAATAATTATCAACTATACAGTAAATAAAAAGCGATGTATTTAAATTAATATATTATTACTACCAAACGACTTATAAGAAAATATAAAATTAATCCACCAAAAGTACTTTTTTCTAAAAAAGATTCACCCCTTATTTAGAAGGAGGCTTTTTAAATTTCTCTTGATTTTCTAAGTCCTCGCTTTGACGTGGTGGGGATGCTTGGAAAGTAGGGTACCAGTTCAGATGTCCTCGTGTCTTGACTGTGGTTCAAAATTGCGAGTTCCTTCGGCAAAAATCATCGTGTAGTTTCGTGCATACGGTATTATCACTGGGCATATAGGCAGCTAACGATTGGTTGTTGACTTTTTCATGCTGGAAGAGGGAGGCTCCTGATTGGCTGAGCCAATCGTTCGAAAAAGTTCATTTCGGTGAAGTGATTTAGGTGCTTGGGAGAGAGCTGAGTGTTCGCTCTCTGATTGGATTTTAGGGCTTGAGAAAATTGACTCTCATTGGCTGCTCAGACGTCTAGGAAAGTAGTATATGATAGGTAGGGCGGAGCTTGTCCAGTAGAGGAAGATACAAAAACATAAAATAGAGAAAGTTAAATTTTAGCTATAGTAAAAGTAGTATAGTAAAATTGCCCTGACAAATTAAAAGTTCTGGCGGATTATATGAGTCGAGAATTATTCTTCTAGGTCTGTTAGTAAAGGGTGTTTTTTTAGAGGTATAGAACTTTAAATTGCAATAAAACAACGATGTATTATTCGATTGACATGAATTTTTTTTTATTCGAAAGATAATCTTGCGGCATTACATTCTAAATATGATCAAGCAAAGCGTAGATTCGTCGAATGGGCCCAGAACGAGATTGCCGTTGTTCCCGATTTTCATAAGCGAATTTTGTTTAGCGATGAAGCGCACTTCTGGTTGAATGGCTACGTCAACAAACAAAATTGCCGCCTTTGCAGTGAAGCTAATCCACAAATGTATGTCGAAACACCGTTACATCCAGAAAAACTGACTGTTTGGTGCGCTTTATGGGCTGGTGGAATCCTTCTTCAAAAACGATGAAGGCCACAACGTTACAGTCAATGGTGATCGGTATAGAGCCATGATTACTAACTTTTTCATTCCTGAATTGAACAATCATGATGTCCAGGAGCTGTGGTTCCAACAAGACGGCGCAACATGTCACACAGCTCGTGCCACAATCGATTTATTGAAAGACACGTTTGGTGACCGCCTAATTTCACGTTTGGATCCAAGATCTTGTGATTTAACACCGCTAGACTATTTTCTGTGGGGCTATGTAAAGTCATTGGTCTATGCGGATAAGTTACAAACGCTTGACCATTTGGAAGACAACATTCGCCGTGTTATTGCCGATATACGGCCACAAATGTTGGAAAAAGTCATCGGAAATTGGACGTCCAGATCGGACTACATCCGAGCCAGCCGTGGCAGTCCTATACCAGAAATCATATTTAAAATGTAATGCCACAAGATTATCTTTCGAATAAAAAAAAATTCATGTCAATCGAATAATACATCGTTGTTGCATTGCAATTTGAAGTTCTATACCTCTAAAAAAACACCCTTTATTTATGTTTTAGAACTGTATTCATTTGAATGTAGCATATTGATATTATTACTATGAATTATAGCGAATCGAAGAAATTCTTAGCAATCTTTTGAATGTGAGATTTAAAACTATTGATTTTAATAATGGCTTTCCGGGATGTCAGCGTTTCTCATATGACGAATGGCTTTGACAATCATCCGAACAGTAGAGTTTTGTAAGTTATCTTAGATATTATATAATATTAGATTTAGCTGCGTATCCCCATACTGAACAAGTATACGCTATGATGGGACGCATGACGGCCGTATAGAGAAGCACTTAGTTTTCTCTATACTTAATTCAGATTTCCGGCAAATTAATGTAGTTTTGTAGTGTGACAATCTGAAAAGTAACTCCATGTGTTGATACTTTACTGAAAACAATAGCCTCTTAGTGCTAAAAAGTTTTTTCATCAAAGAGAAAATACAGTCAGACCTCTGCTGTACGCATGTCTCTATTTTACAAACCTCTATTTAGTGAATATCTCCAATTTACGAGCTTTTTCCCGAAACCAAGAACGTAATACATATGAGAAATGATTCTCTATTTAACAAAATTTCCACATAACAAACCTTTTTTTCGGGATTTAGCGACTTCGTTAAATAAAAGTCTGACTGTATTTGTTCCTTTTTTTAAAAAAAAAAATTAAAGTAAGATGTTCTGTGTAGTGTGCGTGTATAATTAAGAAATGGAACAGGTAGGTCTTGGTAAGATATTAGTTCGAGTCACATGTCAAAGTATCATTAATTTTAATATTTTTATTTATGACATTCAAAAAATACCTTAAATTGAATTAATTATCAGAAGGAATGAGTGCTGGAATTTTTTTCCATTCAAATTGGATGTCGAGGGGAAAAAAGTAAAACAATTTTTTAAAAGTCAATTCCTTCTTTGTTAGAAAAACGTACTGGCACTGTCTGTTGCAGCCCGTTGTATAACTTCCACAGAAATAGTACAGAATAAATTTAAAATTAAAAAATAAAATTTGATTAATGAATTAATATTTGAAAAATCTGTACTAACACTGAGTGTCATCCTCTACAGGTTTAATTGAACTTGAATGGATGAATAGAAAGTATTTTATTAACGATTGAAAATTTGAACAAGATATATATATGGAAAGAGTGAACTAATAGTAGGAATCGAAAAATATTAGTCGTGTATGCTCTTGCGCTGCTACCTTATTAAAATTGCTTTTTCTAAAATACTGTAAATATTTGAAAATAATATGTGATGAGAGAAATAGAATTTATTTCTAAAACCAAATGGGAATACTAAATGATCCTAAAACCCTTTTTTTTATTTGACTTTTTCCATTTCTAATAATATATCTA
Organism: Trichonephila clavipes; assembly: GCA_019973935.1. Taxonomy (NCBI): domain Eukaryota; kingdom Metazoa; phylum Arthropoda; class Arachnida; order Araneae; family Nephilidae; genus Trichonephila; species Trichonephila clavipes. The sequence continues at coordinate 193,250 of BMAU01020003.1, forward strand.
ATAGTACGAAAGCAATCAACAATTCTTCAAAAAATTTTCGAAACAGAAACTCTATCCTTCCATTAAAATCCGTGACGTTCCTCTCTTCAAACGAAACACCGTCACCCGAAACTCGACAATAAGATTAATGTTACTACTGTTTGAAATATGATTCGACTCTTCACAATTCCCCACTCACATTTCACTCAACCCCCTATTCGTCTTTTGCGTAATTTCACATCCTTCAACCCCCCGAAACGTACCCCCTTTTAAAACTTGATAAACTCACCCATCACAGCAGACCTACAAGCCGCTCATACTTGACGATATTAATTATATCTCTCAAGCAATTATCCCAGGGGTCTGCATCCTCTTCAGATGCATCCCTAGATGTAGGGTTGGGGGAGTGAAAATAAGCCCTTTGTCGTCTGCTAAGTAATATTCTGTGAAAGTGGTAGAGGAGGGGGAATGTTCGGTGTAGTGTGTAACGAAACAGTGTTGATGTTATATGGGTGCGGTTAATTTAATTTTGTTATAATAACCCTCTGGATGTACTGAGGTATGGAAGAAAATTGCTCGTAATGACGTACGCTTAATTAGGCGGTTATGAGTTCGTGCCCATGAAATAAATAGGCCGTGTAATTATTTTTTTATCGTTTGCTATCACGAGGCTGGGGACGGATTCACCTTTATTGCTCAATGTTTATCTTGGGTGTTTGAAGAGGTTTCCTTATTCGCGTATTAATGGTGAGATATATTTATGGATGTGAGTTATAATTGCTTGTCTGTTTATGGTTATTAGTGGGTTTTTTTTTTGTTGTTGGTGCAATAAGGTGTTTAAGATGATGTATCGTGTTTCGTTGCTAACAGTTATTTTAAATAATTATGATGTATCATTCTTTTGAAAATATGTTAATTTATTCTTTGTTTTAATATTTTCGAATTGATAAATATCAGGCGTACTTTTGTTTTCGCATTAGTTACTACGCTGTGTTTTTTTAAGGGTACATAATTTTGCTTATAGAATCTTTCGTTCGTGAACCTATTAACCTTCTTTGCCCTTAATTGAATCTGCATAACCGTTTATTTTATATGAATTATTTCTTATAATAGTGTTTTTTTTAAAACTGTGGTAGAGTATGGCCGAGGAAGTGCAGAAATTTTTCAAGTAGTACATCAACACTCCAAAAAAGGAAAGAGTAATAATATCTAAAGTTAGTCATATGGCTTTATCACGCGTATACGTCTTTGGTGCAATTTTTCTTACAAGAAACCCATTCGAACAATTTCCGCCCAGTTGCTGCAACAACGGCTTCGAACAACTCTTTCCTAGTGAGCTGAAAGAATTGCTCGAAATTTCAGCCAATAGGGTTCTTAGTCTCCCTATGTCAAAAACAAGATAGTGGTAAATACGGCAGCCTCGGCTTCGCCAAACGCATCAGGAATGTTGTATAATAGTTAAGCAAATGGCGCTCTATTTGTGTTTATGACCGTCAACAAAAGTGCGAGCGGAATAAAAGAAATAATATTGCAAATTCTTTTTCCGAAGCGGAAAAATGTTTAAATGTGGCGTTTCGTTTTGCTTATGGCAACCCTTCACTCGCAAAACTGCTTGAAAACTTTTCTGAAACGGCTGTTCGAAAGAGACTCAAGTTGTTCGAGACATGTGTGTGTATTAAATTTCCCTCCAATCAAAATGAAGTTCGAAATATATACAACAAAAAACCATTAAGGGGTCATCTTTTGTATTACCTTCACCTAAACGCTTTATAACATCTTTCCCGTTTTTTTAACCAGACGTTATAAATGCGTCTATAATGAAATATTTTAAACAAGTATACTGTTCCTTAAAAAAACTTCGAAATTTTCTCCAGTAATTTCGAAATTAAGTTCGTAAATTTAAAATTATTTCTTTAACTATCTCGAATTATATTTTTGGCATGCTGATTTGTATCAACAGTAGCCAATATTATCAAACTGTTTGAAATTAATATGTCGAGTGTCGATTCTTATGACGAATTATTAAATTGCTATTAGAAAAGAATTGTTACTAAAAAGAAAATATGAAAGTTATTTTCAATGAATATATATATATATATATATATATATATATTTAATTTAGAAGCACAACTTCATACAAAGTTACAAGTTTTATCATGCATAATTATATATATATATATATAAAATAGTTTTATCAAAATATATCAAAATACTCAGCATGTGTAAAGTCAAGTTTATGTGTATACGAATATAATTCAAGTAAATTTTTGATTTTCAATTAAAAAATTTGGGAAGTCAGACATTTTACGTAATTTTTCTTCTGGTTGTTTTGTTTTTCTGTGTTATATCTTTCAAAAAACATTATAGTCTTTTTAAAATTAATAATTAAAGGTATTTAATAATTTTCGTTTTATATTTCGTACTGAAAGTTTAACCGAATGTATGCCATTTATTACAAATCAATATTGATAGCATTATTTGTAAAGGAAAACGAGATGTTTAAAATAAGAAGTATAACTTCAAAAATCCAGTGTACTTATTACTTTAAGTATGATTCCTAACCAAACCTCACTAGAAATAAACATTTTTTTTTTTAAATTAGTGTTAAATTGATTGAGAATCCATGTCTAAAAATTGTAAATAGCTCTCTTAAATAATTTCTAATATATTGTGGAAACACTTTTTCAAATAACACCTGAATACTACTGCTAAATTATCAAGAATAAACTAGTACAAATCGTTAATATTTCAGGCTCAGACTTCTTATAGTAATACTTTTACGTAAACTCCTTTCAATTATATCTAATCCATTTCATTTACGGTTGGCTCAACTCGAAGCCAATCATTTTTGTCCCCGCAAAAGAAAATAAACCCAGTCCAATGTGCGAAAAAAAATGTTTAAGTACCCCCTTTTTTCTGGGCCGCCGCATTGTCTTGTTGGAGACATCTCTTTTTATATATCAATGCCCTCAAAACATATCTTTCTTCGTGGACGAAAATTATCTGGCAGTTAAGATCACGAGAGCGGTGACCGACCGTCGCGACGCTTGGCCGTCACCATAGCAACGGGAGTGACCCAGTCCTGATGGCGCTTGCCAAACGTTAAGTCAATAGTTTGTTCGCCTAACACGTGGTTTCTGTCAGAACCCCATGGGTATCTTGCTGTGAAGAGCTTCTTTTAGGTTATTTGTAGAGAGGGTGGTTCTGGTGTGAATGTGTGCCTGCATATTGAACGGTTGTTGAACTTGGAAGAGTTTTCTTGCCTTATAAGAAAAGGTCTTAGACATTTCCCCCCTTGAATAATTGTGTTTGTTTCAAACGTTTCTTGTATCTTAGTTGTATTGTCACAAAATATTTTATTGGCACTATGTGTGTGTGTGCATAATTTTTGTTTTTAAAGCTTCTATGAATTTTAAATTCTATAATTTATTCTAATTTCTGAATTAGTTGATTCTTAAGTGATTTTTCGAAATCTAGGGAGAGCGAAAAACTCAAATTCTAAAAATGAAGATTTTATTGATTCTTCCCCGCATGCAAATTGATAAGTATTGAGGGATTTGGAAAAAGTTGTTATTTGTATGATTCGGACTGAATTTTTCTTTTTTTCCTTTCAATTCTGCCTAGTTTATTCAAGGTATATTCGTGTCTGTTGATATCAATGCCTGTTTATCCATTGGCCGCCTAGGGGCTCGGATAAGCTGGACTTAACCAGATTTTCTGGCTATAAATTTCGATCCGTCAGTGCCAAGGGACCCCCGTAGATCTTCTGCGCCCAGAACCCGAAATTAGCTTAAACCGGCACTGGTTGATATGGAAAAATAAATTTGAAATTAATTTCAATTTTATTAATCAGGAACGATTCTGTGTACTTATGTTATGAATCCATTTTGAAGACCCTTTTATAAGCTTCATTTGTATGTAACCGAATCTATGAACTCAATTTTTACCCACTTTAAAAGGTCAGATTAATTCGAAATTTTGCTCACTTGTCCAGGACCGATGAAAATACAATAATTTCATAATTTTGTTTCATTGTCCTGATCAGGATCATCAAGACTAACGATTTCCCATCCTGCATCTGGCGACATATTCAAGATCCCATTTCTAGATCTGGTGACTAAAAGATTAAGTTACAATTTAGTTCGATTAACTATAAATGGATGCTTTTTAGTTTTTTTTTTTAACTTTAATTTATTATATCTAAGTCAATTATCATGAACCTTACTACTGTAATTACTGTTAAAAATATCGCAATTCACAACAAAAGAATTAATTTAAAAATATATGCAGCCTATAGAGAAATGAATTTAAAATGAGAAGCGAAAAAAAGCAAAACATTGAATTTTTTGAAAGAAATATGTTATACTTATATAAGATATATTGTGGTTGTAGTCCGTTTACATATGTGGGCTGGAAAACTGTGTTTGGTAAAAAAGCATAAGTCCCCAAATCAATTGCGGAATTTTTTGAAAAGTACATGAATTTCTTTGAATCTTTCCACGCTTATTCTTGAAGAATCCACATAAAAATGATTAAATTATTTTTATTATTAATTAAAATTTTTATGCAGAATGTTTTCTCTAAATATCCAGAGTAGAAATTTTACAGTTTTCTATAAAAGGTGGCAATAAGATAGTTGTTCCTGTATGAGAATCCCCCTAATAAAAGCAAGAAGTATGGATATGCTTATTATTTCAACGATATGTTTATTAATTTTGTCTTTTTTATAAAAAAAATCAATAAAATCAAAAGAATTTGTATTAAATGATTTCTAAATGATATAGTATAATGCATTTATTGTTGCAATAGTATTTTAGCGAAAGAATTACACGTTTATTAAAATTTTTGTAAATTCTATCAGTTTAAATTCGGAAACATAGAATTTAAATTTTTAGAAATAAACTAGGTAGAAGTTATTTTGAACGCAAATAATAATGAGTTTGTGTTTTAATAAAAATACATTTGTTTCTGTTATTTAATTTTATGATTTATATACAACATAGAAAGTTTCTTAAAATGATTTAGGAGCAAGTAGTATAGGAAGTTAGAAGTTAAAAAAGATCCGGAAAATATTATTGATTGTTTTAGAGATTTTATGTTTACTATATAAAGAAATTGAAAAATGTACTCAGATTAGTTATTTTTGCATATAAAAATAGGAAACAGAATATTTATACGGATTTTTACCTTGCTAATTTTTAATTATAAATGGAAAGATAAAGAATATATAGAAAATATTTCAAAATCGAATTAATCATTTTATTTTCCGTGGGTCATTCATACGAAGTTGATTAAAATGTTTATTGTATTTTAAATTTCTTATGTATAACTATCTTTAAAAACGTTTTTCCATTTTCTAAGAATAATCTATATTTTGTGAATAACAATCATGATGGATGAAAATATAATTATCCAAATGAAGGATACAGATATTTTTATTCGGTATTACATTTGTGTTTGATTTTTTTTTATTTGCTTATAATGCAGAAAAATGTTTTAGATTTCCTTTCCCCTCCCCCTCTTTATATGTTGAACTTTTTAAACGAATTTAATCAATGTTATATGTATGAATTTTGCTTATTTATTTGAAATTTAATTTGTATCCTTTCTTTTTCAGAAAAATTCTGGTTCTTTTCAATCCAATGCTATAAATATTTGCAAAATCGTTATGCTTTTATTAACTGTTATCGTTGCGTTTTTGCCCGCAAGTAAGTAAAGATATTTTCGCTGTACCTATATTGAGTATTTTACTCTAAAAAGTTAACTAAGTAAAACTTTACAAGTCATGTATCTTTCAACGCCCTTAAATGTCATTCTTGGTGTAAAGTGTGTCTTCAATATCTGATTTTCTAAGACTAATCTGATGAAAAATAAATTTTAAAAATGTGTTGTTGTTTTTTAAATTCGTTTGATAAAATTTTATTTCAATCAAAAAATTTAGTACAGAAAAAAAAAATTCGTTGGGTGTAAATATTTCCTAAAATTGTGATTATTAGATTAAAACATAGATGGCAGCACGACTTTCACATTTCTATTTTATGATCAAATAGTTGTTGGCGTATGATGTGTTGCAAAATTTAAAAACATATTTAATCCAATATGTTAAACACTTATGTAATATTAACAGATTAATGTTTTTTTTTCTCCCTGGAAGTTTATGTGAACTTAAGCATAATAAATATCAGAATTTAAAAGATGTGCATTTTAACATAAAGCTTTAAGGCTGTTTTCGGTTAATGTTAAAGAATAGGACCCGAATTTGGAACATTTTTTCAGATATAAAAGAAAGGAAGTATTAATAGGATCTTCTGGCTTCACTATCCTTTAAAGAGCATTATTTTTTATCGTACTTCCCATTTTTAACAGAGTTGATTCATTTTCTCTGGTATAAAATGTGTTCGCCTTTTCTTACTGTATACTTACATTTATACTGTAATGTTAAATGGGCTATGCCACACGTATTAAAACGAAAAAGAAAATATTAATGGAATATTTTGCAATTTTTAAAAACACTATATTATTAACAGAGATATGAGTTATGAAATTGCAAATTTCTATGGAAATTGAGGCATTTTTCTGTCTTAAAATGTGCTTTGCGTTTAGATGAAGCTCTCGTACTTTTACCGAAGACAGCCTTAAATTACGATGCGTTTAATTTTGACTTCCGTTAAGTTATTTTGTTAAGTTAAAAAGACTTGCAATAATTAAAACTTTAAAATTATACAAAAATGAACTATTGGAAAAAAGAAAGAGTGGTGATTCCAAACTCTTAATTATATATATATATATATATATATATATATATATATATATATATATATATATATATATATATATATATATATATATATATATATATATATATATATATATGCTTCTTACGAAATAAAAATTATTTATTTAGGATGGGCTTGTTACATTCTCCACCCAAATAAAAATGTGTTGGTAGAATTAAAATTATGATTCGATTACAGCATAGAAAATACCTTTTAGAAAGGGGATAAATTTATTAATTAGATTGCTGCCCTAACTTTAAAAAATGTTATTACTTGTTGGAAGTGAAAAAAAGCTACAGTACAGTCCCGATAATATTACGTAATTGTTCGGATTAGCCGGAGTAACAGCGAAATCACTATTTGAACTGGGAGTACGGGTTATGTTGTACAATTTTTCATTCATTAGTGGTTCTGTTCTTAGTTTATTCCATTTTAAAATTTGTGAAAGTGCGTGAATATTAAATAAAGAACTGTTTTTTTATACTGTTTTTTTGAAATATTCACGATTTTTTTTTTTCGTCCTTAAAATTATAAAATTTTTCCGCGGAGCCGTTCGGATTAACCGGATGTTCGGATTAGCCGTGTTCGGATTAACGGACTGTAGTACTTCTTTCTGTGTTAGAGTAAATGAAATTTTAATTTTTTTTAAAAACATTCTACCACCAGATATAAGCAAATTATAATTGTAACAATTATTTTTTTTCGAAAAAAATGTTTGTGAATTATATTTTGGGTATTATTTGCACCAAACATAATTTAAATTTTTTAAAAAATTTAAAAATAACAGTGACAATTTTCTTTTATGTATACACTCGTTTGTTTGACCATTTTTTGGAAACATTTAAATCCTAATACATAAAAATAACCATTCTATTTCAATTTAACTTTTGTAATTTCTACTCCTTTTGAATAGATTTAAATATAATTGCTTTTGCATTGCTATTTAAATTTTATTTATTATCCGTTGATTGAAAAATGTATTTTATTTTATTTATTTATTTTTTAATGAGTGTTTTTCTCTCTAGCCTTCGCTGTGAAATGTTACACATGCAGCTGGTCCCCCAAAGATGCCCCTAACAGAACTGTTATGTGCAATGATGAATTTTTTGAAGGGAATGCAATAGCCATTTCTGAATGTGAAAATGGGTGCCAAACATACTTTCATATGGACAGAAATGGTATATATGTATCAGTTGTGCTTATATTGACTTATTTGCTGTATTACTAAAATCTGCTTATGTGTTTAAACAAAATTTTCTTTTTTAAAAGAATTAAATACTTATTATTCTGCTGATTGCAATAAAAGACCAAAATTCAACAACAATGCCTAAATCTTTTTCCTTGTTATATTACACTACCTAATCAGATAATAGTAAACAGGATACTAAAAGTTTAATGCTTTTTTTCAATTCCTACTATTAGTCCACTCTCCCTTGTTCAAATTTTCAATTGTTAATAAAATACTTTCTATTCCTCTATTCAAGTTCCAATACATTTTTTTAAACTTGTAGTCAATGATATTTGATGTTAATATAGTTTTTTTTTTCAAATATTAATTCATTAATTAAATTAAAAAATGAATAAATAGTAACAAACAAAAATAATAGTCCAACAGCATATAACTTAACTCAGTGGCACAACAGCCCATGAGGGCCAAGACTTACTGTGCCCATATCAGTATACGTGACCTTGAGCCCTGAGGTGCATGAGCAGATGCTTGGATCAGGTGGTCAGTTTGATGCAAAACCCTCGGTGTTAAGTTTCCAAGCAAGCTTGGTACTCATTTATCAACCCACTGAAGGGATGAAGGCTGAGTTGACCTCGCTCAGCCCGAGGTTTGAACCTCCGACCTGTGGTGGGGAAGCACAACGCACTACCACTCAGCCAATGGGCTTCCAAGAGCATATATAGAAAGGAAAATTGTTCGTTGTGTCCCTGTAGTGCAATGGATAGCACGTTGGACTTCTAATCCAAAGTGTCGGAGATTCGAATCCCATCTGGGAAGGTCTAATTCCTGAGAATGTGATTTCTTTTTTACTATACTATTTTATTTGAGTAATTAAATTTAATTAATGAATAAATAATAACAAACAAACAAAAAAGTCCAACACCATATATAGAAAGGAAAATAAAAAATTGCAATTACAATCGCTTTATTTTGTCACTAATCATTGTGATTCTTTCATTGTATATGCATATTTATATTAATTGTAACTATTTAATAAAAAGTAAATAAAATAACATTTTTCTTTGTTGACCTAAGTAGAAATTGGCTTAATTTTCCCCCCATTATTTGTTAATACAACAATTGTTAAAACATTCTTAGCTTGTTTAATTTATTGCATATTTAAATTAATAAACTTTTATTTTAAAACTATTCTGGCATTGATATTCATTCTGAAAATAATATCATATACAATTTAAAATTTTCATTGTTTATAATTATTATCTAAGTTTATTATTTATGTACTGCTGAATAGACACAGCAATAAATACTTTGAATGTTTTAATTATGTAAGAAATTTTAATATATGTGTATGTATATTTTTATTTCTCCAGGTTTAGTGGAGCAGGTGCGGAGGAGTTGTCTACAAGTAGGCGATGAAGTGACTGGAAATTGTGTTAGTGAAGAAAACAAAGCATTCTCGTCTAAAAGATGCACTTGTAACTATAATCTGTGCAATATGGCTTCATCCTTTTATGCTGCTTCCTCTACAGTTTTGCTTTTCATTGCCATTTTTGTGTTACAAATTTTGAATCATGTTTAACATTTCAAATGAACAGTTGTTGCTTTTCCTGCCCTATCCATCAGAGCCTGGCTGACATATTTCAATCATCTTCAGCAGAAGAAAAAGCCTCATCAGTTGCAACTTTTTCATTCTTTGCGACTTGAATTGTCATCATTAAGGACCTGGACTTATAATTAGTGATTTCATTCAGAGCTGTTTGTAATATAAACTCTTTGTATGAATACATAAATGTAGATGTTTGTGCAGTATTTTTAAGGTAAATCAGAAAGTAAAAGTTGTTGAAGTAAGTAATTTTTTTCCCCTTGAAACACTATGGAATATCAAATTACACAGTTGTGATATAATTTGATGAAAATTCAAGATTGTTGCTTTTAGCCACAATGTTGGGAACGTTTCAAATTACAAGACCATAACTGCCAATGCATTATGTATTGAATTCTGGAAATTGAAAATTTTCCCTTGCAATAGATTTATAATAAAAGTCTTATATGCATTTTTTTAAAGTTGTATTATATTCAATTTAATTTTTATTTCCTTGAAAATTTGTATGACTTAAAAATGTGATCTAAAAATTAGCAGAAAAAGAAAAAAATTTTCAAATTTTTCTGTAAATGATAGTATTAATTTGTTAGAATAATTAAATAAGTTTAGAATGATTGAGAGAGAGATGAAAAGTATAATCTCTTGAATATTCATATTCATTTGTGCTGTTGGTATTTTTATAGTTGTCATTGTGTAATAAATTATATTGGTTGGTTATTGAATTTTTTTTTTATTTATTATTATTTCAAATGGGATTGTGATTGGTGTTTTACCACTGCAGACCTAGTACATTGAAAATTAAAAGCGAAAGTTGCACTGTAGTTTTAACTATAATTATTTAATTCTAAATTTTTCTTTTTTTAAAATAGTTACTACATAAAATGTTAATTTACTTCCTTTTCTCTCAAACAGAATTTAATCTTTTTAAAAAATATTCATATGGAAACTCTTTTGATATGCTCTCACTTATATTAATGTAGAAAGTCAATAGATCATATATTTCAAAACTAAATAACTCGATACTGTTTCCCTCCGGGCTAAATTGGTAAAATTTTAATTAAAAAGGAACAACTGCCTTCCCCTCAATATTCTCATAAGGATAACTTCAACTTGCTGTCACTTTCTGGTTTCAACCTTTTATGTGTGTGATTGTATTAATTTTTTAATTATTTCATTATGCATGTTATTTCTTTACTTTTATTCTACTATTATGTTTTCGAATTTCATTCAGTTAAAATTACTGCTGTTTTTCTTTGATTATGCCAGCAGTTTTTATTATTCAGATTTTGTACTGTGTTTTGAATCAATTTTGTGTATTTAGTGAATAATTCTTCAATCGTATACTTCCCCATCCCTCCCCACATATCCTTTCCTAATAATAAAAAAAAATATTTGAAAAAACACTGCCATTTTCGTTTTGTATAGCATCATTTTATTTTGAAAATGTTGATATTGAAATAAATTTTAATTCTAATATATTTATTTTCAATTTAATCTTTTAATTGTTAATTAACATCAATCACTTAATAACCATTAAATAAAATTTATAACAATACAATTTTGAATATGGAAAAAATATTTTACTTCTATGGTGTATTTTACTGACATCTTACTTAAATGAATAGTTATATAATTTAATAATCATTGAATTAAATAAATTCATTAGTATTTTTATGAGATAAAAAAGTATTACTTTATAAAGTTAAACATTCATTTCATATTTTTGGTTAATTTATCAACATTAAAAAAAAGCATCTTAGTTTGTTTGTTTTTTCCACTTTTTTGTTGTTACAGCAACTGTTCAAAAAAATTTAAATGGTATATATATTATTTTTTTACAGTTGACTAGATGTCAAATGCTTTTTTTTGTCACGTTTAGTTTCAATTATCTTTTTATGTTAATTGAGTGGAAAGTCCCTTGTTCATCTCAATTCAATATTATTAATACATAATTAAAATTGCTTATTAATTTAAGGTGTTTATCTTATTTGAGTTTTCATGTGTTTTGTATGAATGGTATACACAGCAATTTTCTTTTAAATAATCCTGCAGTTGTGAAAATTGTTGTTTGTTAATATTGTTATCAGTGTTAAGGAAATATTGTTGTCATCTATATTAATAAACAAAATATTTTATAGTTAATTTATTTTATTTACTTCAGCTGTTAAATACATGTTTGAAACATATTTACTTTTCTGCTGTATGTTGTTTTTGAAATGTTCATGTACTTAATTTTTTTTTTATTTTCTAAAATAAGGTCTACATAGGTTTGTAAATAAATCTATAAATTTAAATATCTTTGCTAACTGTGATGATGTGCATTATGCTTTAAGAATTTTTATCTAAAATAAGCAGTATTTAGAAGAAAGAATTACTATTTTTTTTTTTACCACTAGAAGTGATTATTAAAAAAAGTTATTTTTGCATCTCCAATTCTGATCTAATGTGTTCATTTCTTATGAATTAAACCACTTTTCTTGTAATGTGTAATAAGGAGAAAAATTTTGAAAAGTTTTTGTAATATGCAAATTATTAAAAGCAGACGTGTGTGAATGAAAGGATATATTTCTTTATGTTGATAATAATAGCATAATTTATTGCATTTACTTGAATATGGTAATTAAAATACATAAAATATAAATATATTTTACTATATCTTGATGAAAAAAAAGGAAGTTTGATTGTATCGTATGTATACTTTGATGTATTTTTTAAATGATGTTCTTGAATACAACAAAATATACAATTTTGACTTCAGACAACAGTTTTTATATTTATCAATTCTATAAACATTTTGCTTTTGGCATTTGAAATTTATTTTCTTTTTTAAATTGATATCTTGCCGTACATGTTTTATAAAAACTGTTTACTAATGCTGGATGGCTTTTTATCAGCTTTGCTGTAAAAAAAATAAATAAATAGATGTAGGCTTTAGAAAACAAATGACCATCATTGTGATGCTTGGACTTCATAAAAATATGAGGTTATGGTGTTAATTTTTTTGACACAAACAAAACTGTTTGAATGATTAATGTGTTGACATTCTTATTTACAATTTATTTTCGTGTTATTTATTATTAACACATTGTCAACATGTTTGACTATAAACTTTTGAAAGAAATTATCAGCTATTATTTATGTAAAACAAGCCATTCAGGTATTGCTTAAGGATTGGTTCAATATTAAAAAGGAATCATGTTTAATTCCTTCTTCCGTTTATTATAATGTTGATGTAAGGTTTTGTGTTTGCTGTAAGAGGTACTAAAACTTATTTAATTTGTTCTCTTGAAACTTATGTTATTTTGTTAAAAGATGGAAGTTACATTTGGATGTTCCCGAGTATTATCTATAATGTGTAATGAAGATGTAGTCTTTAAAATCTCAAGCCTTTTTGCCTGTTGCATTGAGTTGAAAGCCTTTGACCATATGTGATGTATATCGTTCATCAGTTTCGCACAATGTACCATTGATGATAATCAAATAAATTTCGATGTTAGATGGCTTATGTGTTATTATTATTTATTTGTTTCTAATCTCTTTTATTTTTATTTACAAAGCTTAACTTTACTTAAGTCTTCTTTTTGCCTGACGTCAAATAATGGAACCCAAGTTAGGAATATATTTTCAGATTCAAAAATATATATAGGGTATATATACAACTCTTTTTTTCTTTAACACAATAACATTCCTCAAAAATTATACAAAAAATATTATTTATATTGTAAAAATGGGGCACATGACATATTATCCAAAGACTGCTGTGAATAAAAGTATATTTAATTAAAAAAAAGTGATGAAAAATAAGCTGTATATGTTATATATGTGCATTAACATTTATATATTTTGCTTTTTTATGTATTAAACATTAATATTAAAAATTCTCACACTTATTTCAACTAACAACTAAAATAAAATTAGTAGCAAATGCTTATTGCCTCAGGAAAGGTTAAAATCTTTCAATTAAAAATACTTAAACAATACACATTATTTGTTGATACTAAACATTTATATATATATATTATTACAAGAGGATTAAGTTCTTTTTTGGTAATAGAAATCATGAAGCCAATACATAGAAAACACGTCACATTCTATATGTTGCTAATATTTGTACTTGTTTATGATACCATCGACCAATTTCGCCAATGATGTCACCCATTCAAAAGACGTTGATTGTCATCAGTATTATGTTTGAACACGTGTGGGAAGGATATTCCACTATTGGCTGCATATCGCGGAACGTAGCGAAATTGGTCAACAATATAGTAAGTACCCTAAAATTATAAGTAAGCTCTTTCTTTTTTTGTAAATTCGTGTTACTTATATAATTTTTTGATATAAATAATGGAGCTATTTTCACATACAGTTGGACTTCTGTATAACAAAGTCTCTAAATCCCAAAAAGAAGTTTGTTACATGGAAAATTTGCTACATAGAGGTTCATCTTTTGATTTTCTTTATAAAACACATTTTAAATTCAAAAACACTATACATTAAAAAAAGTAATTATTCACACCTTTTTGTAAATTGATATATATTTATTTTATATATCTTATATATAAGAAAAAGAAAGAAAAAATGCATGAAAAGTTTCTTGACGTCTTTATCCACTTCCTGAAGAATTAAATTTATTTCTTTGATGCTCAAGCACTTATGTTTTGACAATTTCAAGCTACAAGGAATATACAACTGATCAATACTGCAAATGAACGGAGACTGGTTCAAGGACACGAGACTCCAGTGAGGGTGAAAGGGGATATCAAAGATGTTTCCAGTGAACTGGAAGGTTACACTTCTTGGATGAAATGCCTAGAATTCTATTGCTCTCGGTAAGTTAGGCACCTAATAAAACCAGTTCAAGTATAACCACCATAAAATGTGCTAAGAGAGAGAACAACTCGAAAATGTCCAGAAATACTTCAAAAATAGGGAGGGGGGGAATTGAATCACAAGAGAAAAAATTCATCGTATAGAAAATTCACTTCGCTATTGGGAAGTTATTTTACGAAGAAAATCTTGAATTGTTCTTGGTTCCAGGAAAAAGTTCGCCATATAGAAAGATTCGTAATATAGAAGTTCGACTGTTTTAGCCGACTGGCTAGATTTTAATGGCATTTTCTTGCTGCTATACCGGTTGTTCCAAAAATAACGATACATTTCCGTGAAAACACTTATCCATTGATTTCTTTCACAAATGTTTGAAGAAATGCTCTCCGTAGGAGAAAGAATAATCATCGTTTCCTGAAAACTGGGTGGTGAAACCTGAACAGGTGCGTCTGCTGTCAGACGGAAAACATCCAATATCAGGCGACTTGTGAACAAATTCAGACGAACCGGTAGCGTGGCAGATAAAAAACGTAGTGGATGACCATCAACATCAGACGATACCGTCAACCGACTTTACCTGAATTTGTTCACAAGTAGACTGGTATTGGCCCTCTTCAAATGTTTTACCACCCAGCTTCCAAGAAACGATCGCTACGCTTGCTCTTAAGGAAAGCATTTCTGCAAACGTAAAAGAATCGCTATTTTTGGAACACCCAGTATAATCCAGCGACCTCTACTTCCACAAGTGGCAAACAAAAAGACAGGAATAAAAGCGCTTAACGACTGGTGCGAGAAAAGAATTTTTCGTCCCAGTCGTCTAAGGCAGTAATACCCAACTCCCGGTCCGCGGATGAAATGGTGCCGCGCCGCCTAAAGAACATTAAACTATTGCCATTTTATTTTAAGTGGTGCATTTCTCTCGAATTTGCGCAACTTTCCACGGAAATCACTTTATATTCCACGTTAAATCACTTTTATTCATTTATGGTGTAACTATTTTATTCTGAAGGCTTATTTAAATGTAACAAAATTAAAATTCTTAAATCAAAACAATCTAAAATATAAACAATCAACGCCTCCCATCCTCAGCGGGCCGCGATAAAATTATCAAACGTTGACTGGTCTGCAGCGATAAAAAGGTTGTGGAGCACTGGTCTAAGGCAGTGTTCCGCAACCCCGGTCCGTGAATCAAATGGTACCGGACCGCACAAGAAACTTTAAATTATTTACTGTGGTATGTTTGTCTTGGATTTGAGCTACTTTTTATGAAAAAACCACTTTATATTCCTTGTTAAAAATCAGTTTGTATTCATTTTTTGGTGTAGCTTTGTTTTATTCAGAAGTCACGATTAAATACAATTGAATTAAAATTATTAAATCAAAACAGTCTAAAATATAAACAATCAAAGTTTTCACCTCAGCGGGCCGCGGTAAAATTAACAAACTTTGACCGGTCCACCGCGATAAGAAAGTTGCGGAACACTGGTCTAAGGCAGTGCTTAGCAACCTTTTTATCGCCGCGGACCGGTCAACATTTGTTAATTTTACCGCGGCTCACTGAGGGGGAGGATGTTGATTGTTTATATTTTAGACTGTTTTGATTTAATAATTTTAATTTAATTGTATTTAATCGTGACTTCTGAATAAAACATAGCTATACCAAAAAATGAATATAAAGTGATTTAACAAGGAATATTAAGTGATTTTCTTTAAAAGTAGCCCAAATCTAAGAAAAATAAACCACAGTAAATAAAAGAGAAATAATTTAAGGTTTCTTGTGCGGACCGGTAGTATTTGATCCACGACCGGTACTGGTCCGCGGACCGGGGGTTGCGGAACACTGGTCTAAGGCATGCCCGGAGTAGCTGTGAACCGGTGGGTTGGTGGTTAAAATAAACACCCTTGCCAAGGTCAACAGCTTACGGCCGAAATCATTAACTTATTCGTTATGGAATCATGAAACTAATGCGTCGAAAAACTCTAAATTCTGGTGTGTACTGATTTATAATATAAGTATGTTAAATTAATGAAACCCCTTATAATGTAATTTTTTTTCATTGGCATGGAATTTAAGGCATGGGCCCAGGGCCTCGCCCTTAGTGGGAGCCTCGTTTTGTTCTCGACTTTGTCTTAATGGATCATGATCCGGATAATTTTAATGGTCAAATATTATTCCCGTACATATTCTCCGAAAAACAGGGAATTTCAAACTGTATGTCAACTGGCAAAAGTGGTAAGACTGCATTATTATGTGATGGCCGTTGTCCGTGTCTAGGCCTAGACTTAATACGATTCAACTCATTTAGTCGAACTGCTACCATCGGTCGAGGCGGTTTGTGCCTAGGTTTTTCAGATTGGGATTCGCGCACATTTATTTGTATAAAATTACCATTTGAAAGAGTATTTGACAATGCATGCTTTATAATGTCAACTTTTAAAGACCTCAGGAAGGGCCTACTTTTTCATTAGGGCCCAGGACCTCCAAAATCTTTTCTCAGGGCCTCAAAGAGTCTCAAGTCCTGGTGTTCGTAGTGAATTTATTTTATCCGGTAATATTGCCAATGTGTGTGTGTGTACCTCAGGGCCCAGGGTCACGTATACTGAGTTAGGCACAGTATGCCTTGGTCCTCATGGTCTGTTGCGCCACTGAGTTATTATTGCTAATGTTTGTGTTTGCGACCATTGTGAAAAGGAGTCTGTGGTCCAGTATCGATGTCCTTAATAGAAAGATCTGTGGCATGAAAAATCCTGGAATTCAATGAAAATTTTCATCCAGGAATATTGTTTGGGGAAGATGTAACATTGAGAGACATTGCATTTTTTAATAGAAATTTATTTATTTTTGCATTTTTAGTTGTACAAGTTCATTATATAATTTTAAGCAAAAATTCAGTAGGTGGTGGAATTTTAAATGTGTTCTACAATGCAACGATGTTTAAAAGAAGGGTTCTCTGGGCTTGCACTGAGTTAAGGTACTCAACAATTAAAAAAGTGGTTAATTAATGCACCTCATTTCGCTGTCAGTGCTTCTAAATTGTGTTAAAATAAACCAGCCGTGTAAAAAGAAGGGGAATTTTTTTCTTTCTTTTTCTTGGATGTTATTTAAAAACCTTGTATAAAAAGAGGGTTGCCTTTCCATTTATTTCATCATATTCTTGAAATTTAAAAATATTTTCTTTTGCACGTATTTTACCTTTGAGCAGTGGCGCACACAAGGGGGTGACCTAGGGGTCCGGACCCCCCAATCCTTGATTTTTTTCCGATTGATTATAATTCTAAGTGTATAGTATGTAAAATTTAATAAAGTATTTTTTATTAATGATTAATTTTTATAATTAACGCTAATTATTTATTCAATAATTAATTTTTACTGTTTTTGTTTCCGAAATTCGACAAAATCAAAAGGAGCATGATACAAGAATGGTGGACTTGCGACCCTGGACACCCTCCTTGAAAAATTCCTGAGTGCGCTATTGCCTTTGAGTATATTAGTTTTTAATGTCCATTTAGAGATGAATGCAGAAAATACTCGTGGAAGTTATTTTATGCATGGGAATTTGACAAATTTAGGCAGAAATGAGTTGTATTTCATATTGTGACGCTCGATACAATAATTCAATTACGATAAGATGAGATTTTTTTAAAAAAATTTTGTGCCTGAAAAAAATATTCGATGTTGTTTTATGCTCTATTTTTTATATCAAGCAGAAGAAAGCAAGCAATAAAAAGTTCTATGTATCATTTCGAACTTATATCTGAAATCATATATATTCATATTACAAATATGCCATGGTTTGCTTTTAATTGAATCTTAAAAAAGAATTAAGAAAAAAAAACCCGTTTTTTTTTTCAAAGTACATTAAAAAATTGGAGAAAAGAATGATTGGTAGATTTAGACTAAATATAGAGCAGTTCTTTTGGTATAATAATATCAATGTATTTAATTACGTAAATATTAAATGTTATCAGCTTAGGTATCGTCCTCGTCACTTGACCAAGGTTTAACTTACGAAGTCTGTCATCAATAGCCCCCATAGGGGGAATATATTACTGATGGATCCTGCATATTGATAGGGTGGTTTGAAAATTTGGGAAAATCCGTATTTTCTCGTAATACGATTTGAGAATTAGAGATAAATTCTCGTGCGAGATACTTAGATTTTTTTTAAGAATAAAATAAGGAATATTATACAAAGGAAATCCTCGTGTATACATAACAAAGGATGAGATAAAATGTTTTTAAATGCACATAAAGATATCTATCTCATTGCGAAATTTTTCTTTCAGAATTTAATATTAGAGCTTTCGTTGCTGCTTTATTTCCGCAAATACGGCCTCTTGTTCCAGTGCAGCGGTAAATGAAGAAGTGAAAAAAAGTTCTTAATACCTTGATTGATAATTAAAAAAAGGAATTCCGGGGTGGATATTAATGTTATTAAACATAGACATTTACAAGAGATACTTAAGAAAATAGAGAAGATGAAAGTTTGATAAAATAACTGTGAATTATATATATACTTTTAAATATATATAAAAAAATATGAAAATTTGAAGAAAAAAAACATTTTTTCCTAATTATCTAAATATAATAGTTTGTTTTTCCAATTTTTGAAAATTAATTGTCTCTTTGTTTTTTTTTGTTTGTTTCGCAAAACATTTACATTTTAGGAACGTAAATGTTATATGGCAATGGCTCTTGAACTATGGTCCGCGGACCCTTGGAGGTCCCCTAGCGCTTTACTAGAAGTGCCACGAAATCTTTCATATAATGTTAAGCTTTCCCTTTTTTATAGAGTCTGAAATGTCTCGTGGAAAATTTGAAAGATGTCTCATCCGAGACTATATCACTAAATTGCCACCGATGAAAAAACTCTACTAGAACATTTATTTTGATCAAGAACATTGTTAGGGGGGCTTCAAAATCTTCGGGGTCCGCGATGACAAGCTGACACACAAGTGAGGGGCGAACGAGAATCAAAGTTTAAGAACTGCTGTTATACGGGATTTACATGTATATGATTTTTGAGGGAATAGCTTTTTGTTATTTATCAATTTCTTCAAATAAATATTTGAAATCAAATCTATTAATCAATCCATATAAATGCGAATATGCATACAATTTCACAGAAAAGGCAAATGAAAGGTTCACAGCTGCAGATGTTCAAACAATTCCTTTCGGACCAGGCCGTAGCCTGCGTTTTTGAGTTGTCGTAGTTCGAGACTTGGTATCACTGAAAACTCACTATGTAGAGGGGTTCGTGCACGTTAAATCTGTCGAGGTTCAAAATCTTCATTTTGGTGTGGTGGGGATGTTTCAAGAGTGGGGTACAAAAGCTCATATGTCGTTTTAATCACTTGACTGAGGTTTAAAATCAGCAGCTCAGTCGTCAATTGTCCTCGTTCAACTTCGTAGAGCTATGTTAATAAACACCCAAGCAATTAATTGAATTCCATAAGGAATCCAAATATAGAAATAATATTTCTTTCTTATTCCTCTCTCTTCCTCGTGATGAGAGGCTAGTGGTCCATTATTTTCTAGTAATTTCTATATAAGTCCCCCTTGACCGGATGTGGTGAAATTCCTTCGGTGGGGAGCGTCAAGAAATTCGCGCGCTTTTTTGCGAGATCATGGAACGTATAAATCTAGTGGAATGTAGCCTTACGCGATTTGGATTGTCCAATTAGAGACTTAATTCAAAGGGCAGTAAAGAGTTCAGCTCAAGGATTTAGGAGTGATGGGATTCACTTTATAAGGAAGCGCGCCCGAATTTTTTGACGCACCCCACCGAAGGAATTTCACCACATCCGGTCAAGGGGAACTCGTATAGAAATTACTAGAAAATAAGGGACCACCCGCCTCTCATCACTCGTTAATACAGTGCTTCTCAAACTTTCGATATTCGTGACCCAAATTTCATTCATAGTTTTCATTGCGCCCCCCATACAATAACAATGTATTGATGCAGTAATAATGCATAATACTTTGACGCTAAGGCTACAATACGACCGTAATTATAAACTGTACTAATCATTAAGTATTAAATGTTGTATACATTTATATATATATATATATATATGATAAGCCCATGGTAAAAAATCACTGGAAATTATTTCTCTTGTTCTTAACTTATTATTGATACTTAGTATCAAATACATTGTGCCCTACTGATACATTTACTCGTATAAGTATAGTATGTCAGAGTAAATGTGTATTTTATTTTTTATTATGTCAGAATATATTTTGTTTTGCTTCCGATTAGTAAATTGATAACTTTTTAAATAATCTTTTATTTTCGATTTTCGATATGCTCGCCCCCCTTGTAGGGTTATCATGCCCCCTAGGAGGACCAGGGCCCAGTCGGTCCATTCCTTAATATGTCCCTGTGTGTACAGTAATTAAATCAAGTCAAAACATCGATAAATTTTTAAAAATTGTGTAAAGATTTTCAAATTAAAAAGGAACTTTTAAATGCCTTGATTTCTTAACAACACTATCGATGTTCTAGTATTAAATCTATCTGAAAAGATGAGATGTATTAAGTAAACTTTGTTCCATATGTTAACTGCTTAACTCCGAAATTCTTTGGATGGTCATTTAATGGAATTTCTGTAATATTTCAGCTAGGGTTTGCAATCCCGTGTTATATTTTCAATCCCGGGATTTCGGGATTACATTATCCAAATCCCTGGATTAGGATTGCACTATTTATTAAAAATACTTACACAGTAGCACGATTGACACTGCATAATAAAACTGAAGATGTAATTAAAAGTTTGTTTAGTATTAATTTTATTGAAACGAATAAAAAAAGCTGAATTCATCATAAAAATAGTACATAAGGAAATTTTAAAAAACATATCTTTATTTCTTGTGTTTCAGTAAATAATCTTTTAAAAAACACAGCTCGTCCAGCGTTTCATCGTTTAAGGTACATGACTACGTTCGAAACCGTGATTTTAAAAAAGCGCATAAATGGATAATTTTCATGATATTTAGTGTCACTTAGATTAGAATACATGCATAAAATTGTTTTAAGGACATTTTGACAAAAAAAATTTATTTAAATACAATATTTTGACAAAAAATTAAGAATAACCTTTTTTCAAGATGTTCTCTTTTATAAAAAGTGCTTCTAAAATAATAATATTTTGCTTATATAAAGTAAAGACTTTTCCAGAGAGTCTGAACTATTTTTTTTTGAAAAGTTCACATTATTTTCAGAGTTACAACCCATTAAAATAATCATCGGCGTTTTTCTTAAAATTTCTCCCCTCTGTTGTCGCAAAACATGGATAAACCCGCTTCTAAGTTATATATTTCAAAAATTCTAGTAGAGCCTCTATACAGAGGTCTCAGCTATATACAGGCAAAATATTATTGTAATAGAAGCATTTTTCACAAAAGGAGAATATTTTGAAAATGGATCATTCTATGTTCATTTTTTGTCAAAATATTGTGCTTAAATAATTTTTTTATATACATTTTCAAATCTAAGTGACACTAAATATCATAAATCATATATAAATGGATATCATATATAAATGCATTTATCATAATATTCATTTATACGCTTTTGTAAAATCACGGTTCCGAACGTAGTCGGATACCTTAAAAGGCTTCTTATTTTTGTTACAAATTGTCCTGCCAAAGAAAATGCTCATTAGGATTCTATACTAGTAGGTGTTATCGTCATTAAATAGGAGCATGTTCTTTTCTGGTGGTCACCACGTCTCCCTCCATTTTTTTTAAAAAAAGATTTCTTTTTAAATTTTTGATTACAGTCTCAAATCTAATAGACCTCTTTGATAACTTTACCTAGTTATTGAGCTTCACTTAATGATTTTTGTGTATAAATTGATCCAGTTATTGAATCAGAATATGTGAATCAATTTTAAATGTTACCTTATTTAAAATAGAAGATCCAGTTGTATGAGCTGTTAGTAATGCAAAGGGATTTGAAGAGTCTCAAGTCTTTCAATCAGGTCCACTATTAATTAATGGCTTTTAATTGAAGAAGGAACTGTGACAAAATCTATTCTTGAGATGTTGCTTATATTATTGCGTAAGTATTGCAGTGAGTCACTTAGATCTGTGCGACGTTCTCCCATATGAGAAATGAGAGCCTCATGCATTTTTTTACTTATAGGACTTCTAATTGCAAACAAAAATTCTACGTACATATACCATACACAAAGTATAAGTTTTCTAAGGATTAAATTCTTAGAAAATTTTGATGCGAAAAAAATTTTAAAACATAATTTCGACCAAAATTAAATCCTGGGTGAGTGAGTTAGTGAATATTAACATCGCACTGTTCAGCTACACCAGGGCTTTTGGCGAAGGACCACGTAATTCTGAACCATGGTCAAGTGACGTGGACGACACCTGACTGTCACCCCCTCTCCTAACTACCACACCACACCAACGGGAGGACGTTTGAACTATCGACAGATTTAACGTGCATCGCTCCCCTTCACGGCGGGTATTAAATCTCGAAATTAGTTATTTTAATCCCGGGATCTCGGGATTGGAAAAAATACCGGGATCGCGGGGCTGCAAACCTTAATTTCAATAATTTCTTTCCTCTCTTAATGTTTAAATCATTCTGTTCTGATTATAATTTATTCTTTACTTGCGAACAAAAGTGGAGGTGGATTTTCTAATTGTGAAATATATATTTATGCTTCTACTTCGTTTTATAGCGGCTTTACTTATAAAAATTCACTTTAAATGTATTTTGGCTAACCTCCCAAAATGCTTTCAGAAGATACTTTTAAACTTTGCCATTAAATAAATTAATTTCCTTTTTTGTCAGATGAGAGCTAATGCAGAGGTATTTAAAGAAATCTCGTTAAGTACACGAAATTTTTTTAAAATTTGTAACTGTTCCAGCATTTTTAACGTACAATGTTATTATGTATTCACTTAACCCTTAACTTCGCAATTTTTTAAATTTCTATGAAAAAATTATATCTGCTAGTTCTCAAGTAATAATAAAAGGGAAAAATATGAAAAAAATAAGCACTTTTAAATTGAATTTCAGTAATTTTTTTGTTTGTTGCAGAAGTGCAACATTGCGCAGTAGTGCTGTAAATTACAAAACTTTTTTTATATGAGGATTTTATTATTCATCATAAAATGTTTAAATTCCTTACCTGATAATTTATTTCGTCAATAAACAAGAGGAAACATAAAATATAATAGATTCTCTTTATAGCAAAATCACAGTTATTGAGGCATCAGAGATTTTTATAACTGTTATGATTTCTGGGGAAAAAATGTACTTCTATCTAGTGACAAAATTAGCATGCATTTCGTTGCAGCAATATTTTTTTCTCAGATAAGTGATTTTTAGGTAATTAAAAAAATATTGACTTTGTTAGATCAAAATAAATCATATGTTGCAGAAATGCAACACAGTACGAAGTTAAGGGTTAACTTGTATCAAAGTATATTTTATTATACAAAGATTTAAACTGTAACAGCTTTACAAGTTATCGAACCTCAAGATTTAATTTGGAAGAAGAAATATAATATTCTCTTAAGTTTTTACTGATAAATAGCAACTACAGAAAATTTCTTTAACTGGAATTTAATCAAGAAAAAAAATTAATTACTGATTGATTTTGTTTAAAATGAAATATAAAAAAAAATAATAACTTATTTGTAAAATGGAATTATTCAGTTTAAAATTGCTATTAAATCATATTCAATGCCTGTTAAATATTATGTGCATCAAATAGTATAATTTAAATGTTTTTCTTTGTGATACCTTTAAAAATTAAATCTTAATACTGTAATTTGCTGAAATGAAAATAAATTAATTATTTAAATTGAAACGCATTGAATATATACAGTTACTCCCAAAATTGAGGGTACACCTACTTTTAAAACGGGAATCAATGTTTAGAATGAAAAAATTACATTAAATAAGGGAAATAATTAAAATCTTTAAGCATAGATGCGTTTATTAGATCACAATTCATTATTTTGAATGATAAAACAAAATATTTGATAGTTTAAACATACATATAATAACTTATAAAGAAAATTAACAGAAATTAATAGCCACAAAATTGAGAGTACATGCATCTATTTTCCTGCACAAATCATGAATAATAAAGAGTTAATATTTAGTAGCATAACCTTTTGCTGATATGACAGCTTCCAATCGCCGAGGCATCGATTCCACAAGATGTCTAGTGGTCTCGGGAGCAATATTCAGCCATTCTTCTTGCAATACCGATTTCAATTGTTCCTTGCTTGTAATTTGATGTTTTTGCACAGCTCTCTCAAGGTGGGACCACAGATTCTCGATAACATTTAAGTCGGGAGACTGTGGAGGTGTATTAAGTTGATTCCGACAATAGTAAAGCAGCTATTCTTTTACAACAAACGCAGTGTGCTTGGGGTCATTGTCTTGCTGGTATATGAAATTCGACCCCAGTCCCAATTTATCAGCACTTTCTTTCAAATTATTTTGCAGTACATTAAGATAAGCCATCTTGTGCATGATTCCATCGATGAATACTAGCTTTCCCACCCCCGACGCAGCCATACACCCCCAAACCATCACCGACCCACCTCCGTGCTTCACAGTAGGAATTGTGTGTTTTGGGTGGTGTGAGGTATTTGGTTTACGCCACACCATACGACGACCGTCACTGCCGAAGATGTTGAACTTACTCTCATCGCTGAAAATGACTTCGTTCCCAAACTGTCGAGGCTTTAAAATGTGTTCTTTAGCGAATTTCAATCGCTTGACTCTATTCCTCTTACCAATTAAGGGCTTTTTTCGAGCTGCTCTACCATTATAGCCAGCCTTTCTTAGGACTCTTCGTACCGTTTCTGCAGAAACCGATCGACCTAAGGTATTAGAGGTACTGGCTGCAATTTTAGGAGCACTAATTTTAGGATCAATCTTCACTTGATGTATAACTCTTCGCTCGGTTATAGAGTTCATAATTTTCTTTCTCCCTCTTCCTTCGTTATTTGCCAGCATACCAGTCTTTTTTATTTTTGGAGGATTATTTGGATGCAGTTAACACTTCGTCCAACTACTTTAGCAATATTCCGCTGGGATTTACCTTCATTTGACAATTTAAAAACAAGTTTTCTCTCTTCGATCGTCGTTTCCTTCCGATTCTCCATTTTAATCAAGACATCAAATCACAAACATAAATTTGTTATCAGATAGCCTTTGAAAGCCTTCCTTTATCATTGATCTATTATCAAATTCCTATTTAAAAAATTACTGGTAGTTTTGCATAGTGATTAAA
This sequence comes from Trichonephila clavipes, assembly GCA_019973935.1. Classification (NCBI taxonomy): domain Eukaryota; kingdom Metazoa; phylum Arthropoda; class Arachnida; order Araneae; family Nephilidae; genus Trichonephila; species Trichonephila clavipes. The sequence goes on from BMAU01020003.1 coordinate 218,904, forward strand.
GAAGTGTACCCACAATTTTGTGACATTAAAATGGTGTAGTTTTTCTTTCAAGCCTTCATATTTTTGTTTCAATCAATTTCCATATCTTACATTTAATGTTATTTGGAAGAGTAATGTGTGCATTATGAATGTACAAAAGTGCGTTAACATAGCGTATTAATTTCTACACCTGGGGATCCGATGGTGAATTCGGAATTAAGTGTACTCTCAATTTTGGGAGTCACTGTACGTTACGATTGGTTAAAAAACAAATAAAAATCAAGTAAATAAATTGGTACTTTAATTAATTTTTCAATTTGATTTTACTATCAAAAACAAATTAAAACCATCATTTTTAGTATATTTCGATGGTAACAATGAATGCCATTTTCATTTTGTTGTCACTTTTATGATATATCTGTAAGAAATTCGAATTCGAAGGGAAAAGGATGCAAGACGATGTAAAAACTTCAACACAACATAGCTTCGAAATTCAAATGTTCTCGTAGGTTTATGTGTGTGAATGCAAACATAATTTTAAAAACATAATTATTATTAAAAAACTATTACATGCAATTATTAATAAAATTAGCAATAGAATAAATTGAAATATGAACTATTAAATAAAACAGACGATTTTTTTAATGCTTAGCCTTATGCCAAACACATTTTATACTAAAAAGTTTTGAAGTTTAAAAGGTTAAAGAGAAAATACTTATTTGTTAAGTCTACTAAGAATAAAACCGATTTTCGGAACATTTTTTTAGATTGAAAAATATCTGACATTGATGTAATATTTTGATTTTACAAACACTCATTTTCTAATACAATTTATTTCTGTTTATAATCTGTCACTTTTCTATATACAGTACATTCCATATTTCGTTTCTTGCGCTTGAAAGCATAAAATTTTTCTAGAAGCTCTAATATTAATATAAGTTGGTGCAATTATATAACATTACATCCAATTTCTTTTTGCCATACTATGCTTTTTGAAGTTAAAATACCTCCATAAACACATATTGATTTGTCTCAACACAATAAACAATACCACTAGTGGACTGTCATCCTTTAATTTCTCTACTCCGTACACTACCTCTCGGAGTTATTGTTACACACACACTGAAGTTTATTTTACAAGCAGCTAGAGGACGCTGTTCATTAACAGAACTAACACATATTTTATAAGATTCCCTCTTATTTTTGTTTCGTCGTTTAGTATAATTTTAATCTACGTATAAAATTTTATTCTATACATTTATTTTATTCCATTGTATGTATATGCTATGTATCCATTGTTCCAGTGAAACTATGTTTTGTTACCAAAGTATGCTTATGAAAATTGTGAAGTGAATTGCATCTTTTTGTTGGTATAAAACATTCCGTTTTCCGAAACAATCGAAAAAGGAAATTAGAGGATATATTGGAAAGTTTAGATTATTCTGTAAATAGGAGATATCATAGTACAGTAAAGTCCTGAAATTTTACGATATATATAACCCAGCAGTTCTCGTATAACTCAGCCACACTCGGATGGTCGCCCATCCGGTATAGTGGTTAGCGACGCTGACTGCTGTGCCGTAGGGACTGGGTTCGAATCCCGGAGAAGACATGGCTGTGTGTTAATGTATAGTGTCTGCGCGACATGGGGGTACTCTAAATAGCCGTTGATCCGCAAGTCATCTCGTGAGATTGGTGGAAGAGGAAGAGAGGTGGGAGGCATCTGACCCCCTCAGAGTGTTCTCCCTCTGAATTGGGGTGGAATCAAGCCAAATTGTACTGTTACCTGTGTGGTGCTCAAAGCTACGGCTAACGAAAAGCGTCACTTAGCCCTTTGCCATGTTGAATTTCGTGGGCCTCGATCTGGCCTTTGTCGATCATGGGGCATTGGTAACAACAATAACACTCGGATGTGTAGAAGTTGATGAAAACGATACAAACAGTGGTTCCAGAACGATACCAAGTAAGACATTATGTTAAATGCAGAAATGATTGATGTTGTCACAGTCAATGAAAAATTGCCGGTCGAAACCACCATTCAATATTTTGAACAATTTGAACAACAAAGTGCGTTGGTAATGGACTAAAAGCTCATTTCTCGTCTTCTTGAATAAGCATCAAAACGCAGAGTGCAGTACGGAAGACAACAAGACATGACATTACGCATTGCTTTAAAAAGAAGTAGCCATCTTTTGCAAAGTCGGCTACTTAATTTTCATTATATAGACAGCTTCATGCCTTCATAAAGTATTTTTCGAAAATGCGTATGATCAGTTAAATTACTGTGTAGTACTATGTATTAATTAATTCTCATTTTCATGTAGTAAAGGCTCTATGCATTCAATAAGTGCGTACTTTCCCTTTGTTTAAGGGTATTTGGGCAGTTTATTTTCATATCTATTCTCATGCAAATAATACATACGAGTGCAGTACAATATTTTCTGAGGAAACACTCGTATTTATTCTTTTTTAATCCCTTTCTCCCATTATCGGCGTAGTGTCGCCAATTTAGACGGGTGCTCACATTCCTCTTGTCATTTTTGAAGCCCAGGATTAAACAGAATAGCCGGATGGGTTATAGAATTCTTAAAAGGAGACTATAGATTCTTTTCTCGCGCCCTGGGGGCAAATAGATATTGAGCTGACTCTTGAATGGTTTAATAAAACCGTTCTTTTCTTCTCCGACACCAGTGGTGGATAGATTCAACAGATGGCTTTTTCTTTACAGTTATCTTTAGAAGGAACATGCCTGTTTGACGGCCATCTATTCTCTCGTTCCCTCGCACATGTTGGCCGTAATGCACTTGTATGGAAGAAGTTTTGGCCTTTTGGGAGGAAGAAATACCAAGGAGTGTATTCCAAATATCGTAGTGGCAGTTCGATTTATAGGCCCTCCATTTGGTTCACGAGGTGCGGGGACATCGATAATATAAGCCGTCACAGTTGTCCCGGAGGAACCAATGGCAGTTTGGACCAAAACAGAGGGCATATGCAGACCCGTGACCCTCTCCAATCAGAAATAATTGGGGGGAGCTTAAGGAGACGGTTCGGAAGGTGAACCGAGATCTTATGTGAGATCATCAGCAAACTACAATCAGGGGCGGAGCAACAGAGACTGCGGTGCAGCCGCGCCTACTATTTGACTTTTGCGATAAGGAGAGACCTGCTATAGGCTGTGTGGCAACGGGACCAGAAATCGGGAAGATCATAGAATTGCGATCTGGATATTTCTTCCAGTGAAAGGCTGCGGGGCAGCGAAGAATAGATACCATAATAATGGTTCACAGTTTCTTAATCTAATTTGTAAATAAAATAATAGTTGGCTATGTGATCTCTTTCGATACCCAGGAATAAGGAAACTTGGGCGTCATGACGTTGCATCGACCACCTTAAGGTCCACATTAGGCCAAGTTTTCGAAAATTTTCTGTATTCAGTTTTATAACAGGTGACACAATTGTAGTTTTAGATACAACTAGTTTTGATTTAGATAATTTAGGCATATTTTGTGTGAGTTGCAACGTGACATTTATTTCTCTAAATTTTGTTTTAGTTATTTACGCTCTCTCAAGTAGAGGTTTGTATTTTTGTTATAACTCTCAGACAGTTTGTTACTTAAGTTTATTTAAATGTCTATGCAAAAAAAAATTTTTTTATTTTGCTTTTAGACATTTGGAACTTAACTGATAAGATATGAAGTATTTATTTCATTCAGAAAAAAAATGTATTGATTAAAACAAAAATGAGGATTGATTTTCTGAAATAGGTTGCTCTTTTTCAAAACAGTAATATAATATAACAGTATATATGTTTTTCAAAAATTATTTCAATTTAGGGACAATCTTAACCAGTTTTAAATTGTACAAATTTATTTTTGTTTGCAGTGATAATGCACAAAACTGATAAACATCCTGGGGAGAGTTCTAGATATAGATAAACTGAAGACGATGACAAAAAAAGGTAAGGCTGTAAACAAAATAGCGAGCAAGTAATATTGATGAATATCGCTGTCAACTTATTAAAAAAAAAATTCGTGGAAATCTCACATAGTGACACACCATTTCGATTTTCCACCAAAATGAAGAGTGTGCGTGTGGAAGGGGGGTGGTGAGAGACGGGATATTTCCAACTGCAAACATTCTGCTAAGAGATGCACGTGAGCTTCAAATGCCGTATTCAGAGTTAAACTACTTGACAATCTGAACAATGTCAAAGTTAGAAAAAATTCCTAATGTTTTGAAAAATATCGTTCTACTCGAAACTAATAAATGTGCAATCATACAAGACCTAATCTTCATTATTTTCGTGTCATTTTTTTATTATTTCTAAATATTTTTAAAAGAAGCTAAAATTATCAATGACTGGAGAGTACTCAGTTTATGAAAATATTTGAATTTTGTGGTCCTAAGCAAAGTTTATTATTTCATGAAAAATTATGTAATGGGGAGAATTTAATATAACTTAATCATCCGTGAAAGGCCTAAAAATTCCTTTTATGTTGAAGTCAACAAAATGAAAAAATATATGCAACATGTTATACATTAAAAAATATATTAATGTCAAACAAAAATTAATTAAATATTAAACTAGAAAGCTAACAAATTACTAAAAAAAAAAATTCAGAGTATTTCTTTTCTATTTGAAAAAATATCTTGTCTGGGGAGTGTCAAGTTTGGTTTATGTAGAAGAAACAAAAGGCTAAGAGCAACTGATTTGGCTTGCCTTAATTTTGATTTGTAGAACTTGCTATGGAGAACAACGCTGTTTTCAATCTTTTCTTTCTTGTTCCTTTTTTTCATACTTTTTGATTGAATTTTTATACTATATTTGGAGAATTGATTAAAACTTTTTGCCGATCTACCTTAAGGAGATTTGTAGAACACGCTAATGATTTCTTGCCACGATAATAATTCTAATCTACTCAGCATATGACCTATAAGCCTCTAGTTGTATCCCACACATCAACAAGAAAAAATTGGTACTAACAAGAATTGACAAATCTTTTGATAAATTTGCCGGTTTAGACGCATATTCTCTAGAAGAGAGTCGCCAAATTAGAAAAGAATTGCCAATGAAAAACGATATAACATTTCAGATTCATTGTATTTCCACCCTTACCAATATTAATGTTGTATATATATTCTTAACTTATACAACATAAATATTCTATTACCAGTATTAATGTTGAAAAGTTAGTGCATATCTTGAAATGAACCGTAATTCGTTCTAATACCACTCCCAGTATTCTTGGTATCCTTACCAAGAAACATGACCAACGCTAATATTTTTAAGCTAGATAAACTTTCATTTTTAAACGTTACAGTAGAGGGCTACGATAGCAAGGGGTGACCAATGCTATAAATGCCAACAATTCAATCACACGGCAAGCAATTGCCATATAAAACCTAAATGTCTTAAATGGGAACCCCATCAAACAAGTGAATGCGAGATCGATTCGAAACTATGTACTGCGTGAATTGTGCAGCATATGGCCACTGGCCAATTACTCAAAATGTCCACTATACCCCAAACCACGCAAAGGAGCAACAATAAAACCAAATTACACTACAATAGTTAACAGTCTCCGCCCAAACGTATCTTTTTTGCGCAAGCAGCAGCCCAACAGGAAAGGAATAAGAATACCGCTCCCACCCCCCAACAGATGGCACCACGAATCGGTCAGGTTCCTACTACAATAACAGCACAAACTCAGGCCGCAACAACTCATTGCAAAGCAACAAAAACCAGTAATGCTAAAAACGAATGTATTGGTCTCATAACCCAAACACTAACTCAAACTATTCAAGCTCTATCACTACTTGTTCAACAAATTAATAGTATAGACTTCTCATCTAACACCCCTCAACCATCCAATGCCAATAAAAATAAATCTCAACGAAAGAAGGAAATACGCGCCTTAGTAGAGGCTCTTCTAGATGACTACGATGAATAGACACCAAATAGCGGCCTGAGTTTGTGTTCTTGGAACGCGAACGGCCTACTGAAAAGCAAAATCTCAGAATTAAAAATTTTTATAGAGAAGTACGATCCCGACATCTTACTAATCCAAGAAACACGTTTGAGACCCACCCTCAACATAAACATTTCAAATTATACATGTTACAGGAACGACCGCATCTCGAACGGAACTACTCCTACTCTCGGTGGTACAATAATTTTTATTAAAAAAATCTATTCCGCATTTCTCCCCATCCCCCACTCTGCATCATATAGAAGCTACCACCGTAACTATTACTCCCCCGAATATTAGCAACTTCTCAATTACTTGTATTTATATTCTAGATCTGATAAAAACTTATTCACTGTTGATATTGAGGCTCTCATTCAGGCCAACAGTAACTGTGTGATTTTTGGCGATTTTAACGCCACACACAGTTATGGAATTGCTCAAAAACTCTCCCAGAGGCATTCAATTAAAATACTACACTGACGACAATAACCTAGAAATTGCTTTTCCCAACTCTCCAACCAGATATGGATACAACTCCTCGAATACTCTTGATTTCGCAATAATTATAACTTTAACTTACAATATTGTATCCATAAACGACCTTTCGTCAGACCACAACCCTGTCATGTTAAACTTTAAATTGCTACCCCCATCCATAAAGATAATCCTAGAGCAATTACCACCTGTTGGTCTGCTCAGAAAAAAACAAAAATGAAATTAAACTCTTCGACTATGCTAAAATCAACAGTGAATCTACGTTAGAAGAAAAAGTAGCAAAGTTCGCGGATGCGGTTAGCTCCGCCCACAATAGCTTGCCAACTAAAAACACCCGACACAGCTACACGCCACAACACATCAACTATCTAATAACTTGTAAAAATAGGGCCAGGAAATTATACCAACAGACACTAAATTACACAAAACTGAAGCCAACAGACTTCAAAAATTAATTAAAAAGAAATCAGGATACACGCACAAAACACTTGGAACGCCAAACTCGAATCACTTGAAACCCAAGATAACAGCAAAAAACTTTGACATTCCAAATTTAACCGGACCCAATGGCATCGCTAGCAACGATGAACAGAAGGCCAACTTAATTGCAAACACTTTCATAGACAATTACACGGAAAATAAAAGACCAGGGAAGCACACTACCAACATAGACTTTCACTAATACACTGACAAGATTTTCTCTACTCACCCACCTTCATCTCCTATCTCTCCCACAGACCCAGACGAGAACTATATGAAAAAAAAAAAACAAAGCACCTGAATCGATTTCACCAATCTTTTAAAATTTCTTAATCTTTTCTTGCACTTTCCAACTGAATGGAAAGTTTTTTTTCCAATTCACAAGCCTGGAAAAACAAAAATTCTCCAGATGCCTACCGGCCAATCTCTCTATTATTTTTGATTAGAATTTTTAGCACTACTTTTTAAATATTTGGATTAACGGAAAAAATCAGGATTTCAGAAAACTTTGCTGTCTTCCTGGATATCATTTGACCGTGTCTGGATAACGGACTCATTTATAAACTTATTACGTATAATTTTTCCACCTGCTATTATTCATATTCTGTACTCATACCTCACTAACAGGAAATACAAAGTCAGAGTGAACGACACGCTAATTACACACCGCGTCAACATTGGGGTAACACAGGGTTCCCTTTTGGGACCTTGTTATTCAACATTTACGTTAATGATATACCTTCACACCCACGCACTATGATTAATCTACTGACAGCACGCCACTTACAAAAATATGACCTGCACTAAGCCGAAAAAATCTTCAATGAGAAAATTAAAATCAACGTGGATAAAACCGTTGCGGTGTTATTCACTAAAGCTCGCAAACCAATTGCGCCGCCCACTATATTCCACACCACTAGTCTCAAACAAAAGTATTGGTGGAAGCCTCTAACGATAAATTCCGTATCGCATTAAAGAAACACCCCTTAATTTGCCGGAATTTTGTATCTATACAATAAGGTATTTGCCGTTTTTGGTCCAATTCTGAGCTACGGATTTATGGGGCTACGCAGCTAACACAAACATAAAAATCCTAGAAATATTCTATCATCCGATGTATCGTAAGAGCATGCAGCAAACGAAAAATTTACAGAGCCATCAAAATACCTCCTTTTAAAAACATATACAAGACTTAGCCAAAAATGACAATCTCCCCAACATCAATAATACCAACATCATCAAAGAAAATTACACCCTCTGGATATCAAAAAAGACCTAGGAGAATTTCCTAGACTCCTACAATCCGCCTTAATTTATTTAAATGTTCATTCACCAATCGGCGAATGAACCCCCTCTTACTAAATTTTAATCTACTTTTCTCTAAATTTTCATTAAACTCTAATTTACTTAAACTCCCATCAATCCTATATTCAATGCATCTATACCATATTCAATTCCCCCAATGCACAACCTTCGGCACAGCCATTAGAGAGGATTCTCACTTTCTGCTCCCGCTCCTCTACGAGAGATGACGTCACTCCTCCGGACAAGCGCTTCACCTCCGATGTCACCCCATCAATCATACACACATAGCCACAACGAACTCTTTACTATTTTACTCATGATTAAACATTTTGAACATTTAGGACAATAGATTTTTAAGAACAATAGTGAACTATAGTTACATTATGTGCATTAGAATTTCCAATCTTTTTTAATGATTCAAATGATTACCGGATTTCATAAAATCCAGTTTCCCGTTCTAATTCGTTCTAATGTTTGGGGATAAGTGATCAATAGACATTATAAAATTCCACCACTTTTATTTAATATAATCATTATATCTCAATAACAAATGCCAATGGGTGTGAAATGAATCTCGATTCCTAACCATAAGATAATAAAGATTCGCTTAACTCTTAAGAGATGCCTTCGTGGTACTGCCACGACGGTTCAATCTTCAGAAACATCGACTTCACTATTATGCTTTGTAACCACAAACTCATCCTCCTTACGCGATTACAATCTCATCATCTACTTTCTCACTTCAGATCTTTTTAAATAGCAATACTAATTTACGCATTAGGATTCCTTTACAAGGTGAGGTCCTCAAATCCAGTAATGAATAAACAGATTTTCCGATAGTTTAATTAGAAATGCTTGAGAAACAGCACGAATCTCTTTGCATAAAATCTAAACAATGAGACACTAGTGATATATCATCATTATTTTAAACTATGTTCAGATGGTAAGGGTGATACACCAATTTGTATTTCGCTTTCTAAGCTTTCGACCTATTCAGTGGAAGACTATGAAGCTCAATTAAATTAAATGCGAAGCGATTCGCATAAATTTATACGAAGATTTTTGAGTCCTACTTGCTATCAAGTAACTTGAGGTAATTGATTTTGATTGGTGAAGAACTTGAATTTAACTCCAATTTTTCCTGATTTTCCTATTCTTTTCAGTTTATCATAAGGATCTTACAATGTTAAACAGGTTAAAAGCTATCGAGGTTCGATTCAGTTAGAAGCCCGTTGTAGACCAATGATGTCTTAAGATTTCTTGTAACCCTTGGACCCTATTTAAAACATTCGTTATCAAATACTTGTACAAGTGGTAAACCGTAGCAAGTACATTGTGTGATTCACTATCTCACAAACCTAGGTACAAACCTATTCAATTGACCAGCGCCTTTCGACTAAATGATGGTTATATGGTAGTAAGCCTAGGGAATGGTGGAATGGCATAATAATGCAAACTTACCAGTGTTACCAATTGACATATAGTTCGAAACTCCCAGTTTCTAGCAGAATATGTGCAGGAATAACATTTGACGTTTAAAATTATTCGCATCATGAATTTATTGAGGCCAAGTCGAGAACGGCCCAGTTGGCTACTAGTTTCAGATGTCTTTGTCTCGGACTTTCTTGCCAAGGATGCCTTAAGACATGGGCCAATCGGGTCGAGGCCTCGGCCGCAATAGGGACGTCTTCTCGTTCTCGATTCAGCTGTAAGAAGATCATAATTCGAATAATTTCCAAGGTCAAATGTTATTTCCGGTTGTAGTCTCCGAAAAACTGGAAATTTCGAACTATATGTCAACTGGCTACATGTAATGACCGTCGTCCAAGTACAGGCCCAGGCCTACCACCATACACCATTATTCATTCAGTCTTAAAGGCAGCAATCGGTCGAGTTGGTATATACGATTGTAAAACCGGCACATTTATTTGTTTCGGGTTATTGTCAGTACGAGTATTTGACAACGTATTCCATGTAGTCATTAGTGGAGCCTACATTTGTGTAAAGGGCCCAGGGCCTACTTTTGAGTAAGAGCCCAGAGCCTCAAGAAGGCTTGTCTCTGCTTCTTGCTCATCAAGTGGAACAGTTTAATTTTTTACACCGTGCTTAAGGATCATAATTACCTACAGTCACAAATTCTTTTTTCAGCCTAATTTATAATGAAGAATATATTATTATAACGTTTTCGTCTCGCAGTTGTGATCGGCGTCTTTGTGGAAATAATCACCACATATACAAAGACACCTGTGCAACTTTGAATTACTGCGTAGTACCATCTTGGATCATCCGTCGACCTTTGGCATCACGAGGGACTCTTTTCCCGTTTCTAGCAGGATGTAACGAGATGCTAAAAAGAGGTGCCGGCCCCGTGATCCCCAAGCAGAGGGAGGGAGAACCAGGGAGAGATGTTTTGAACCTTCAAGTGGGTGGTCCCCAAAGGGATCCCTCCTCTCACAAACAACTGTTTTGAACTCTAATAATTTTTAATAAGTTTAATAACTTCAATGTATAAGTATATAAATAATAGCTGTGACATAAATAAACTAAATATTTAAGTTAATCATTGTCCCACTACCGTTATTTATCTAAAACGTCACAATTATTAAAATTAAAAATTGGGGGGTAGAAAAACAAGTATTAGTGAAAGTCTAAAAAATACATAAAACTTAATGTTTAAAAAAACATAAAGGAATTCTAAAAAGATAGTCACCGTATTTCACATCCCCTATCATTACCACATCCCTTTTATTACTACCCGGATGTGAATAACTTCTCTCAATCGAAACAATCGGAAGTGAATTCGTCATAATCGAATATATTCATATGCTAAAAATTCCCTCCAGACTTAAGTTTGTACATACCATGACTAATTCCTCAATGAGAATAAGGTCGAAAAGAAAGCCAAGAACTCTCGATACAAGTGTTTTTACCTTATTCGCTTATCACCTACAAAACCCTGATAAGGCGAACCAAAAAATGCACCTATACCTGAGACGAGGGCGACGCCTTTTTTTTCAAACTGAGGCTCTAATCGCAAAGTGAACTCTGAGCCTTCTCCTTTTTGGTGATCAACTTCAAACGCACCGGTCGGAAATTGTTTTAGAGTCGTTGCCGGATATTGAACGAGGGTGTACATAAGAACGTCGTAAAAAGTTGACTAAGAGAAAACATGGGTTACGGTAAAAAAGATGAAGAAAATCCCGTTTCTGAGGATGAAATTGAGGCAGAGGCCGAAAAGAAAAGGTTGAATACCCCTGAAGGGGAAGAGATGGAAATGAAGAAGATCCCCGTGAAGACCAGGGATGGGGCATATCCGGAAGTGATTGTGGGGCAGAGCGACCCCCTCATTAAAGCTCACCATTTGAAATACTTGTTGCTTGGATTCAATTTATTTCTAACGGTAAGAAAAATTTCCGTTACTTTTGATAAGACTGTTAAATGTTTTATATATATTTAATATTTTAAATAGTTACCTGTGTAATGGCTTAAATTTCATGTCGTTGTATTATTTTATAGGGCATGTGTAGATGTTTTGGGTTTTTTTATGTCTGTGTATTGTCTTGAAATTCATACATCTACATTGATTCAGAAGGATATGTGTGATCTAAAAATACGTTGGGATTTTATATTAACTGATTTAAATTTTAAAGTCACCTTTTTTAAAAACTCGGGATAACAAATAAATGCAAAATTAAGGCTTCAATTATATGTAATCGAATAGTGAAAATATGGAAATGCATATTATACACTTCAAGGAAAAACTGGATAGATACATAAGTTTGTTTACGCTTTATGGAAGCAATTTTGATACTTAATTTTTATTTTTAAAAGCCATATTTTTGGTGGCGATTTGCTTCTATCTGACAGCCATGATTTTTGACAACAGCTCTAGCTTGAATGTTCTATGAAAATAAACTTTCTCTTAGTACTGTCCAATCAAATTTACTCCATTCATCTTGAACCGTTTTCCTAAGTCCGTTAAGGGTTCTTGCATACCGTTTTCTTTTGGCTCATTTTAATAAACCGAAAGTACAATAATTCATTAGAGAAGGGTCAGGTGATTTTACAGGAGTTTCTTCAAATGGTATACACTTTGTTTCTGTGGCGTAACGGAGAATATTTGCCCCCTCCCGTAATGTCTGGTTTGGGGCTCCAAGTCATTCTTGGCATCAGTCAAGCTTTGGGAACCTAGAATTTTGCCACCGCCCCTCCCCGCAAAGCGGGGGTGTATATTACGCCACTGAGAGGCTTCCTAGTTTAAAGCTCATCTTTATCAATGTCCGTTCCATATAAGGCTGGAATTTCTTCTTTAAAAATTTGTTCTAAGATATTCTGCTAATAGTAGAGTGAATTAATTTTGACTTTACATGAGACTTTTGTGATTTTTTTATTTACCATTGTAACAAAATCTTGCAACTATCCTGAATCCCTTTGGGAACTTTTCTGTACACTGACAAAGCCTTTTCGTATGATCATTTCCGTCAGTTGAGCAATAGAAAATTGATCTTCTTTTACTACAGTCACTTAAATATACCCATGCCTCATCGAGTGTTACCGCAAATTTCCATTCTTTTGGCAGCTAGGTGCTTTTTACACACTTTTCAAGATAAGTGACTTTTAGATAGTTGCCTGCTTCCGAACAGTCTTAAGATGAAGTTTAGTGGTCCTGTTTTCATTTTTACATTCACAGTTAGACGTTTTTCCCCTTCAAATTTAATATATTTTGAACACCTTTTTTGAAATACACATTAACCCAGATTTTTATACCGCTTTATAATTTGTTGATACGAACATTTCTCCTCGGAAAGCGCAATTACGCAATCTTCGTACCATATATCGTTTTTAGGAGCCATTTTTAAAATAAATCTTTTAGTTTACATTCTAATCAAAAGAAAACATTAGCAGATGATTATTCTAAACTTGCCAAAGTTTTATTTCAAAATGCAAACGAGAAAATAAATTTCAAAATCGTTTCCATAAAGTGCGAACGACCTTCTGTGTATGGGGAGCTATAAACAAATACTGAGTAATAAATTAAAAAGATTATTAAATTATAAAGAATTTCTTATAAAATCTGTTCCTTTTTACTACACTTGACAAATTCCTATGGAATTTTTTAAAATATTTTTAATGGATTTTTGTGCTTAATATATTAATTTCTGTCTATTGTAAATTTTAAAACATTTTATTAGTCTTAAATTTTATTTTAAACAAGCAGATTAACAAAGAAAAGCAGATCACTTTTGAATTATATATTAGGAATATCAAAGAAAAAGCAAACTAATTCCACAAAATATATAAAAATATTTAAATCTTTCATAAATCAATTTGAGAGTTACCAAATAATTACTCTCTGATACGGTTTCATTTCTTTTTAAAATAAAAATATTCAAATTGTTTTTTAATTTTAGGGGGGGGGATGGGGTTCTATAATATTTTTTGGATATTATATAAAATACATTACAGAATGATACGTTGATACATTTCTTATGATTCTATAACAATATACAATTAAGTTATAGAAAATCTAAACTTAAATTGAAAATAAGAGAGATATTGTTGTATTTGAATAAGTATACAGTATGTTATTTAAATAACTAATTACTCTTATCTGCTTGGATTTGGTTATTTTCAAACTAAAAATGTTTCTTTTGTAATTTTTATGTCTACAAAATGGCTTATAAATATTTATGTTCTCAAAAGTTTATGGTATGTTGTTTATGTTAAAGCCTATTTTAACTTACAAAGAATCACTTTTTTATTATTAAAGACTCCAATAAGTAATCTGTGAATCTTTTTTTCTTGATAAATACATATTCTAAATTTAGAATGATAGCTAAATTTTGAATGTTTGAATTAAAGGCTGGGAATAATAAAAGTAGCTGGTTAATATTTAAAAAATTGGTGAACTGACTACAGTAAAAACGGAATGGGAGAAACATTTTTGCCTTCTTTTTTTATACGTTAACGACAAGAGAGCATAGTATAGGTTTTAGAACCTCAATTAAAAATAAATCAATAATTTTTCAGTTTTTAGAAGTGTTTTAATTTAAATTTTTGTGTAAAAATTCTTCTGAAGTAAATTTGCTGAAGAGTGTCACTAAAATAAATAAGTATATTTGCAATGAAAGGAGATCTTATTTGTGCATAGGAGTCACATTATACAAGAAAGTTAAACAATATATGACTGAAACACCAAGGTGAAAAAAATTAGTTTTATTTCTGCCAATTTCGTGGTAAAATATTAAGATAAACATACACCCAGTGGCGTAACGTACGCCTCCCCCCACATTACGGGGGTCCAGGGCTCTAGGAGGCCCAAAGCCTGACAGTCGCCAAGTACCTTCCCTTTGTAAAATCCAACTTGGGGGCCTAAAACCTGACTTTTTGCAGGGGGTCCCAAATGTTCTCCGTTACGGCATTGCATACTCCACTCTTATTTCATTAGTTTATATATATATATATATATAATCAAATATAAAAGAATTTTTTCAATATATAATCATATACATATACATACACATATATATAAATTTATACACACATATACATATACATAAACAAAAATATAAAAATAATCATATAGTTATATACCTAAGATAACTAAAAGTAGGAAGGAGGCACATAGTATAAAGACAAATTCCTGGCCTTAGGAACCAGGATTGCAGGTTTAAACAAGTTTTGCGGCGCCAACCTTCACCTGTAATTTGTCATACTATGTACCAAGAGGAAAGGAAAGAGTTATATATGTGTAGAATTTAAATATTAAATCATTAAACTAAAGAACATATGAACATAAACATAACCTACTAAAACGTATTTATAACGATGGCGAGGAGTGCAGTATCGTGTTCCCGCCAAATAGGGAGGGCAGAACCGCATAAAGTTAATTGCGATACGATATAAGAAACGATTAATTGCGATACGATATACGATAATAAGAAATAATATATATATATATATATATACTTTTAAAAAATCATAAAATACTTTTAAAAATCATAAAAATAAAAATCAAAAAATTAGCGTAAAATATAAAGAAACTCAGAAAAATATATATATTAAGAATTTAAAAAAAAAAGCATGTCGCGCCATCTATATAATAATTGTAGGATAAATTAGATATTGTCTAAATTTAAAAAAACATTACAAAACATAATAACAGTAAATAATTACATTAATACAAATTGTGTATCATAAAAAACTATTATAAATATAATTACAAAGAAAATTAGTAGGGTATCCATGTTCAATACAGTGATTAAAATTTTTTTTTAAGATTTAAAAAATATTAGCTTTATCGCTAACTAATACTTTATTGCGATAAATATAGTTAAAAATAATATTTCTATATAAAGATATTGATAAATTAGAATTCCAGTAAGGCACTTTGATGATATTAAAATTAAAGGCATCTCTTTTATCATAAATATTAGAATGTAGTTTCAAATCCTTAATATACAGTGATACATCTAGGTAATTTGTTTTGATTGGATTATTATTAATTTTAACTAAATTTAAGTAGGACGGATAGAAATTAATAATAGGATTTAAATTATCATTTTTACCAAAAATAATTAAATCATCAATGTATCTAAAAATGTAGTAGTCATTATTAATAACATAACTATATTCATAAAAATGTAAATAAAGATTAGCCAAACTATTACTAGCTGGGCCCCCTTGTGGGAGTCCTTTCTCTTGTTTATATATATGTATATACATTCAAGGTTGAGTGTAAAATTGCACATATTCGAAAAATTAAAGAATAGTTGATGATCTGACTGAGCTCCTTCAGAAGTCTTAACGTTAGTACACTTGCAAATTCAGCTGTGCAGCTATTGGGAGATACTGAATCAAAAGTCATGATAACGTCTACAAAACAAAAGTGTAAGAGGAAGAAGAAAAATACTTGCTAAACCCCAGAAGATATTAAAGAGGATTGCTGTCCAACAAAGATAAATCACATCCTCAAAAAGTATTGATTGCTCAACTTAATTTGAATCTACAATACCTGGTTTCTTTCTCATTTTTCAATTCCTTTTATTTTAGTTCACCATCTCCCTATATCTTGTTCCAATTTTCTAACGTTAATAAAATACATTTTAAAGCACTCAGTTGAGCTGAAATTTTATACATACAATTATTTTGGATAATAATATAGTAATTTAATTATAATTAATAAAAATTAATTGATTAAAACTAAGTATTCAAATAAATTAAAAATACAGCCACGTTGGCATCATTTTTGGTGACGTGTGTCAAAACACTACTTTAAAAGGTTTTTTTCTCAAATTTTAAAGAGCTCATTTGAGAAATTTTCTACACACGATTGTTTTGGGTGACAATACGATATAATTGAATTATCATTAATTAAAACCAATTGACTGAAACTAATTATTTAAAGAATTACAGATACAGTCACTTAGGCTACATTTTTAGCGACTTGGTTCAAAATTTAAAAGATTTTTTTTTCTCACGTTTTAAAGCATTCAGTTGAACTAAAATTTCATATGCACGAGTGTTTTGGATAACAATACGATACTCTTTAATGATAATTAA
This sequence comes from Trichonephila clavipes, assembly GCA_019973935.1. Classification (NCBI taxonomy): domain Eukaryota; kingdom Metazoa; phylum Arthropoda; class Arachnida; order Araneae; family Nephilidae; genus Trichonephila; species Trichonephila clavipes. Next base: position 235,694 of record BMAU01020003.1, read on the forward strand.
TAAAAATTAATTAATTAAGAATATTCAACTGAAAGCTTTCTCAAAGCCTTTAGTTTTATTGATAAATGCAAAACATGTACAGCCGAATGTTACAATACCATAAAGCTTGGAATACAGACCAATGGAAGCAAGAAATGCTGTTCATAGATACCTCAACCCCCCTACTATTTTCCATCTCAACAATGGATTTGTATACAGAGAATAAAAATAACAGTTTACAATCCAGTTGTTTGGAATCGATCCAGTTATCATCTTAGAAAATAGTGCGAAATGCACACAACCACTGTAAATGACTATGTCCATTTAAAAGATTGGATACTCAATTTTACGAATGATTTGATCACTCAGGATAATAATATCTCTTTTTCAACGACGAAGAATTGATCAATAATATTTTGAAGAACGTGAACATGAAACTTAACACTTTTTCTGCGGTTTCCATAATCTTTTTCCCACCAGATTGAAATATCTTCTATCAATTGCGTTTTGTGTTGGAATACAAAACAATGGGTTTCCTCAAGAAACCATTACGAATGTGTAGCAGTTTTTGATAGAAAAATGGGGTAAAAACCCGTTTCCGATATTCAGAGTTTATGTACTTTCATTCTAATAAAGAATTCAATCAGTTTGAGATGCCACAGAATTTTGAAGAGGACCGCGATTCTTTTACTTTTTCCTTTATCATTTTGCCTAAATTCTGTATGAAGAAACTACGAAAGAAAATGAACAAGCAAATAAATATGATACCAAAAATAACTAACAGTTTGTGAAGAATTCAATTTTAAATCAAATATATACAGAGGTGTGAACTGTAATATATATATATAATAGGAACTTTCTATCAAAACATTAAAAAATATCGGAATACTTTTTTTAAAATCAATTGTTTATATGAAAAAATATAGTATTATAAAAAGCACAAATTGGAGCCCCATTACATTTGTTATTGGAAGAAAAAATCTTGGAAGAATTTATTTCGGTAAGTATGAGTACATGGAAGACACATTTAGATATTTGTGACTTTTCAGTTTTCAATTTTTGCTAAAAATAACTAAAAGTCTTAACTCACATAATCCTACAGAGTATCCCGTAATAACGCCTTTTTAAAGCATATAAAAATTTAAAAGTACTTCAAATATTTTGTGAAAAATTTGAATAAGAAAAGTATCTGATAATAATTAGAATATATATTTCCCTACAAAGATCCAAAGCAATGTTGAGAGCATGATTACATTTAAGAAAATCATTGTTCATAAAGTTCTATGAAACAACAACTTCTTCTGCTATACATCTGAAAAATGAAAACGATATGTGATTTTAGTAAATATTTTTGAATAAGAGAAAGGGAAGGAGAAGAGAATGGCGTCTTAAAACTTTTCTTAACCTTGCAGTCTTAGCCCTGAGACTTACAGTTTACTAATGTACTATTGAAGCTGTACTGCTTTCCTTCGTCAGTGGCTCGACAACCCAGTATAGGCCTTCTCAAGAAGCCTTTTCCAGGCCAACCTTCCACTTGCTAGTGTTCTCCAATTTTTAGTTATCAAAACCAGGAGATCTTTTTCTAGGTCTTCAATCCATCTAAAATTTGACCTGCCTTTTTTCCGTGTGCCAATTAGTTGGGCATGGAAGACTTTTTTAGTGGGATGGTCTTCGTCTATTCTGGTAACGCGCGACCTGCCCATTTAATTTGTTGTAATTTGATGAAGTTAACGATGTCAGATTCCTTATATGAGCGATAGGGCTCTCAATTAGATCTTCTTTACCACGTTCCATTTTCCTGAATTTCTCTAAAAATAAATCTTAAAATCTTCCTTTCGTAGATACTTATCATGTTTTCATCTGTTCAAGACATGAACCAAGTTTCACATGCATAAGTTAATACTGATCTTAAACAACTTTTATACAATAGAACCCTTTTTTGTTTTTCTTTTGATTAAATTCAATTTTATATATGTATATATTCCATTAAGACATCTATTAGCCATAGTAATTCTCTTTTGGATTACAGTAGTACAATCGTTTCTATTGTTAATTTCCGAGCCAAAAAATGTAACTGTCTACAGCATCAAAATTATACTCATCAATTTTAAAGTGGGAATTGTTAAAACAGGATTTAGTGCAAGGCATATATTTGTTTTCATTCACATTGATTTTCAGTCTCATCCTAAGGGCCTCTTTCTCTAAAGAGAAGAAGGCTTGTCTTAGTGCGGTGGATGTCCGAGAAATGATATCAATGTCATCATTGTATCTGTGCTGCTTTATTCTATAATAATTTCATATTTTCTTGCTTATTATTAAGTTAGATATATAGTAATTTAGTATAATATTTACTACATAAATATGTGCACATCCGCAGATAAATACATAAAACACATTCATATGTTTTTGTGCTCTCTTTGGCCTAAATTAAACTTTAAATTGGTATAATTTTGATGCAGTAAGAACAATAAATTGGAAAAATTGCTGGTAAAATATTTCACCATGAAATCATTTTTCGACGTTTTTTCACACAAATATATAATTTGAGTCGAAATAATTTTAATAAAACATGCAAACATTTAGTAACCACATCAGATTTCATTTTCATATGTCATTTCTTAGCTTTAATTTTGAATTCAAATATTTTCATTCTCTATGACGTTATTCTTATAGTAGCATTAATCATTTTAGTGAGATCGGTCATATATTTATAGAATAGTTTTATTACAATTACACTGAAAAACCTGGGAAATACTTACCTATGAAATTAGAAGGAGGGAAAACACGTAGCATTGCATTTTTTGTCACCAATCTTCTTCAGCATTCTTAATTCTTCATTGCTGATAATTATATAAATTATATAAGAATATACCTGTACGTAATTTTGAGCGAAAGAAATAATTTCGATAGTTTTTGACACTAATATTTGGATATGCTACTATTACTGTTTAGGAACTGTTTTCAACTTATTTTCATATTGATTAAGCAACGACCAAAAACTGGTTGCATCAATTAAGGTATCCGACTACTTGCGACAACTTTTTTTAAAAAAAAATAAATAGAGATAGGGGGATTGTTTTGTGGTTTTTGGATTTAGTTAGTATATTTTAAGAAAAATGTGCTAAAATTAAGAAGAAGAAAAAAGAAATTAGTATTACTAAGATGGGTAAAAATTGACGAAAAATTACATAAACGGGGCCCATTCTGTACAAAAGGTTTATGAGCAAATTTTCAATTTTAATGTGTTGTTTTGCTATTCCTTTTTGAAATGACCTTTAGGATAAGAGATATTTTAAGTTTTACAAAAACTAGAGGACTTTATCTTCGTTAATATATGAAATTGCTTATGAAATGATTGTCTTATGTAAATATAATTGTAATTATATTTACATAAGGGAGTGTAAATTTTGTAAGAAAACAGTGATTGACAAATCTGAAGTTTAAATACTTCTACTATTATACAGAACATACACAAAAAATTCCAGCTAATTACTTTCAAAACTTTTGAGCAGTCTCTGTCCCCGTGTTTGAGCATTTTCACAAAAAAAAAACACATTTCTGGTAAAACGCATTTTAAAGTATGACATCTTGCTAAAAGTAGTGGCATTTGCTTGAATTAAAACACTTGTGTTTTTGTTCTAGTGAAAGTAAAATAATAAACTTAGGGTATTTTTATAAAGCTAATAAGATGGCCTGTAAAATAAAATCATAAAAGTTTGTCAATTTTCGGCAAAATTTACAATTTCGGGGTAGTCGGATACCCTAATGAAAACGTCTTGCAGTATCGTTGTATTTGCATTAATTATTAATATATTTTTCTTGATGCACAAGTTTTGTTTTGCATCTTGCTTTCTTTGTTATTTCTCCTTTGTGTGAGGAACAAATAAATATATTTTTTCCATATTATTCTTTCTATAAATATACTATTTATTTTTGCTTATGTAAATTGGGATTGCTCTCCAGATACTACTTTCTATTCACCATCAAACACAGAAAAAAAATTACTTCAATTAGTGAAAATTTTTAATTTAAAAGACCAATTAATTATTAAAATCAGCTAATATTTCATAAATTTAAATCTGTTTAGTCAACTAAATTGCGATAGTAATGACTTGATAACATTGTGTAACTATTAACCCCTTAAGAGCCTCCGTCGTATATATCCGTCTTGTTCAACCGTGCGGTGAGTGGCCCGGACGTATATATACGTCTTTCTAAATACGATTCTTTAATTGCGCTGCTATCAGTAAAACTATTCCGAAGGCTTTGGAATGCAATAAAATTACCTTGGCTGTCTTTAAGAAGGATTTACTCATTTTAGAGAAAAAATTGCTTATTTTTGCTTTTCCTTTCCCCTCCAACAAACCACACATTCGCGTCTATGTGAAAAACGGTATCACAGGGAAGCGAATTGCGTTATTTTTAATCAGCAGTTAAAGGGCTTGAAACGTTTGAAAAATGTTCCAATTTCCAAAATTTATCATGTCTATTTCAAACATAACTCCATAAATTGGAGCGAGCGTAAGGCATCAGTTGGAATATAAATTATAAATACTTTTTTTCTTTCATTTGGGATGAAGTATTTTAAAACAAACAAAAAAAATTCTTTTAGAATAATTTATTTTTTAATTGCTTATTAACATAATTAAAAACTCAAACCCACGTTTTAGATTTTTCTATGTATAAAATCATGAGTTTAAACTAACTTTTCCCTTAAATACGCTCCGTTAAACATTTGTTTTATAAATCGATACGTTAAAAATTTTAATGAATAAAACTAAATTTTTTTGGTTTCGCTGGGTTATTACAGAAATACTTAAGGTATGTTTATAGTTCAAGTGAAAAAGAAGAATTCGCGAATTTAAAGTAATTCCTTCAAAAGTAACTTAATTACATTGTTTGTTTAAAATTTAGATACAATGATTAAATACACAATTCTTCATTTTAAGGAGTAATATGAACAAATATGAATAGCATTAGAAATATGAAGCCGAAATATAGGATAGGGGAAAATGTTAGGAAAGGGATATGTGCCTGGGGAAAAGTATAGAGGAAAATGAATTGATTCTAGTAGAAATGTGTGTGTGTGTGTGTGTGAGTAGTATATTAAAAAGTTTATTCCATCGATATATATGTGTGAAATCCGTTATTTCACAGAATAATTAGATATTTCATGAAATAACAAGATAAGTCAGTTAAATTACATAAAATTATTTAATTCTACGAATCATGTAGGTATTCTATACAATCACGATTACTTGATCGTTAACGTATGAAATACGGTACTCGAAAGTTCTTTGAAAAGGTTCTAGCTGCTTTTAGTCAGTTTTGAACCGCAATTATAAGTGTCGTCACAGCAATCCTTGCTCTAATAAATAATGAAAAGTAAAATAAAAGTATTTCATAAAATTTAAATTAATATTCGCTTACATGTTTGCTTGAAAAAGTTTACACAATGTTTTTATGAAGAAACACTATGTTTTCCAGCATGTATTTTTTGATAATATTTAAATATATAACTATTTCTGCAACCAAATTCGTTTTTTCCTTTTCTGTTTAATTAATGTTATCAATATGAGCAATAATAAATTCTCTCATCTGCTTTTCCTTATTATTTATCAATTTATCATCTGCAATAAGAATCAAATGCATTTTTCGAGAAATTTTAGTTATTTATAATAAATTAAGTTTTAAAATAACTTTGAAATTGTTTATTTTTCAATTTAACGGTCTATCATTATCTATTTTATAGAATAACTAGGTAAAGTATGAATTTTTTTTATCTATTATATACTTTAATCCACTTGTCTAGTTATTTAATGAAATACCTAGTGATTCTCTCTCTCTCTCTCTATGAGAAATAATTGTACACTTTAACGGTAACATATATAAATAATATTAATTTTTAAGAAATACATATATTATTATTCAGACATTTTTTTTAATATATATATATATATATATATATATATATATATATATATATATATATATATATATATAAATATGGGAGACAACAAGGGGTCCAAGACATTTGTCTTTCTTCAGATTTATTTAAACTTAACAAAAATTAATTTAAAAAAAATTAAGGTAGCTATTCTACAATTATATTTCCATGATGTGACGACGGGAACGCCTGCTCGCGCACCTCAGTCTCTTTCTCCGCTCTTTTCTCTCAATAGTCAAAGTTTTGGTTTCACATTGGATCAGCTGCGCCTGCGCGCGAAGACTGCGTGCTTTCGTTGAGAGATTCAATTGGATGACGACTCCACAACCGATTCCACACACACACACACACACACATATATATATATATATATATATATATATATATATATATATATATATATATATATATATATATATATATATATATATATCCAGTATTTAAATCCTATTGTTTCAGATCAGACAGTCTGTATTTCACACAATAGACTGGTCATATAAAGGGTGTTTTTTTAGAGGTATAGAACTTTAAATTTCAATAAAACAACGATGTATTATTCGATTGACATGAATTTTTTTTATTCGAAAGATAATCTTGTGGCATTACATTTTAAGTATGATTTCTGGCATATGACTGCCACGGCTGGCTCGGATATAGTCCAATATGGACGTCCAATTTTCGATGACTTTTTCCAACATTTGTGGCCGTATATCGGCAATAACACGGCGAATGTTGTCTTCCAAATGGTCAAGCGTTTGTGGCTTATCCGCATAGACTAATGACTTTACATAGCTCCACAGAAAATAGTCTAACGGTGTTAAATCACAAGATCTTGGAGGCCAATTCACAGGTCCAAAACGTGAAATTAGGCGGTCACCCAACGTGCCTTTCAATAAATCGATTGTGGCACGAGCCTTGTGACATGTTGCGCCGTCTTGTTGGAACCACAGCTCCTGGACATCATGATTGTTCAATTCAGGAATGAAAAAGTTAGTAATCATGGCTCTATACCGATCATCATTGACTGCAACGTTGTGGCCTTCATCGTTTTTGAAGAAGTACGGACCAATGATTCCCCCAGCCCATAAAGCGCACCAAACAGTCAGTTTTTCTGGATGTAACGGTGTTTCGACATACACTTGTGGATTAGCTTCACTCCAAATGCGGCAGTTTTGTTTGTTGACGTAACAATTCAACCAGAAGTGCGCTTCATCGCTAAACAAAATTCGCTTATGAAAATCGGGAACCACGCCAATCTCGTTTTGGGCCCATTTGACGAATCTACGCCTTGCTTGATGATCGTTTTGATGAATTGCCAAACCAATCTTAGAATAAATCACTTGACAGCTGTTAAATCGGTCGCCATCTTGGAAAGTAATGCCAACTTAAACTTCTATACCTGGAAAAAAACACTTTTTATCTTCATCTAAATTTATAGAAGCATCATCAAAGTGATTAGATGGCCTTTAGACATTATGAAAATAAATACATAATTAATCGCGTAATTTCGACCTTTCTGTACTAGTTAGCAGCAATTTTTGCCGCAATTACGAAATTGTTGCTGTGCTTAATGTGGCGTTAAAATTGCAGTGTTTAAAAATGTGCGTAACATTGTACGTTCGTCGAAAAGGGCGGGGTACATTGAAGGAGTTTCAAACTGTTTTTGTTCTTTTGCTGTGTTATAAGCTATCATTACGTTTAGATATTTATGAATTATTGTGCGGTGGAAGGGGAGATAAAGAAATGCAGCTATCCTACCCCATAACGTGGTCATTAGATGCTCTATAAATGTCTTGGTATTCAAAACCGAATTGCGTGGAACAAGGTATTAATACAAAAATAGAAATAAGCTGCACAACTTAATGAAAGAGGTATTTTATTTTATAATCAAGAGACATACGTTTATTAAAAAATGTCTGACTTAAAGAATATGTAATAAGATTTTATGTTGTCTTCGCTGGGAATTGCTAGCAAAAAAAGATGATTTTTTAAATAAAATAATTCGCAGTTTCCAAAACTTTATTTGTAGAATCCTGGTATCCAAATTATATCATTTTCAAAAGCAGCCATAAACGAATTTTCTTTAAAGAATTTCTCTCTCTGAGAGGATGTTATTAATTTGTTTAAGTGAGTTGAAAAATTTCATAGTTCTGTAGAAAATATGCACTCCTATTAAAAAAGAAACTTTCCATAACTTCATTTGTTTGGCTTTCTGAATTCTTTAAGGGTTAAAAGTGAAATAGAATTTTATTGATGACGCACTCGAAGGAAACTCGTAATTTTGAACCTTGGTCAAGTGACGAGGATGACACTCAGTTGCCGACTTCGTCATTTGATCATGTCCATGTTAAATTTTGTTTTGTCTTTATTCTTTGTTTCATATAACATGAATACCCCTGCCGTAGCTAGTTCTGAGTGGGCTCTGTATCCAAATTCCTTCGGGACCCTTTCTTAGATACGAGATCCCTGTTAGTGGGACTGTAAATACACATGTTGATGCCCCTGTAGTTTGGGGGGCCCGTATCTTTGAAACGGCTCATACGGCGGTATCTACACCCCTGATGAATACGTTTAAACAGCCTAATGCAGCATTTCTCAAACTGTGGGGTGCGTACACTTAGGGTGTGTGTGATAATCCTAAGTGCAGGGAATCGAAAAGTCTAAAATAAAATATTATTTAAAAATATTACTAATTTACTAAAAGGAAGAAAAACAAAATATATACATTCTGACACAATAAAAAATAAAATACACTTATAAATGTATCAGTGCTGCACAATGTATTTGATACTTAAGTTGACAATACTAAGTTAAGACTAAGTTTAATAATTACCAGTAAGCTCAAACATGGGCTTATCCCATAAAAAATTGTGTACAAAATTTAATACTTATTTTGATAATTTGTATGATTTATAATTAAAGTCGTAGCGTAGCTTTTTAGTGTCAAAGTACATTATTATTAAATTCAATATATTATTGTTGTGTGGATGGAGTGCGAGATGAAAACTGTATTATTGAAAATTGGGTTGCCAATATTGAAAGTTTGAGAGGCACCTGTGTAATAATATTCTATTCGGGAGTTTCATATATGTTATTTAATTATTTATTCAAAATCGAGTGCCAAAAAGAAATACTGCCTCTCAGAATTAATTTCTCAATAGTGTTTTGACTAATATTAGCGACTAGTACCTATTTTTTTAGATTAATTTACAATATAATTTCAAAAAACATAAACAAAAAATGTCACTTAATGATTCCATGAGTTAGAAATATTTTTGAATTTCAAACTAAATCGCATTGCACATCCAAGGAAGCCGTTTTCAAAATGCCATAGATAAGATATATTACACTTTTAGAATGAAACCGCAAGACTCGCTTCGATAAATACTGCACGGAGCACCTCTGTAATCTTTTGCACCTCATTTTTTTCCATGAGATAAGGCATTTGAAGTTCGCCTTATCTGAAATGAGAGGCAAACAGAAATATTTCCAGATATGAATCACGTCAAAAATATACTTCAGAAATAGACACAAAGGTACAAAGACCAAAAGCAAACGGGGGAAAAATCACTGAGAGTTTCGAATATTTTATTCAAAGCAAATAATATATTTTTGACAGTGTAGAACAGGGGTCAGCAACCTATGGCACGCGTGCCAGATGTGACACGCGGTACAGTTCTTAGTGGCACTCTACACCACTCAGCAAAGTTATCACAAAAAATAAAATCATCTTGTCTGTCCGTTTTGCACTTCAAGCATTTTCTGTACTTTCTTTTGGCTCCTAGCGCTGATATACAAATATCGTGTATGATTTCAACCGAAAGTATTTAATTTGATGCAGATCGTCTTCTATAAGCTGCTTTTAATTTTGGGACACGTCCTTAGTTTTAATGTGAAAATTTTCATTTATTTGTTTAGTTATTGTGACGATATTCATGTCGCAGGGAAATGATGAAATTAGGAATTTCATCAAATCCCTAAGGGATATGATCAGTTGACGGGAGATATTAAAATAACGTCTCTTCAAGGTCCTTTCCCTGATGAAAGTAAGTCATTTTATCAAATCCCTGAACTATTTCAGTGAAATGATGAAATGAACTAGTCAGGATTTGCATTGGCAAAATGCTGTCTGGGGGAGACACCTGGGGGCGAGTCCTTGTACTTCCTAACCATACATGTAGTTCTATCTCGATTCCTAAATATCAACCACATATCTTTAAAAAAATGCCACCATAGGATTAACATAGGGATTGGTATTTTAGTGTGTAAGCAACCGAGACGAAATATCTTACACATAAAAAAATACCAGCTTAATTTTCTAATTATTTATTAATAAGTTTCGAATAAATAATTTGTGTTTCATTGACTATTGTTGTATTACTTACTTCTACGTTTAATAATGCACCATATTTGTTAAATAAACATTTTTAAACTCTTGGCAATATTATTTAATCCTTTCACTGAAACAGATCAGAAATTTGTTCAAATCCCTTACTTTTGTCAGGAAATTACCATGAAGAGACGTTATTTTAACACCCCAATCAATTGATCCTCTCCCTTAGAGATTTGATAAAATTCCTAATTTCATCATTTTCCTGCGACATACGTACCTACACGTTTAATTCAAATGATGATGATGATGATGTCGTGTTCATGACGGGACTAAACCAAATAGTATCATGGACCCTGATGACTGTTTTGATAATCTGTTCAATATTATCCACATAGAGGTTTGTTGACGAAAGCAAGACCCTTATTTCTTTTAGAGCATCAAGAATAGCTGGACAGTAAAAAATATTAGAAGATGTTAGCTCTGTATCTGAACAATTATCACAATTCCTATAAGTTATTCCACCATCCCTATCAATCTTCATTTCTCTGTAATGACCTGTCCTTATCCTAGAAATGGCCTTTGTTAAAAGGTGTGGTCTCCACTTATATTACAGAGTTGATGTTATGCAAGGATTAACATCTCTCTCAATTTGAAATTGGTGACAGAATTTGCATCCAATAAGGTAACGTTGAAAATATTGTTATTATTGAGATTTCTAACCTCTTCCGCCAGTTTATCCGCACTTACTGCCTATAATGTCAACATGGCAAACTTGGAGAAAGCAAACTTTACTTAACTCATGTAATCTAAACAGGCGAGAGCAAATCTCTTCAGTAATCCCTGAACCTCCATTTAGAATAGTTCGAGAGCTGCTTTTGAGTCACAAAAAATAATGAGACCTTTAACCCTGTTCAAGAATAGGGAGTATCTCATATAAATAAAGAGCCTCAATTACCACTCGAAGTTCATAAATGAAACAAGAGGTAATGTCACTACCACCAATCTCTCGTTGGTGGGTTGTATCACTTGAAGTTGTCATAAATACCACCGAACCTTCTTTCGAGAACGTTTCGTCAGAAGAACCGTCTGTATAGGCAAATACAAAATCATCATTTGAATACTTATCAATAGCCTTGAGCCCTTTTACCTTGATAACATTAGTAGGCTCACTCTTAGTACATGGCTCAGATTTTCTGTTTAATTCACAAATAGCTTCTAAAAAAGAAAGCTTGATGTTCGCGTTATTCAAGACTTTTAGATGAATGATTGTGCTGTATGTGTATTATGTCACGCATACAAAGACATTTTCACACTAAACGTCAGCTCACATTTAAGAATGTTGATAAGAAATATGGCTATAAAAAGAGTTGTTAATGTATATAAGAAACATCTTTTGTCAAACAATTGGAACCAAATCTAAAGTGACGAACGTAATTTCTCGTAATTCATCATTGTGTAGCTGCTTTTGCAAATTTTTCTCAGATGGCGAATTTATATAAGGGACATATATTCCATTGTTAATAAATATCTTTAAATGCTGCACAATTAATATATAATGAAACTCTAAATCTGTATTCTTAACCTCTATTCCCTAAATCTACATTCATTGTGGAAGAAATCGAATCGTTTCAAATATTTCCTTTTGTGTGGCCCTCTGAATTATATTCACAGATTGATTTGGCACACCACCGCGACAAGGTTGTCGACCCCTGGTGTAGAACATGAAATATATCTGTTTTCTTTATAAATTATAGACAACTCAACAAACATTTTATAATATATTAATAGTTTTTGGTTTCATAATAATAACATTTATATGATTAATTTATGATTTTGGGGATTATTAAAATGATTTAATACTTAAGAAACATCGAGGTTTGAAAATTTGAATATCAATTTAGATAAAATCTATGTTATTGGCATCCATCCTCATATCTACTATATTAAAAAAAAATATTCCTTAATCTTTTTACATAGAATTTCAAATTGATTTCGGAGCGTTGCTAATATTTCACTGTCCCAATTAAGTTCTTAAATAATTCAAATGTTCACCAATAAAATTTAAAATAGTAAATGTGTTTAAGAAATAAAGGATTAATTCTTACGAATGCATGCTTTTCGTCATTAGGGGCTAATGGAATAAATCTAGATTTACGATCTTCATCCTACGAGCTTTGATAAATAGTAGAGAAAAAAATGCAAACTTAGGTGGTTTATTTTTTGCTTTGTGTTTGTATTTAAAAATGAAATTTAGTTTTTGAAATAAAATATATGCTTGTTAATAGCATTTTGTATTTTCATACATAGCCTTTATTCATATAAAATATAATAAGTTGTATTGTTTACAAAGCAGTTACAGCCTTTCCCCCTTCTTTAAATTCTTAACAATTATAACAGTTTAAAAAAGATTTAATAAACAACAAGTTTCGAAAAGAGTACTTGGAAGAGAGAGAGTTCTAGAATAATTCTTATTCCCACTTTCAATATGCATTAAGTTCATAAAGATTCGGAATTTAGAGTAGACGATAACGTTATAATAAACGTCTTTAAATTGTATACTTTTTTCCATTGATCTTAAAATCAACTTATTTTCTTACCAATCCGTAATTCAAACTCAAAGTTTTACCCTTTTATTATAATTATACGTATTATAAACAAAAATCTTTACTTTAACTCCTGCAAAGTCCTTGAAAGTTATAAAGAATTTTTTCAAGTTCATTTGGGACAATAATAAATTGCGTGGTTTTTCATCCGAAATTAATTTTACTCCTTTCGTAGATTAATATCTTTAGTATTCGTTTAATTTTTAAGCTCGTGCAAAAATATTTATCTCTGTAACTTTCACCGTATTCCTATACTCATTTCCTTATGCTACCTATGGGACTACTTTACGGCAAAGATTGATATTAGAACCTTGCCTTGTCAAGAAACCTTGATATACGCAAATGAGCATTAACAGCAAAGTAAGTGTCACTGTTGCAGGAAAATGATAAAATTAGGGATTTTTAATCAAATTCCTAAGGGAGATGATCAATTCCCGCAAGATGCTAAAATAGAGTCTCTTTAAAGTCATTTTCCTGATGTACGTAAGTGATTTGATCAAACCCCCGAACTGTTATTGGTGAAATGATGAAATGAGCAAGTCAGCATTTGTAGAGCTCTGTTTTCGCTTGTTACCACTCCCTTTTACCTCCCTCTACCCTCGTCCGTGCCAGGCAGCGCCGGGCTTTTGACGTGACGCACCAAAACAAAATGACATAAATATCATTTTTTAGTTTTATTTAGTTATATTCTTTTCATTATTATCTTTCGATTAATGTATCACTTTTGTATGCATGAAAATTAGAAACTGGATAAAACTTAAATTTAAAAAATTAAACAAACAAATTAGGGCATTCGACCACGCCCTCCTTATAGATAAAAATAGCTTTTTGATAATAAAAAAAAGCTATTTTAAAAAGAGAAATAATAACTGAAAAAAAGGTGTTACAAATAAAGCAGGATATTTCTGAATAATTTTAATCTGTATAATTTTAATATGTATTATTTCTGATAATTTGTATAATTTAAAAAAAAATATTTGAAATTTACTACAAATATCCTCTTTTTTTAAAAAAAAATACCAGCTATATAATCTAATTATTTTGTAAATTAATTTCGAATAAATAATTTGTAATTCAATGATTAACACTTTTAGTTCTAATGATTAATACTGATTACTACTTTTAAGAATGCTCCATATTTGCTAAATGAACTCTTGACAATATTATTTCATCATTTCACTGAAACAGATTAGGCCTTGGATCAACTCACTTAATTTCCTTAGGGAAATCACCTCACAGAGTTTTTATTTTAACATCTTGCTTGAATTGATCCCTTAGGGATTTAATGAAATCCTTAATTTTTAATCATTTCCCTGCGACATCACGACCGGAAGGAGAAGGGGGGGAGAAATAATAGAGAAAAATAGCAAAATAGTAGAAAGAATAGCAAAAATTAAACGTCGCACTGTTCAGAGGGCTTTTGGCGACGGTTACTGAGGTCAAAGTAACCTCAGTTAGATTAAGGTAGCTCATGCCTGAATTGAATCCCATTACCAATACAGAAATGCCTCAAACTTACGTAATAGGTGGGGCCAAATTCGCTATGTCGGGATATAATTTCACATATAATTACATATAAATTATTTTTCTTTGGGACTGTAGACGAAAGCAAAATAATAATTTAGAGCAAAAAATGTTTAATAAAATCCCAGGTAACACAAGTATAAAATCGCAAACCGAAGTTGATGTAGAAGGTTTCATAAATTCTAACAAGTAGTCTCTGCCAGCTCAAAGATTTTTTTCCCTTGCAATATTTCCTTATACAGTAGAGCGTCGTTTATCCGAATCAATTGGGACTGGACACGGTTCGGATACGCGATTATTCGGATAACCGAAAACCGAATGCGATCTATGTAGTATATGTGAAACCGGGCACTATACAAATATTGAGAATCATCACATATACAGGAAACGTGCTTGAAGAAAAAGTAAAATAGGTGCAAAACGTCGGAATTTTACCTTTATTGTGGAAAATAATCACTTACTTTTCTCTGTACCATTGTACATCTTCGTTTTTTCGCTGCAAGGTCTCTGATTCTCTTGAGCAGCAGTAGTTGAGTAGGGCAGAACTCTGATTGTTGTTCATAACACTCCAACGCAGAAAACGCGTCAAGGCGTTTTGATGGACCCTTGCTACTTTCGTAGTTGTTTCTGTCCTCGTCTTCATTCGTTACATCGTCGACAGGGTCGGATTCTTCTCGCTCGGAAGTCACAATCTCGTCATCATTTAGCATTTGAAATCCACAGTCTTCTGCATTGCATGCCATCCAGGTTTCTACATCTTCTTCATTGCATTCTTGAAATCCTTAATTTAAAATGGTTTCTAGGCTTTTTCTTATGTCAGAAATTGTTGACTTTCCAACATTATAAATTTGTGCTCGAGACGCTCCGCTTTCTCCCTTCGTGTATAAATGTTCTTAAAATATAAAATTCCTGTAATTTTTCAAACACTCATGGACAAAAAAAAATATATCGCACCAAGAAGAAGTGGTCAAAATGAAACGAAATTTTACATACGTAATGACTACTTTGATATAAGCAAATGATTAGAAAATCAATGAAAAAGGATTATTTATTTTAGAGAAAAAGGCAAAAGAACGGAGGGTTTAATACCCTGTTGAAACCCCTCTAGCTCGAATGCACGATGCGATACAATCAGGCCTTGAGGCACACAAGTTCTATATGATGTCTTGAGACATTTCGTTCCATATTTCTTGTAACCTTGCCTCTAGTTCGTTCAAACTCGTGGGATACCCAACTCGCCATCTCAAATGATCCCAGATATGCTCAGTTGGAGACAAATCTGGGGATCGGGCAGGCCAAGGAAGGGTAGTAACAGTGCGGAGACAGTCTTGTGACCCCTTGCCATGTGAGGACGAGCATTATCTTGTTGAAAAATGGCTCCTGGGAGCAGGTGCATGAGATTGAATCTGGATTCGTCGCTAAAGACAACCTGGTTCCATTCCGCCACAGTTCAGTTTCCTCGTGCGTGACACCACTCCAAATGTTTCTGTTTGGCTCTTTCTCTTCGCAAAACTAATTCTGAAATATATTTATTACACACACACACACACACACACACACACACACACACACACACATATATATATATATATATATATATATATATATATATATATATATGAAAGATTTCTTATAATATGGTGGTGATTAGTAAATATAACTGTAGTACGTGGCGAGTGGATGACATTATTGTAGTATTGATGAGGCAGTCTTGAAAGTTAATCCAATTTATTCAACATTTAACATAGAGCGTTTCCACATCACAAGAAGCAGACATAATGACACGTAACACAAAACAAAGAACACGAATACACAACGTGCAGCAGCCGGCTACATGATTACATACAGAATAGAGAAGAGGACGGGATTTTCAAAGACATGGGTATTTATACCCGGCAGTGAAGATCGCGTGACTATTTTTAACAAGAGCTCTGATTGGTTTCAATAGGCGGGAAAGAGATTTCTGATGTAATAATATTAGTCGATTACGATTAAGATTAGGGCGTTAGTTTTGAACCAAAGAATTGAAAGATTACTTGAATTTTATTAAAAAGAGTTAGTTAAAAGGATGCTAGAGGGAACACAGTAAACACACACAGATATATATATATATAATATATATATATATATATATAATATATATATATAATACATATATATAATATATATATAATATATATATATAATATATATATATATATATATATATAATATATATATACAATCAGGTCTCGTTTTATGCGGTAGATATGTTCTACCGAAAACGCATATAAAAAAATCGCATTAAAAAGACATTACTTGAATGGAAAAAGTAGGGATACATTCCTTAGTTTTCTAAAATCGCATAAAACCAAAACAACTAGTTAAAATTAACTTAGTAAAAAAATTGCAGAAATGAAAAGAAATAGGCTGCATGTCGAATGTCTGAAAGAAATTCATACAAAAGTAAAAAAAAAAAAATTGTATTCAAACCTTAATTCAATTTTATTCAACATTTTTAATTTAATCTGATAATGGTTTGCACCGTTTGCGAAGTGGTTCCAAATCACCTTCATCATCAGAAGAGACTGCAGACAGACTTCATTCTTGTTCTGTGTAGCTCTTCCTTTTCTGACAATGTAACAGTAATTAAACTTTGCGCGATGAGGATTCTTTTATTTTTCTATATAGTTCACGATATCCAGACATGCAGTTCGGCAGCTCACGTTGTAATTTACAGGGTTGTTCAGAATTGGGGGCATTAATACGAAAATGATTTTCTAATTTACTGCAAAGTTGAAGACCTTCTTGAATTAATTTTCCAGTGAGGGGAGTTGATTTTTCTTCCTCACATCACCTTCTAGACTACGACGCCGTCTACAAGATCTAAAGTTAAATCAATAATATCATTGTCACTTAATGCATCACCCACAAGCAATTCATCTATATCATCGTGGCTGAAGGTATTAAAACCATCTCCTCCAAAGCCAAATTAATTATTTCATCTGATAGTGTCGATGTTTGAGTGGTTGTATTGTCTGTCACACACCAAATCTTTTTCCAACAGTCATTTAAAGTTCTAGGTTTTATTTGAGCGGTGCAGATGCAACATGAATTAAACAATCAAAAATAGAAAATTGTTTCCACATATTGAGAGCTTTTTCTTGGATTAAATAATCACTTACAGGAATCCTTCTTTGAACTTGTTCCTCAATCCGAATTGCGATGGCTCTTTCCGTTCTTTCTAATAATACATCCTGATTGTGTACGATGTAAATTTAGAGCTTAAATTTGTACCAGAAATGAGATTTTCTTATTGCAGCTTCATTCTTTTTAATTGCTCTGACAGTAGAATTAAAATGTTTTCCAATTAGATCCTTCTCCTTTTCTCGATGTAAAATTGCAATTACGACTGTCTTTGATGTTTTTTTTTTTCTCCAGCCAAATAAAATAGAAAAGAAATTTTAAAAAATTACACTTACGATTTTCTTTAACGACACTCACTTTAAATCCTGAAATCAAAATTTGCTGCTTATTATATTGCAACTTAAATTCGCCACTTATTAAAGTGAAACTTTTATAAAAATGAACGAGGCACCGCTAAGAGAAAATATAATTTCGAAATAATGATATCGTATCGGTATACTACTGAAATACAACTGAAATAACGAATGCGAATTTAAACTGTCGCAGCCGAGCCGCAGACGTAAGCACACAAAAAAAAAAAAAAAAAAAAAAAAGATACGGAAATCGGAATACTACAAACGTCTCAGTATAAAAATAATTTAACAAAAATCTAGAAATGTTTGGAATACAAACCGCAAATGTTTGAAATACAAACCGCACAACTTCAAAATCGCATTAAAAAAATCCGCATAAAAGAGACCTGACTGTATATATATATAATATATATATATAATATAATATAATATATATAATATATATAAAATATAATATATATATATATATAATATATATAATATATATATATAATATATATATAATATATATAATATATATAATATATATAATATATATATATATATAATATATATAATATATATATATAATATATATATATATATATATATATATATATATATATATATAAAACTTTAAATTATAAAAAAGTAACAATACTGATTGTTTCATTTCAAAAGAAAGAAAATTGGATTCACAAATATGAAACATACTCAAATTTTACATTCTTTTTTCAGAATGGATTGAAATCTAATTGTTTAGATAATAAGTTCTTATTGATATAAATGCATTATTATCTGAGAAGATAAATAATATAATCTTTTCTTCCTTGTTTTCTGTACATTAGATAGGTACCAAGATTATATAAAGGTATTTGCTAATGATTTGTTAATTTACATATCTCTTTCTATAAATAGAATCTACAACTCTAGTGAGGCACTTCGTTTTTTGGATTTATCATTTCCCTAATTTTGTTACAATACTCGAGTTAATTTGTAAATTGTTCCTGTTCAAGTTTTATATTCTTTTACGAACATCGAAAAACAAAATTGAAGTATTTTTGTGGCTAATATACTGGCTCCCAAAAGGAAAAGATACTGCAATGATGGTAAATTCAACTAAAGTGAGAAGGTGTGTAAGTCTTGATAAATAGAAAATTGCACAAAAGGTCGGAAATATGTTTATGCATTAAGAAAATGAAGATTTTAAACAAAGATGTAAAATATATTTAATCTTTATAAGCTGTTTGATAATGTTACAGTTCAGTCATTTACAAAATGATGTTTGAAGTAAAATAATTTATATAAATAAAAATGAATGTTTGTGTGTGTGTTTATGTGTGTAAGAGTGTGTGTCTGTATATGTCTCTTACAGACAAACCGTCTCTTACTAAGCCGTTCATCCGATTTCGATGAAACTTTAGGGAATGGTTGGATATATGTCGGCGAAGGTTTCTGATTTATTAAAACTATGCTCCGATAAATGCTCAAGGGGCGTTTCGGGGCCTTAAAGGTCGTTATAGATAATTATTTCCATTTTTAAACTATTAGATATACAATCTCGAAATTTGGTAAGTAGATTTCTTTTATATGGAGTAGTGGACCCGCTACAAAATGGTTTTAATGAAAATCGATCCCCAAGTAGCGTTACGGGGATTCAAGGGCGTTAAAGATTACATTATCCTCGTTTTTGTCCTCATAGACCTACAGCCTTGAAATTCGGTAGGCATGCTCCTTTCATAGAGTACAGATCCGCTACAAAAGTGGTTTTGCAAAAACTGATCCCCAAAAGGTATTGCAAGGACTTAAGAGAAGTTATAGATAAATATATTCCCTTTTTTAGACTACTAAATCTATAGACTTGGAATTTGGCAGACATATTCCTTTCATGGATCGTCTATTAAATGGCTTTGCGAAAATCAACAATCGAGGGTTGTTACGAGAGGTTAAGTGCTGTTTTTGAAAAATATTCCCGTTTTTGAATTATAAGACCTACTGACTTGAAATTTGGCAGGCATGTTCCTTTCGTAGAGTAGTGATCCACTACCAAAAAAGGTTTTTCGAAAATAGACCCTCAAGGTGGATTGCGCGAGTTTAATGTGGCGTTAGATATAAATATTACCATTTTTGAACTATTAGACCTTCAGACTAGAAATTTGGTAGGCATGTTCCTTTCATGGAGTAGAGATCCGTTAAGAAAAGGTTTTACCAAAAAGGATCCTCAAAAAGTTTTTAAAAAGGTTAAGTGTGCATTATAGATAAATATTCACGTTTTTTAACTATTAGACCTGCATATTTGAAATTTGGCTGGTATTTTTCTTTCAAGGAGTAGAGAACAGCTATAAAAGAGGCATTTACGAAAATTTAGCCCCAATTGGGTTACGAGGGATAAAGGGGGTGTTAAAAGTGAATTGTGTTTTCTCGAACTATAAAACCAAGACGTGAAATTTAGCTGGTATGTTTCTTCCATGGAGTAAAGATCTTTTAAGCAAGGGTTTTACGAAAATTGACATCCAAGAGGGGTTTCGAGGGTGTTTCATATAAAAAAATTTCTTTTATGAGCAAATAAATCTATTAACTGCAAATTTAGAAAACATAATTTTTGCTGAGCAGAGATCTGATAAAGAGGGTGTTTTCAAAAGTCAATCCACATGGGTGTTTCGGGGGCGGTATAAAGTTAAAAAATCCTTTTTTCAACTATTAACGTGCAATGTTCAAATTTCGCAAATCTGGTTTTTTGTTGAGCAGAGATAGGCACCCCCTCCCTTTTTTTTGAATTTGTAACTCACTTAAATTTAACACACACAAAAATCTGCTTTTTCTTCAATCTCTAATGTTTTATTTTTCAATTCACCCATGCAAAGAACGGGCATACCAGCTAATAATAATAATAAACGGAAAGTAATACAACATTATGTTGCCCAAAAATCCCAAGGCTTTCACACAAACTTTACATCAATTATTCGTACTCAAATGAATGCAAAGTGACATATTGCAAAACGTTACTATATAAAAGATGTTGCATTTGAATAATTTCTTCTGCTGATAAAAGATAATTACTTACAGTACTTATACATTATTTTCTGTAGATTGATTAAAAAATGAATCAGTACTTTCCTTATTTTCAACGATGAACTTCGAAAGAAACACCGTGATTTTATTTTCAAATAGATCCTATGATTTAAAGAGATTTACAATGGAGTTTTTTTACAGATCCTGGGCTTGACCCTGTTATCCATTTCGATTTGGATCCGTGTTGATCCCGAGTTCTGGGAATATGAGACGACGCTGGACGTGGACAACTTCCACACAGTCTGCATCATGTTCATCGTAGCCTCCATCTTTATACTGATCGTAGGTTTCGTGGGATGTTTTGGTGCAGCAACAGAGAGAAGGTGGTTACTCATTATGGTAAGTTTTTTTTCTACTTCATGCAGGGTTTTGATGGCGTGGTAGAATATTAAGGTCTGAAGAGTCTTAGTCGAGGTGGAGACTCAATTCAACCAATATTCCTTCCAGATTGAATCGAATGGGTCTTCGAAACTCTTGAAAAGCTCCCATTAAAGCTTAAAAGAACAATGTTGTAATTTAAGTGCAATTGTTTTCATATTTGTATGATTGAAAGTGAGAAAATGATAAAGTCAACGAGCGATAATAAGATACAGCAAGGAACATCATGAGACATGGGCCATCTGTGACCAGGGCCTCAGTCTTGGTGGGTGCCTCATCTCTTTCTCGACTCAACCTCAATAAGACCATGATCCGAATAATTTTAATGGACGAGTATTATTCCAGTACATATTCTCCAAAAAATTAGGAATTTCGAACTAACTGGCATCAGTGTGATGACCGTCGTCGGTGCCAGCTTGGCCTACCATAATACACCAACATTACTTATTTAGTCAGTCGACAGGTGGCAGTCGGTTGAGCCGAGTTGTGCCTAGGTTTGGGAGACTGTAAGTCAGGCACATTTATCTGTTTCCGGTTATTGTTTGTACGAATATTTAATATCGTATGCTGTCTACTTTTAAGGGTCATAGGTGGGGCTTCTTTTGAATAGGGGCTCAGAGCCTCAAGAACTATCAGGTTATAGCCGGGTCTGCTATATAAATATCTATTTTTTTACTAGTTTGTTAAACTGATTATTAAAATAGGACTTGCAATGAGGGTTCGATCAAAGAGATAATGTTTCAAAAATCTGAATACATGTCTTTACGCATAAGCTACCAATAGTTATTTTTAGCATATTAAATCGAATAAGTTTAAAAGTCCCATGGGGAATTTTGACTGAAATTTGGCATACAAGAAGAGAATACACAGGTTTGATATGTGGTGTGTGGAGAAGGTGAAGTATTACGGAGTGAACCTGATGTATGGTACAGGAAATTTGAAAATAAGCTTGTGGTGTATTTGTCTAAGTGTGATGTAAGGAAATAAGATAAGTTGATGCGTATTTACGGATCCTTTTACAGAATTGAAAGCCTGAAATTATTATAATATGTTTTTACCTCGTCTCTAAAACTCTAGATTAGTTATTAAATATCAGGAATTATTATTGCCATTTAAAAGTAAAGAAAAATATTTCCATTAATTTCAATCAGGCTTTCTACATTACCAATTGTTCATCACGTAATTATAGTGATCTTAAAGCGATGCAAATTCAAATCTTATCTAAAAGGGGAGTTGGAAACCTCTCCCTCTCTCTATACTGACAATGTTAAATTGGCTATTTTCGATGTACCTTTTCTCAAAATCTGTTATATCTACATGCTTGAAATTTTTCATACTATTAAAGTACACCTCTCTCATTATACTAAAATGAGCTTTTAGCTAATTTTGAATTTTTTAATAAATTATGAAATATTTTATCAAACATTGCGAAATTTGACCCATTTTTTACTTAAAAAATTTGTAAAAATTAAATTTTTGAGTTTTTTTACAAAAAGTTCATTTTAGTATATATTAGACATCATTATAAATAATTCATAAAAAATTTGCTTACCTGTGAACAGAAGTTTCTCAGAAAAGGTACATCGCACAGTAAAGTTTACATTTTGAGATAAATTTATTTTAATGTATACAATGAGACTTCTAATTGGCTAGGAAATAAAAAAAAATAAAAGGCTCTTTTTAAAATAAAAGATACATGTTTTGGTTTATATCAGTCGTTACACTTTTAAGCAAATACAAAGTAATTTGTTTACATTTTTCGCCATTAAAATGGGCGTGGCCCAAATTCAACGATTATTTAAAAATACGTTTTATAAGGGCTTCTGAATACCCTAGAGGTTAAAGTAAGGTATTTTTAAAAAGGTTAAAATCTATACAATTTGAAAATGTAAAAATCTCAAATTGTCAAAAAAATAAGATTTTAGCTTTCCAACACCTCTTAATTGCACAAGCTTTACAAGTCTAGTGCAATTTATTTTAAAAACATTCAAAACTCTTGGGTATCTTTTTTCATCACGTCCCACAATTACACTCTATTTAGAAATAATCGATGGAATTTACTGAGTAAATTTACCTTCGAAAATTAATATTTATCCCGCTGTGCTGTGGATTTTACCTTTTACTTATTTTATTTCAACTAAATCCTGACGAAATGCAAATGTCCTAATTTTAATTTGATTCTTATTGCAACTCTACTTTTGTGTTAACGTTTTTATTTTACATCATCTTAAGCTACATTAGGTTAATAGAGAATAAGGTTAGTTAATATAAATACCAATCTTTTTTTCAGTACATAGTGATTTTTGGAATTGTCTTCTTGCTTCAACTGGGAGCGTTAGTCCTCATGTGGAGTGCCCCTTACAGTAAAACAGTAAGTTTTCATTCTCAATACTTAATAATTCAATTAAGTTGCATTTAATTTAGATATTACTATGGAATATCGTATCAAAAATGCAAAGAAATTCCTATAGATGTGTAGGATATCTCCTGGTATTCTATTGAATCTTCTTTCGCAGAGGAAGTGCACCAACTCTATATGACATTGACTCAAGGAGTCGTCGAAAGCCAAGTTGCCCCCACAGCAGCCCATAGTTGTAAAAGTGTTGATGGTGCAGCATTTTGTCCACGAACTAATCTTTCTATTGTGCCTCATATATGTTTTTTCTTCAATGGGGCTGCGGGTTGGTATTTTTTACCCTTGTTGAACAAGAACAGGGATGGCGAACCAATGGCACGCGTGCCATTGATGGTACGTGACACAATTACTTGGGCACGTCTACGATTAAAACGGTTAGCATTTTAGCTCAAAATAACAAAGCTCACTATGAAGTATTACGAATAAACGCGAGTGATCGGTCACGTTTTTACAGACATATGCCAACATTTCAAAGAATTGAATGTAAAGCCTCAAGTCACAAATAAAAAATATTATCTTCAAGAGGGATCTCAATGCTTTTGACGCTAAGTTGCATATTTTCAGAAACGATATTATTACAAGAAACTACTAGTACTTCCCGAACTTGAAAAAATCAGACGAAGAAAAAGTTGTTCAGAAAATTATTTCCATAATTATTATGTACCCTGATGTGACTTCATTTGATAAACTGAACTTTTCCCAATACGATTGGGAGAAATTGAAGAATTTGAAATGTGCAACTGTACTTGATTTCCAGTCTAGTTCAATATGGATTCAAAAATTTATTAAAACAAGAAAAAAATGTTGGAATTGATTGAAACAGAAAATTAACAAGCAATATAAATAAAAATGTCAGTAACGAAATTTTGGAAACATGGAATTCGATTCCAGATACATTTAACTGTTTGAAGAAGCGGGCTCGCGCTATTTTAAGAATATTTTCATCTAACTTTGCCCGAGAATCATTATTTTCAGTGATGAATAACATTTAAGACTCACTTAGAAAACCATTTGGCAGATGACTCTAATTCAGCATGTATTCTGCTAAAAGTAACATTTTACAATCCTAATGTAAGTTATTTATCTTCTGATTGGCAACAACAGAAGTCACACTAATGTTACTTTAATTTGAATTACACGTTTATCCAAAGCATTTACTGCTATACAGCGCAAAATGTATTTTTTAAATAGTAAATAAAGAGTTTTGATTTTATTATTTTCCCAAAAATCACAAGTCAAAATTATTTGACGGCACTTCTATACCCCCATTAAACACTTTTTTTTTAGAGAAAATGGCACGTTGATCCAAAAATGTTCGCCACCCCTGACCTAGAACTTTCTCCAGTAGCTGGTATCACTTTTTAGTGCGACACCATATAAGCGATATCAATTGCCGCAAGTAATTTTGACCCCCCCCCAGTTTCCTCCCCAGAGAGAAACATCTGAGCTTTGACGATGTGAGCTTTGTTCTAAGAATTTTAATTTACGGAGAGCACCCAAACCAAACAGGTACCCAAGGGATTTATTTACATGCCGCATAATCGGACGATTTTCTGCACCATGAAAATCCACCGACTTGGATCAGGGTCGAGTGAGTGAGTGAATATTAACGTCACACTGTTCAGCTACTCAAGGGCTTTTGGCGAAGGACCCCGTATACCATGGTCAAGTGACGAGGACGACACCTGAGCTGGCACCCCCTCTCCTAACTACCATACAACACCAACGGGAGGACGTTTGAGCTCTCCACAGATTTAAAATACATTGCTCCCCTACACGGTGGGTATTCACTGGGCTGGAACTCATGACATGCCTGCCATGATCCGATACCTTGACCACTGGGCTACCACAGCCCTGGGTCGGGATCGAACCCTCAATCTTAGGTTCAAAATGTCATCGACAAATCAACCGGCTATCTCATTTATGTTCAATGGGACTCATATCTGGAGTTCCAGGTACCCAAGTCATTTGCTGGAACTGTTCAAAATGTTCCTTCAGCCAATCGCGAATGATATGGACTCGGTGACATGGTCCGTTGTCATCCTAAATAACGATACGTGGGTACGTGAAGTCCATTAATGGTTTAAAATGATCTCTAAGTATCTGAACATAACTTTTTTTAGTTAATGATAAGTTCAGTTTGAGCTGTGGATTTAGTCCATGTTATGTAAAAATAATCTACACTATAACATAACCAACAGCAGTTTTCACAGAGCCAACTGGAATCGTGACTCAACTGACCAAACTGTAAGGGCGTCCCCCTCGGGTGCCCTTCTCCTTGATTATCAGCGTGAGCTAGAGGTGTAGGAATAAATGAAGAACTAGAAGCTGCCATCATCTTAATATTACTTTATTAAGATCTTAACTTTAACTTTTAACAGATTAGATAATAATATGATATGTGAGAGAATCTACGGTGGTTAAACACACAATATATACACTGGCCTCTTTTATCGTCCCACGAAGTAGCACTCTATTTAAAAAGTTAAGGTACAACATGTTTTTCGAAGCTCACCATCACGGACCAAAAAAAATGGCAGTAACAATAAAATGCATAGTTTACATGAATGATAATAACGAACTTTAAAAACATTAATGCAAAAAGGATTGCTACCACTTTTATTTTATAGAAAAGAACGTATATTTATGAGTGAGAGAAAAATATGCAAATATCAAGTCGCGGCTGCATTGTCGTACTTTTGTTGTGTAAGTTGTGTTGATTTTCAACAGTTGTTGGCAGCTTTTCCCGGTGACAATAGTCAATAGAGTTTAGAAAAATGTCTCAGAATTATTTTTTATAGGTTGTGTGACGTCGAACAAAAAAAAAAAACACTTCATTTTTACCCAACTTTTCTTGCTCTCACATTTTAATATTTTTATAATTGAATTCGTTAAGGTGGCAATAAAAAGTTTAGGCAGTTGGATGGATGGGAATGGGATTGTCGCAGGCTGATGCTGCTAGACGTCTCAATGTGTCGCGTAGTGTTGTTCAGCGACTTTGGGATCAATACCAATGCCCACGTACGGACGAAGATTCTGTAGTCCAGAAGACCTGTTCCAGGCCGACCACGAGCTACAACACCATGTAATTTATTTTAATTTTTGCAGAACTATATTCATTCATTTAATGTGGGAACTATATTCAATTGGGGGGGACTATGTTCTTAAAATATACATATAGATCCTTCCTCAGTGGCTCGACAGCCCAGGGGGGGGGGGCCTTGGTCTTCTTAAGAAGCCTTTTCCAGGCCAGCCTTCTTCCCGCTAGTGTTCTCCAATTCTTAGTTCTCAAAACTAGGGGAACTTTTTCTAGGCCATCAATCGATCTAAGATTTGGCCTGCCCTTTTTTCCTTTGCCAATTGGTTGGGCATTGAAGACTGTTTTAGTGGTGCGGTCTTCATCCATTCTGACAGTGTGACCTGCCCATTTAATTCGTTGTATTTGGATGAAGTTAACAATGTCAGATTCTTAATATGACTGATAGAATATATATAGATATATTGGATTGACTGATTGAACAACGGCCTCAAGACTCAGAGATATATCTTAATACCGGGGTGTTAACACGTGTTGCCCTATTTTAATTTCAAAATTGTTCACAATTCATTGGCAGCCGAAATGATAGCGATTTAGTGGCAAAAAATAATTCATTTTAATTTTTATATATGTATGTAATGGTTGTCATTGACATACATTATGCCATTTGTATTAACAATACCTTTGTTTCTTATTGTCTTATAGATCACAAAGGAATTAGAAAAACAAATACAGAAACAGATTGAGTCAAGGAATACTGACGATTCGTCCAGAAATTTCGTGGATTTCATCCAATATCATGTAAGTGTATTTATAATTGCATTATATATATAAAGTGGTTATTTGCACCGAACATCGATACAGAGCTATGGGTCGAGCCTCGTATTTTAATTTTCTTTTATCGCCTGCTCGTATTTGTGCGCGATGCAGTTCAGTATTCAGTTCTTTTTAAATATATATTTTGATTAATATACAGGGTGTTCCAAAACTCACCGACAAGCAATCACGGGGGGAACAGGGAGTCATATCAGTTCTAGGAAAAATAAAATAAAATATTCCATATCACTTGGTGACCAGCACGTCTTTGAAAAAGTGAAAAATTGACTTCCTCCATCATATCATTAGCTACTATGACCACAAACTCAACAATTTTAATCGAATTAACTAACTTTTATTTACAGCGCTTTACGTCGTCATGGGTCAACCATACTTATTTATCACAATCCCAAGTGGAGTATAAGACTTTGTTAATTTAGTTAACTTAGTTTGTTTGAGTCGAGGTTTGAGAAAATGATGTCACCTAACGTTGACTCTGCATCAAATTATGCAGGCTACCCGGTGACATAACGGAGAATATTAAGCCCCCCTCTCGGCAAAGTCAGATTTTGCCTTTAATGTTTTATAAATTGGCTAAATACGTACTTGGTGTCAGTCAGGCTTTGGACAATCTATAACCTCGCCTCCCCCTACAATGCGGGGATGTACGTTACGCCTCTGATGCTACCCCATGCAATTTCTTCAAAAGATGGACCATTTAGTTAAGATTCCTAAATGGTACAACACTTGTTCTTTTCCATCCATAATAATCATAGCAAATTTTTTTATTTGGAAAATTACTTAAAAAACACCTCTTTTGTGTGTGACACCCTCCATCACATCACTATGTATTGTTAACCCAAATTTCTCAATTTTATAGGGATTTTTCGACTAAAGTGATGTTACAAAACCCTGCTACTAATCACATTCACAAGATGAACTAAAAAGTTTTAACTGGTTTTGTTAAAATTAACATAGTTTGACTCAATTTGAGAAAATGATGTCACCTGACTTTGATTCTCCACAATATATATATATATATATATATATATATATATATATATTACATATTACCTTACCATATGTAAGTGATTTAAGCAGATTATCCATCAAGGAAGAAAAAATGTGGCTCATCCAAGAAACCTATTGTCTTCTATTCTACATTTGTGCATTGGGCAAATCATGTACTCTCCAGGGGATCCCGGCCCATGTTGACATCGAAGGGAACGAGATGGCCGATTCTCTTGCCAATGAAGCCAGAACCTGTAACTTCATCTACTATGGTCTTTGATGCTAACGCAGTCGCAAAACAAAAGCTTTGCTCAAACCCAAGAAAAAAATTCTTGCTGCCAGAATTAAATTATAGCCGAGAAATTACGACGACAATAACTAGACTAAGGACTAAGCATTTTAAGGGCATGAAGATTCTGCCCGATGGTTTTCGATCATATGTGGAATGCAGGCACTGCCCAGGCACGCAACTGGATCCCAAATACCGTTTTAGCTGTCCTTCCATTGTTTGTGCCTTTTTTAAAATAGACAATGACAGCAGAATGGACATTTTGTACTCGGATCGTGCCATGGATGTTGCCAAGACAATGATTCACGCCTTTGGAAATATTCGATTATATCTGCATGTTTTGTTGTGTTATCACCTTTGCACTTTATCTTACACGACAACCACCACCACCACAACATTCATCTAGTAAAGTTTTCAAAATGGTACAACACTTGCTACTAACTTATACGTATAGATCTATAATGGCACAAATTCAGAATTCGTGCAAATATAGTATACGTGTAGTAGTACAAATCCGTTGTCGTAACATCCCACGAAGCAAATGAAATGCGTAATCACTGCCAATATCTGACGTTCTCCCAATGGTGCTTCCCTGCATTAGTTTTTATGCAGGCAAATTAAAAGAGTCTAAATTCCATTGTAGACCTAAATTTATATTAGACTCTACAGTATCTGTCCTCCAGATTTGAAAATTTTGCAACAGTTACTGATTAAATTGGTCGCCATGTATGTTGCCAATTCATTTTATCCATTCAGCATTATTCTCTCTTTGCCTGCAAATTGTCTTTTCAGCCACAATATTCTTCAGGCAGAGAAGCGAACGAAGTCAAAATTTATCGTAGCAATGTGTGAGTGTATATATATGTTGTAGGTAAAAAAGAATAAATTTAACACCTGTGCAAAATTTTAAATCATAGGATGGTACAGCGTTTGTAAACTGCCTTCTCCAGTGACTAGGGTTCGTGTAAATAACAATTTTTCAAATTAGGGGACTTGTCTTTCTGGCGTTCCAGAGGGTTTTGTCTTAAGCCAGTACTTATACAAAATTTACACGCACAACTTCCCACAGCACTCCACTGTCAGTAATTGCCTGTTCGCGGGGTGTCCACCTCAAATACACAATTAAAGCTGTTAAAAAATTCCTTGACATGCTAGAAGATTGGCTTACACATTGTAGAATTGCAATTCATGTTGACAAATCTCAAGCAATAATATTTAGGCAATAGGGTGCCATCGATCCCCATTCCGTCTCACACTTTTTGATGACAACATTCAGTGGATCTCGGTGGTGCGCTACCTGGGTCTACACATAGAAATGGATGCTGGATGTCGCTGGGAAACGGAACGCGAAGCGTTCCTCCATCCCATATCTAGATTGTTGATGTGACCTGATGTGGGTGGGCCTGCCTGAGAGAGAGTGTCCTGATTGGTGGTTTGAACGTGGCAAGAAGGCGTGGTTATAGGATCGGAGTTTTTCTTCTATACGGTTTCGGCGGGAATGTCCTGATGTTGTCTGAAAGGCCCTGCTATGATTGGTCTATGGCACTGCGAGAGTAGGCACTCGATTGGCTGCACTGATGCGTTGGAACAATTCATAGGGGAGGTCTAGAGAACTAGCCTGTGTGGGGTTGCAATTTAGTAAAGAGTTAAAAAATTGAAAAATAAAACTATATAAGGGGTGTGACCCAATGTAATAAAGGGACACGTGGGGAAGGGGTTCTTAATTAAGTCCACTAGTTAATTAAACACGTTTATTAGACAAAACAAACATTTACATACATAACTAGAGAACTAACAGTTACAATAGAATTGAAAGGGATCGGAGCGCATGCTCGTACGTCCTTACAGTTCCGAAACTTGGCCATTACTGAAGATTGTTCTAGCCGCTAGAGGGCGCGATAGTCTTTCTACTGTTCATATGAGAAGAGTTTAAACTACGGGGGTTACAATCTCCCCTATGGATCCGACGACGTCCCGGCGAGGAGACATAATTAGCTGTTGTAGTAGTAGCTCTTGTTGAGGGATGGATGGTTCTGTTGGAAACTGGTGTTGTAGCAGTCGACGGGCTTGGAACATGTTTATTTTGTGATGTGGATGTAACTTTTCGTGGTCGGCCTCTTTTCCGAAGTGGAGCTACCGGAGAAGTGTTTATGTCTTTAACAGGTGTTAAAGCAGAAGTATGGTAAGTAGCAATCGGTTCAGATGGATTGGCAAGACTTGCGATAACATAAGAAGTCGGTGACTTTTGGGTGAGAAATAGATATGGACCGTCACGCTTTGGCATGAACTTGGAAGTTTTCTTGTTCTTTGCACTACTGATGGGATGTAAAGTAACCCAAACTTTATCTCCAGGAGAATAATAGACTGGACGGTGATTTTTATCATATTGCTTTTTTCGTTGATCTTGCTTTGTTTCTATTCTTTCTCGTATGTCTTCAGTAATAGTTGCAAATCGTTTTAAATAAGGTGTTATTTCGGCAACAAAATTGTCATTGTGAACGACGCTTTTGAAATCTTGCACCACATCGTCTACAGTTTGTAGCTCTCTCCCGAATAGTAGGTAAGTAGGAGTGTGACCTGTAGTATCACAGACAGTTGTATTCATGGCAAAACGTATGACTGGGAGTTTGGAATACCAACTAGAATGATCGTCTCCAACAAGTATTGCAAGTCGGGGTTTAAGGTCTCTGTTTTTTTCGCTCTACTGGATTAGATTGTGGTGAATAAACTGGCATGAAGTTTTGACTTATATTTAAAGTAAAGCAAATCTGTTGTAGAACAGCACTGACAAACTGCGTTCCATTGTCACTGATAATTCGTCTTGGTATGCCATGACGCATGAAAACTTCTTCTATCAGAGTTGTTGCACATTGACGAGCACTGGCTTGAGAAAGGGCAAATAACTCAACCCACTTCGTGGCACAATCCTCGACAATGAATATCCATTGTTTACCTGTGTCAGTTTGAGGCAATGGCCCAAATAAATCAATAGCAATGACTTCAAATCTCTGTGAATAGACTGGAGTTCTAAGCAAACCGGCAGGTTTTTGGTTTGTAGCCTTAAAACGAGCACATTCTGGACATTTCTTAATATAATCGGATATGTACTTTCTCATGCCTGTCCAATAATATCGTCTGGCGATTTTCTGGAATGTTCCCTCTTCTCCATAATGTCCAGCCATCGGATCATTATGATGTCTTTCCATTATCAATTCACGTTCAGCAGTTGGAATGACTAACTGAGCTTCTGCAGAATCAGCATCAGGAACATAACGATACAAAACACCTTGATTCATCAAAAATCCACGTTCAGTCCAGTTTGCATATTCTTCAGTTTTTAGAGGGGATTCAAAACTGTCGATGATTTTCTTTAAATTATCATCTTTAAGCTGCGCCTCACGCATGTCCTTACAACTTCGTGTAGGCATATCAGCTATCGTGATATTATTTTCTTCGCAAAAGGATTCTTCTTCTTGAGTAACTGGGCGAGATAACATGTCTGCAACGACATTTGCTTTAACAGGAATATACTGTACTTTCAAGTTGAAAGACTGGATTTCAAGTGCCCATCTTGCAAGTCGTCCGGTTGGAGATTTGAGGTTTAGAAGCCATTTCAGAGGTTGGTGGTCGGATGCCACGGTTATTTCTGTTCCTTCAATATAACCACGAAATTTCTTCAAAGCCCATACCACAGCAAGGGCCTCCCTCTCTGTGGTGGAATAATTGCGTTCTGCTGGGGTTAGCAGTCGACTAGCGTATTCTATAGGATGTTCATCAGATCCTTCTCCTTGAAGTAAAACTGCTCCAAGGGCATAATTGCTAGCATCTGTTCGAATAATATATGGCTTAGTACCATCTGCTTGCTTTAACACAGGAGGTGTTGTAAGACTGTTTTTAAGGGTTTAAAATGCATTTTGTTGGTCAAATCCCCACTGCCAATTGACTTTCTTCTTTGTAAGATAACTTAGTGGACGTGAAATCTTCGCAAAATCTTGAATATATCTTCGAAACCACGAACAAGTTTGCAGAAAAGATTGTAGTTCTTTGACGTTTTTAGGGGGTGGAATATCCAGTATAGACGCAACTTTTTCTGGATCAACTTCTATTCCTTTTTGTGTAATCCAAAATCCAAGATATTTAACTCGAGAAAAGGCAAAATGGCATTTTTCTCTATTTGCTTTAAGTTTGAAATGTAAGAGTCTTTCAAAAATAGTTTTAAGATCAAACATGTGTTTTTCAAAAGTTTCTGACAAAACAATTATATCATCTAGATAAGGTAGTGCTAGAATGTCTTCCAGACCATTACAAAAACGGTTCATCAGTCTTTGAAACGTAGCAGGTGCGTTGTGCAAACCATATGGCATTCGTAAGAAACGGTAAGTGCCAAAAGGACATACAAATGCTGTCTTGTCTTGATCTTCAACATGCACTTTAACTTGATGGTATCCTGCTCGCAGATCAAGTGTAGACATGAAAGGAGTGAGTTTTGCTTGATGTAACAAGTCATCCATTCTAGGAAGAGGATAGGTATCTGCGACTGTAATTTCATTCAATTTCCTGTAATCAATACAGAGGCGAAATGTTCCATTTGGTTTTGGTATAAGTACCACTGGGGAAGCATACGGGGATTCACATTCTTCAATTATGCCTTCTGAGAGAAGTCTATCGATTTCTTGTTTTAATATTTCCTTCTTGGAAGGATTCATCCTATAAGGTGGCACTGCAACTGGAAGATGGTTTCTTGTATTTATACGATGTTCAATAAATGGTGTAGGCTCTCCCCTGGTTGAAAGCATTCTTCATACTTTTCCAATAGTGAATTTATTTCTTCCTGTTGTGGAAGTGAAAGGTGAGTACCTTCATTTTTCCGAAGTTGACAAAGATGTGGTTTAGGGTCAACAGTGAGCAGAGCATTGATATTAGGAGGCGCTTTCACAAAATTATATTTTCTGTGAGACGTTTCAGTGAAGTACCATTGTTTTCTTTGGAGATCTAAGACGATCCCTGCAGCTGTTAAAAAGTCTATGCCTAGAAGGGTTCTGTTACCTCTAGCATTTTTCAAAATTAATAGGTCCGTGGAAATGACTTTTCCTTGAATACTAATGTCTACAGAAGTTGTCAGTATTTCTGTAGTTTGAGTACGACCGTCAGCAAGAGTCATCTGCATGGTTTTCTCTTCAAAATTCAATCCTTTTGTTTAAGTAAATGGTATAATTTTTCACCAGCCACTGAATGTGTAGCACCAGTATCAGCGCAAACTGCTGCTTCTGTATTACAAATGGAAATTTGGATTATACTAATGGGATTACTTTCACTAGAAAAACTATAAAAGTTTGATTGATTCAGACTTGATGACAAGGCATCATCTTTTTGTCGAACTGGGTTGCAAGTGTGGCATCTTGATCGAATGATTCCAGGAGCACCACATCCATAGCAAGATATAGGAGTTCTGTCTTCTTTTGTATCAACGATTTTCTTTTCAGGTATTCTGTCTTTGGAAATGGGATTCCGCCTACTGTTACTGGGAATCCCGGTTTCCCGCCTACTTTGACTGGGGAAACCAGACAGAGAATGTTCATACGACAACTTAGGATTTTGTGTGTAGTTACTTCTCCAGGGACTGGAATTAATTTCTTTTTTGTTTCCTGCAAAAGTTTTTATTGTTTTTATTTCTCATGTTTTTAACTTCTTCATACGAATCTAGCTTATCCACTAGTTGTAGAGGATTGTTCCAATTACACCACTGGTCCAAAAAGTGATCTTTGTAATCTTGAGGGGTTTTCTTTTTTATTTGATCTGCCACAATCAAATCTTTCAATTCTTCAAGCGTCGTAACTTTTGATTCTTTCAGCCACCCATCAAAATATGTTTGCAAGTCAAAGTAGAAGTCACGCCAGGTTTTCACAGGATCTTTAGTGTGTCGGGAAAACATCTGCCGAAATTTTTCTGCACTTAATTTAAAGCGTTTTAGAAGAATTTGTTTGACTTTATAGTAGTCTTGAGCATCGGCAAAAGATTCTTTAGTGATTAAATTTGAAATTTCAGTTGGTGAAAGACCAACAAGGTATACCACCCACTGAGGAACTGGTACTTTTAAAAATGTTAACTGCCTTTCGAAGAGGTCTAGAAAAATTGTAACATCAATTGTCTTTGGATCAAAAATAGGTAATAGCTTATGGAGTTCTAACTTCGGCATATTGGAGTCTGAAGTTGTAGAAGTATTAAATGTAACTTGGAATTTTTGCAATTCAAATGTTCGTTGGTTTTCCCTATCTCTTTCAGCTCGCAATTCGAGCTCTTTTCTATCACTAATAATACGATTTAAACATTCTTTAGTAAACTCTCTACATCATACCCTTCACTTTTTAAGATTGCGTCTTTAATGTCAAGAAATTTGAAATTGTCTGGTATTGATATGTCTAGCGTTTCCGCCAATTCAAGGAGATCCTGCCTGCGACCTTTTGCTAAATAGGCCATCGTGAAATGTCACTTCAAATTAATTACAAATTTATATTCTTTGAACTTTAAATTTAATTTAACAAAATGTTATTAATGAAATAATAATACAGTATTATATATACCACATAAAAGTAATATCTCAATTTCTTACAATATGCAATTTGAAAAAAAAATTTTCATGAATCACAAAAATGAAAAAAAAAAAAATAAAACTATTTTCGTTGTTTTCAAGCTCAATACACAATCAAAGTAAAATTACTTTCAAACTTTTAGTTAAAAAAATCATCAAAATGATCTGAAAACACATTTGAAATACATCATACCACAAGTAAAAAGAATCATATACGTTCTCATAAATAAAAGTTCTACTTAGCCGAAACAAAATTTCCTATTAGTATTCAAAAAGAAAAGTTATTAGAACTCAGTTATAAATAACCTTGAACTTGTTTAAATTTATTCTCGCTTACGCAGCATAAAATATCTCATCAGTTTCATAAATGAATCATAGCTTAAAAATTAATACTAGCAAGAAGAGAAAACGGAGATATATATATTTTTTTTCTTTTAAACCACTAAATATATTATTTAACTGAGACAAATCTTTCAACATATAATGCACATTTTACACTTAAAATTATACACATAAATGAATATTTTTTTTTTTTTTTTGAAAATAGCATATAACAATACAAAAAATTTTCCAGCTTAAATGCATTCAAAGAAAATAATACACATAAATACATATATATTTGGTTTTGTGTTCTCACTTAAGATTTTAAGTAAACAACGTTATACTTATTAGTTTAAACAATACAGGAAGTATATTTTAAATACACATTGAATATAATTTAACTGTATAATATGCTGTTTAGCAAATTACACAATTACATTTCTTGAAATAAGAAAAAGATTTCTTAATTTAATTCCAACAGGACGTTCTAAATTTAAATCAGTAAAGAATGTTCTCTATGTCAGAACAAGGAAGTCAATTTTTAAGAAATTAAAACTTACACAATTCTTTAGGATATTAAATCCAATTTGCATTTGGGCATGCAATAGTTAATTTAGTATTATAAGGTATAATACTTAAAAGAAAATTCAAAGTAAAAACTTTACTTGTTCTTCAGGTGAAGATAAATCCAACGATTTTTTGTTAAACTTGCTCATTCTACAGGTGAGAACGGAACAATAGCGGTTAACCTGAAAATTAATAGCGAGCAACAGCCAAGCCTCTTTAACTATAGAAACACGTTGGGCGTCAAATTATAAGGGGTGTGACCCAATGTAATAAAGGGACACGCGGGGAAGGGGTTCTTAATTAAGTCCACTAGTTAATTAAACACGTTTATTAGACAAAACAAACATTTACATACATAACTAGAGAACTAACAGTTACAATAGAATTGAAAGGGATCGGAGCGCATGCTCGTACGTCCTTACAGTTCCGAAGCTTGGCCATTACTGAAGATTGTTCTAGCCGCTAGAGGGCACGATAGTCTTTCTACTGTTCATATGAGAAGAGTTTAAACTACGGGGGTTACAACTATAGAATTAAAATTTAAAAAAGAATTTAGCAAGGATAGTGGTCACTCGCCACCCGGCAAGTGACTAAATTAAATGTGTTAGGGGGATTATATGAGTCTAGGAGGATTCTCCTAGGTCTCTTGAGATCTGGCATTGGTATATAGTTATTGAGCATTTTAACATTTTCATTATCGATACTTGGTAAGTTATTAAAAAAGGAAATAGCCAGTTTTTGTATGTAGTTTTTAAAAGGTAGAATTTTAATATCTTCGTAAATTTTTGATTTCTGGTATATCTATCTGCTTTTAAGCGATATTTCTAATTAGCGAGTTCTGAGCAACCTCGAGTATTTTAATATTAGAATCTGCAACGTAACCCTACACAGGTAATCCATAAGTCATAATTGGACGCAGAACGGCAGTGTAGAGAAGTATCTACACATAGATGGCCGCATAACTTACAAAAATCACATTGACTATCTTGCAGATAAATTCTGGAATAGAATTCATTTAGTAATCTTCCTTATTGGGAGAAGGTTGCCTATCTCTGGAAAATAAAGTTATTCTATACAAGCAAATTTTGAGCCCAGTGATAACTTATCCTCCTCCCATCTGGGGCGCAGCAGCCACAACCCATAAGAAGAGAATTCAAATTGTTCAAAGTAAGCTATTCACATCATAACAAACGCACTTTGGTATGTTAGGAATGATGTGATACACAACGACCTACACATGGAGCCGATTTCTAATTACATCACTAGACTAGCTAGAAATGTTTTTAAATCTATTGAAACTCATGACAATCCAATTATTAGAGCACAAATATTTTTTACTTATACAATTCCTAAAATTAATTATGCATACTTTTTGACGAAGTGGAGACTTCCTTTTAAACCCCCATAAGACAACAATTGACACTCTCACGCAAATAACACATTCAGCTTCCACTTGCATTTAGATTGGGTCAAAGGGGTTGAATTGTGATCGACCACTCCCCGTCCTGATTGATTGCCTCGACAATCCCTTTCCCTTTTTTTTCGCTTTACCCCCATCGAACTCGCTGGTGCATCTGCTTCATTGCACAACCTGGCTTGGGCTGGAGCTTCCAGATTTCTCTATTGTTTCTCATTCATGGTTTTCTTTTTCGCCCAGTCTACTGGGTAAAAGCGCTCACGCACTTTCACCCGCGAATATTTAATTTTTAGCTAGTTTAGTATCTCAAGCGACTAACTCAAGCTGGTAAACAAAGTCGTTGATCTTTGATTGAATATAACATACTGGGATCATCAAAAAGGGTTAATAATTTAGCAGTTCTCTTTGCGGCTGGTCAAAATTGTTATTATTGTTAATAACTGAAAGATAATTAAGTTATGGGGTTAATGGATTGATTTAATTTATTTTAGTACGTTCTGAAAAGAGTTTTATCATTTAAGGCAGTGCTCTCCAATATTTTCATCACCACGGACCGATCAATGTTTAATCATTTGAACGCGCCCCCGCTTAGAAAGAGGGTGGGGAAGTTGATAGCTTTTATTTTAGATTGCTTTGATTCAATAATTTTAATTTAATTGTATTTAAACATTTCTTCAAAATAAAATACAATTGCACCAAAAATGAATATAAAGTGATTTAAGATTTTAATTCACTAGAACGCTACATAATACACCACAAAAGATAGATTGGAAGTAATTCCTTAAATAGCCCGGAATCATTCGATCCACGGCCTGGTACCAGTC
Source organism: Trichonephila clavipes (assembly GCA_019973935.1). Classification (NCBI taxonomy): domain Eukaryota; kingdom Metazoa; phylum Arthropoda; class Arachnida; order Araneae; family Nephilidae; genus Trichonephila; species Trichonephila clavipes. Next base: position 274,275 of record BMAU01020003.1, read on the forward strand.
CGCGGCCCGGGGTTGGTGACCACTGATTTAAAGAATTCAATTTTTTTTCTCAAAAAAGTAATTTTTATCAAAAAAGCAACTTGTTATTCAATTTTCTTAAGATTTTGTTAAAAATTCTTTGAATTTGTAAATTTAAAAAAACAAGTCTCTAGATGTTAAAAGAGAGCTTCAAAATAAAAATTTCTCTACACAACATTTTTCAAAAAAATTTTTAATATCATTCGATTGTGATCATTGTTATGTGATTCCGAAAATATGAAATTATTTGAATCTTTAAAGAAAATATTCAACTTGAAGTCTAAATACTTCGTGGAAAATACAAGCTTTTAAAAACATATTGGGAGCAGTTTAAATTAATTGACTTTTTTTCAATTCCTCCTATTAGTTCACAATCTCTCTACATATGTATATATCTTGTTCAAATTTTCAATCGTTAATAAAATATATTCTGTTCATCCATTCAAGTTCAAATACATTTTTGTTCAACTTGTAGTGGATGACACTTCATGTTAATATAGTTTTTTCAAATATTAATTCATTAATTAAATTTAATTAATGAATAAATAGTAGCAAACATAAATAATAGTCCAGCACCCAATATAGAAAGGAAATTTAGAAAATTGCAAGGGAAATCGCTTTCTATTTTTCTACTTAATATTGGGATTCAGTCATATGTTTATGCATATTTATATTAATTGTAAGTATTTAATAAAAATGAGCTAAAATAAAAGTGTTCTTTGTTGACTTAGTAGGAATTGACTTTAATTTTTTTTATATTACTTGTTCCTCCTATGTAGCTGGAATGTTGTGGATCTGTAAATCAAAAAGACTATAAGGGAGCAGCCGTGCCGAATTCCTGTCTGAGTAAAGTGGATGCAACTGTTTACACTTCGGTGAGTTTCAAAATTGAATAATTTCCAAAATACGCAGTTGTACTATTTTTTTTTCTCCTCATTTTAATATTAAAGAGTCATCCTTGGATTAATTTTACTTCACAGTTGGTAACACGGTCTTAAAGGGAATAATATTTGTGATGAATAAATTATTTTTAGCATGCATTATAAGATTATATGTTTCAATTATTAATGAAGTTTTTTCAAACTAAGCTTAATTCGTAGTATTACAAAATCACAGGTGAATGAAAAGAAAAAAAAAGTTTAAAAAAAAAGAAATTCCAGATCAATTCTTTCGAAGAATTCCAAATTAGCCATTAGTTCACGTTAAAAAAACTCAAAATTAGAGCTATGTATATATATATACACATATCGTCGGCCAAATTATCAGAATGCATGACTCCATTTGGGGTGCTAATTTGTTATCGGAGTGCTACGCGCCAAGCTGTTGTTTATGTTCGTCAAGATGGGCGAAAGTATTACAATATGGTTACCTTGAATTTGCATCATGCGTTTATGTGCACCGACATTTGTATTGTTTGGCGCGATTCCTTATTCGCGCCAAACAGCGCTTGGCGCGTAGCACTCGTATATCAAATAGTTTCCTTTGTGGAGTTACGCATTCTGATAATTATAGGCCAATGATATATTAGATTGGGGAAAAAGAAATCCATTATTTTTTTCGGTAGATGGCTATAATGTCGATATCTCGTGAAGTATCGATCAAAAAATTTCAAATTTATGCTCGTTGTTAAGGTAACAGTTTAAACTAAAAGAATTCGTTTAGGTTTTTTTTTATACATTCTGTTTTGAGTTACAGTGTGTTAAAAATTGAAGTCAATAAAGAGAAAATTCGGTACATTTTACAGTTTTTCTTTGATAAAGGCGAAAATGTGAGCCAGGCGGCTGGAATTGTGAATGGTGTTTATGGTACCGATACTGTAACATCTAGTTACGTGCAATTCTGGTTTCGTCGATTCCGTTCAGGCATTTTTTATGTTAAATATGCACCTCGCACAGGCAGGCCCGTCGTCGAAAATGTCGATAAAATCACAGAAATAATCCAAGTTGACCGGCATGTTAGTGGTCGTAGCATCACCCAGAAGCTACAGATTGACCATAAAACAGTTTTAAACCATTTACGCAAAGTTGGATTCCAAAAGAAGCTCGATGTTTGTGGGTGCTGCACTCATTAACACCAAAAAACATGATGGATCTAATTTCCATCTGTGAAGCCTTGGCCAAACGGAATGACATCGACCCATTTCGTAAACGGATGGTGACTGGGGATGAGAAATGGGTAACATATGACAATATTGGGCGATAACGATCGTGGTCAAAGAGCGGTGAAGCAGCTCAAACGGTGGCCCAACTAGGACTAATGGCCAGGAAGGTTCTATTTTGTATTTGGTGGGACTGGAAAGGAATAATTTATTATGAGTTGCTTCCGTATAGCCAAACACTAAATTCAGATATCTACTGTCAACAACTGGAACGTTTGAAGCTAGCGATTGACCAGAAACGACCAGAATTGGCCAACAGAAGAGGTGTTGTGTTCCATCAGGACAACACCAGGCCACACACGTCTGTAGTGACTCGCCAGAAACTCTGGGAGCTTGGTTGGGAAGTTTTAATGCCTCCACCATATAGTCCGAACCTGGCACCAAATGATTACCACCTTTTTCTGGCATTGCAAAACTTCCCGAGTGATAAGAAATTGAGATCAAGAGAAGATTGTGAAAATCGGTTACTAGAGTTTTTCGCCAATAAGAACCAAGACTTCTATGATAGAGGCATTATGAAGCTACCTTTGAAATGGCAACAAATTATACAACAAAATGGTGCATATTTGACCCAAATTGGACATTTCGAAGCGTGCTAATTAAAGTCTTGAATTTCATGCGAAAATAATGAATTTCGTTTTCCCCAACCTAATATATGTAATATTTTTCTTCAAAAAGTATTCAAGTCCTCAAAATTCTTGGAGATATTGATTTAGAGCAGGGGTGAAAAATTGTTTTCGCTCGAGGGCCACATAACGGAAGGGGAGGATACCTGAGGACCACACCTTTTTAAAATGATTGCATTCATTAGTTAACTCAGAGAAGGTATAAATTTTTCCATAAAAATCAATAAATATAATATAAATAAAATAGTTGTAATTTTTTTCAATTTGTTAATTGCGTTAATTTCCTGTATGCAAGCACATTTAACTTTAGAGCTAATTTAATGAAACAAAAACGAGCCTTATCACACTTTTCTGCATTTTTTTTTAAAATCAGGAGTGTGATTCCTTGTTGAAGTTCTCATCACAGCCTTCAAGTTAAAGTCAGCCAACTTGCATCTGTATTTACTCTTATTCATCCTCAAACAAGAAAAACTTTGCTCACAAATACATACATGTTTGACCAAAAGTTGAACAGTGCGACGTTAATATTAAATCAAATCAAATCTCACAAATACATTTTCAGTTTATTTGATTCTCTGACTGTCTTTACGATTCCACTGAGCCCCAAGCAAACTCTTACAAAGGGTACGTACTTGGCGTCAATAGGGCTTTGAGCCTCTAGAGCCCCTCCCACGATGCTGTGATTGCGGGGGGGGTGCGTTACGCCACTGCCAGAGACAATTCTATCTCCTTTTCGGCCAGCCAGATATATTGGATCAGTTTTTTATCACCATTTTTAATTAAAATATTTAAACAGCGTACATTAAATTATATATATGCCAATATTAATTCCAGGGACGTCTGAAGACTTCTTGAGGTCCTGGGCCCCTACACAAATTATAGGCCTCACTTATGACCCTTAAAGTAGATAGTACGTAGTATATATTGTCAAATACTCGTTCAAACAATAGCCCGAAACAAATAAAGGTGCATGACCTACAATCGTACAAACCTGCTAGACCGACTACCATCTTTTGACTTAATGCAGCGCTTCTCAAACTTTCAATGTACGCGACCCACTATCTCATCAGCATTTTCATTGCGCCCCCCCCTCCATACAATAACAATGTATTGAATTCAATAATGCTATACTTTGACACTAAAGCTACAATACGACTTTAACCTCTTATGGGCCACCGACGTATATAAACGTCTCGCCTAGCCAAAGCATTAAATTTTTGGCCGTATATATACGTCTTTCCGAAATACGATCTTTGCTGTGCAGTGCTATCCATAAAATTATTCCGAAGGCTTTGGAATGCAATAAAAGGATCTTGACAGTGTTTGCGAACGATTTACATATTTCAAAGGATTTGCTAATTTATTCTTTTTCTACCCCACCCCCAATATATATACACCACAATTCTATACACCACATACGCTTGCCTACATGTTAAATGGTGGCATTGGGGAGCTAATTGCGTGGTTTTTAATCGACATTTAAGGTATTAATTATAAACCGTACATATTATCAAGATAACTGTTAGTTTTTGCATATAATTTTATATATGACAAGCCCATGGGGCCACTGGTAGTTATTAAACTTGTGCTTAACTTAGTATTGTTAAATTAGTTATAAAATATACATTGCGCAGTAATGATATATTTATAAGTGTATTATATCAGCTTAAGAGGACTCGGTACCCTTTGAGCAAACTTCTTTATTTACGTATTTAAAAATTATATTTTAGCATTTTATACAATGTTTCTATTCAAGAAAATGTTACCAGATGAAAATTTTCATATACTATTCACACAATTTTAAAAATTTAAATTTTTTGAAGAAAATTGGGAAAATTTTAAAATCCTACTCCTTTTGTAAAAATTATTTTTTGACCTGAAATTTTTTTATAATATTCTTATGGATGTTCTAAACAACTTTAGGGATCGATTTTAGAATAACTTTATTCGTTTTCGAGAAAAAAAATTAAATGTTGATATACAGGCTAAAAATCAACGAAAAAGCTAACATGTCTTACATTTTATTTTTTTTTTTAAAAAAAGGACTTAGCTTATTGCAAAACGGATCCCTAATTTTATTACATGCTTTATTTGTAACACGCAGGAAAAAAATGGAAGTGATTGGTAAATAATTGTCGAAGGAGTAGCATTTTGAATGCACTAACGTTTCGAAAAACACAAACTGAGAAAAACCACTTTAAAGTTTATAATTCTAAAAAAAATAATTATTATAAGCTTAATTAAACTTAAAATACCACTTTAAAATATTAGTTATACATTTTTCTTTAAAGTAATTGCATTTTTATATTTTTTCAACCCACACATTTTTATAAATGATCAATTTTTAGAGAGTACCAATTGCACAAGAAAATTCAAGAAAAACGTTAAAAAAAAATGTTTCTGTCACGACAGAAATTTTAGCTGTTTTTCTTCTTATAAAACTAAAGTATTACATTTGTATGAAAAATATATCAGGAATAAGAACTGAAATTATATAAAATTATTAATATAAAATGCCTTAATTTAAAAATTTTACATGCACACATTTCACAAAGAAAAAAAAAAGGATTCACAAGAAAGGAACCCATCCTAGGAAAAAGGAACACATCCTAGGAAATATTCTGCTTTATATATTGCACATTTTTTTTAATGTTATTATTTTTTCTTGATAAATTGGATTTTTTTTTATTCAAAATGATTTTTGTTAGCTTTTTTTCCTAAAAAGGGGGCGTGGCTGAATTGCTTAATTTGTTTTCAAAAGAAGTTTTATTCAACTTTTAACTTTTCGACATGCACAAGTGATACATCAATCGAAAGATAATAATGCAAAGAATAAGATTAAATGAAAATAAAAAAAAAAACGATAGGTCTGTGATTTTGGGGGTACCAAGTCCCCTCAAATGTGTATTTTATTTTTTATTATGTCGGAATGTGTTTTATTTGTTTTCCTTCAGTAAATTAATTATTTTGCTTAAATCTTTTGTTTTCGACTTTTCAATAGGTTCGCACCCCCTCATAGGAATATCACGTCCCCTTAGGAGGCCGTGCCCCACAGTTTGAGAAACACTGACTTATGAGTATTGGTGGTTTATGGTAGTAGGGGTCTAGGCCTGTACGCAGACGACGGTCATCACATGAAGCCAATTTACATATTGTCCGAAATTCCTAGTTTTTTTTAGATAATGCCACCGCAAATAACATTTGACCGTTGAAATTATTTGAATTATGTTCTTATTAAGGCTGAGTCGAGATCGAGACGAGGCTTCCATTGTGGCAAGACCTTGGGCTCGGGGGTCCAGTTGACCCATACCTTGAGACATCTCTGATTACTTCTATGTATGTATCTGTTAATTAGCTATAACACGTAGTTTATATATATTATTAAATCTCAATTTTTTTTTTAGGGTTGTGCTTCGAAAATGTTGACATATCTTCGAGGAAAAGCTGGTATTGTTGGTGGATTAGCTCTACCAATTCTGCTAATACAGGCATTAGCTTTACTCTCAGCAGGGTGCCTTATTAAAAGTCTTGAATCGGAATCACGCTATTTCATGTAAAATTATTGCGATATAGAAGACTGTATTTTATATTTCGATGTACATTTTAACAGTTTTATAAGGAAAAAACAACAAGTAAAAATTAAGATTGTAATAGTGCTTTTATATTTAAACACGTAATTTTCAGTGCCATTTATAAAAAGAACAATTTTATTCTAAAGTAATTTTTATATTTTAGGTACATTGTTTTTCCATTCTGAAATAATGAAATTCATAATTACACAGTAATTAGCAATTAGTATAAAAATCTGAGCTCTCTACATAAATACGTAAACTAAAAGATCAACTGCCTTAAAAAGTTATGATGATTTATGTTTATTGCATTCAAAATGTATTGATCGTAGATATATTTTATTATTATTTACTGGTATTTTATTGTATGTTTTCTGTGATAAAAAAAGCTTTCTAATGTTTTAATAAATTTTAGAGAATACACACAAAACCATGTTTTATAAATATTTTATTTACAAATTATTATAATATCTTTTGTTTAATATATACTGACTTTATGTTCAAGAAGGTTTTGCATTTTATAACCCAAGTAAATTAATTTTTTTTGTTATATGTATAGAAAAGTAATGATTTGAATTAAATAAGCTTTTTTCTCTAAAATGTATTGTGATTGTTGCCTTATTTTAGCATTGCTTTTTTGAGTTTTGCTTTGTTTTATATTTTTCATTAAAGTTTTTTGTGTTTTATTGAACGTTTTAGATATGTCTGTATGCATCTTCATTAGTATTGTAATTGAAAATAAACAATACTTATTTACTACTTACTTTGCTCTATATTTTATAAACATTTTTTTATTTCATTATAATTTATTAAGATGTTATTACTGAAAAGATTACGCTTATGTCTATTTACATTTATTGCTATAACTACCATATATCAAAAATTAAAATATACTTAAAATATGAGAGCCAAATCATCATATCTTAAAATATAAGCGTAAATATAATCCGTAATGTGTCTTTCCCGATGAGTTACTGTTCGAAGAATAACCTTTTAAAAAACAGTAAATTAACAAAAAGTTTTCCAATGACAGTCAACTTATTTAGTTTTGCAAATTCCATTTATAAAAGTGTGCGAAAAAGTTCTGTTTCATTAGGCAATGGAGCCCAAACTGACCTTTCTAATTACAGTATCAAAAAGAAGGTATACCATTACCCTAAAATCGGGATTTTTGCCAAAAACTGACACATTTTTTAATTTATTTTATAGGCCATCTTATTAGCTTTATAAAAATACCAAGTGTATTGTTTTCCATTCAATAGAATAAAAATTATAAGTGTTTTAGTAAAAGCTGATACTTTAAACAAGATGCTATACATTAAAATGCGTTTTACTTGAAATGTATTTTTTTTTTTGAAAAGGCTCAAACGGGGACAGCGATTGCTCAAAAACTTTCAAAATAGTTAACTGAAATTTTTTGTGTATGTTCTGTATCATTGAGGAAGTGTTTTAACCTACAGATTTATCAATCACTGTTTTATTACAAAATCTATAGTCCCTTATGTGAATATAATCAGTTTTTTTAAACAATTTCATATAATAGCTAAAAGGGCTCTAGTTTTTGTAAAAAAACTAAAATATCTTAATAAATATTTTCTCAAAATTCTTAATTCTGGCCAAAATATTATCATTGCCGGAGACTTAAATGCCGCGCATCGTGCGTGAAGTAAGGCTAGATCAAATGCATTTGACTATGCTCTCTACAAAATTGTTAATAATAAGCCGAATGTGAGGATTGTAGCACCGCACACTCCTACACATATCAACGCTAGTTCTAGACCGGGGGCAAGAGATTCTATTAATGATCTAGCCAGTGGCGTAACGTACACCCCGCATTGCGGGGGGCAAGACTCTAGAGGGCCGACAGCCTGACTATCGCCAAGAACCTACCCTTTGTAAAATCCAACTTGGGGGCCCAAAACCTGACTTTGCAAGGGGACCCAAGTGTTCTCCGTTACGCCACTGGATCTAGCAGTTCTTAAAAATATCCCCTTCAATCATGATATTAGAGTTATAGATGATCTTGAATCAGTTCATCTACCGGTCATTCTTACTCTATATACTGGCTCTGCTCTAATCAAAAGTCCGGATCAACTCTTCACCAATTGGGAGAACTTCAAATTTCTTTTAAATAACAAACCACTCCTCCATCCCTCCTTCCTCCAGCAATGATGACCTCAAAATTGAAATTAGAAGGCTTGGAGAAAATATCTCTGAAGCTCTTATAGAAGCTTCAAACCAAAATTTAAACAACCCCCATTAAAACTCCCCTCCGAAATTAAAGATAAAATTCACCACAGAAATCGTGTTCGGAAATTTTGGCAACGTACAAGAGATCCTGCAGAGAAATCTGAGTTCCAAACACTCAGTCGTGAGGTTACGAAAGACATTAGACACTTTTCCCAATCTCGTTGGGAATCTCACATAGCGACACTTACGCCGGAGACAGGCACTCTTTGGAGGAAAATCTGCCTATTCAAAAAACTGCCTCAAAACATTCCCCCCTAAAGGGCGCACTTGGCAGTGTGGGAAATTAACCTTTGGAGAAGGCGGAAGTGAATGCCGACAGTCTTCAAAAGTAGTTCCAACCCAACACTGAAGCTGAAAACGAACGTTTTACAGCTCATACACAAAGGAAAATTAAAAGATTCCTGGACGCTCCTACCTGTCTAGACCTGGAAAAAACAACGCCAGGGGAAGTACAGGGATATATTAAAAAGCTTAAGATAAATAAATTTCCTGGATTGGATTTAATAACAAATCGCATCCTTAAAAATCTCCCCCTCAAATTCGTTCTTTTTATTGTTATGCTGTTCAATCTATTAATGGAGAACTGTCATTTCCCTAAGAATTAGAAGACTGCTGTAGTGGTCCCCATACTTAAACCCAATTCTGATGATAAATGACCTCAAAATTACCGTCCAATCTCGCTACTCAGTAGCTTGAGCAAAGCGTACGAATTTGTTCTTTTGAATCGCCTTAATCAACACTGCATAGCCAGGAATATTGTTATTCCTGAACAGCATGGCTTTGTCACACAGTGCTCCACAGTAACCCAGTTACTAAGAGTTACTGAGCTGATTCATCACGGCTTTCAAAATAACCAGGCCACGGGTATGCTTTTTGTGAACAGAGCCAAAGCCTTTGACAAAATTTGGCATGATGACTTGCTATCCAAGATGATGCAACTTGGGTTTTCGGACCATTTCATCAAAATTATAAACTCCTACCTAAACTTCCGTGAATTTAGGGTAAGAGTTGAAAACAGTCCTCTCCACCCCGCGTCCAATTCTCAGTGGGGTACCACAAGGATCTTTATTAGGGCCCAAGCTCTTTAATCTATACATCAAAGACATTCCCAAGGCTGCCGAAGTCCACTTAGCGATGTACGTGGACAACACTGCCATTTTTACCCAAAACATTTATAACTGCAATATCATTGAGTGGCTACAAAATTATGTCATTTGACTCGAAACCTGGCTTAACGACTGGAAAATAAAGGTTAATGCATCTAAAAGCGCATGCCTCCTCTTTACGAGACAGCGGTGCATCGGAAACGTCCCGCATGTCAACATTTTTAATCAGCCTGTCCCCTGGGGTATTGAATATAAGTACCCAGAGTTAATACTTGACACTAAATTAAACTTTTCTAAGCACATCCGTTCCGCCCACTAAAAGGTGGTTGGAATGGGAATCACTCTAAATCGCTTGATTTCTCCTAAGAGCAAGCTCGTATTAAGGCACAAGGTTCTATTATACAAAGTCATTTTTCGCCCCATCATGCTGTACGCTTCTCCCATCTGGGCAGGGGCGGCAGTTACTCACCTGAAAAGATTTCACACTTTTCAAAACATTCAACTGCTTAGAGCAGCAAATGCACCTTAGTTTGTCAGGAACGAAGTTTTGCATAAGGATCTTAATGTTCCGCCACTTCATGATTTCATCAAAAACAATCAGAAAATTTCTTCAACGGGTTACCACAGATTTCAAATGAATCTATCAGGGAAATCCCGGCTTATACGACAATTCTATTCCTAGCTCTTTTAAGAGCCCTAGAGCAGTTCTTAATCACTCGTATCAACACTTCCCAGCTCTGAAAAGGATGAGAATGTATTGATCCGAATTAAAAAATTATGAGCTTTATTGTTACACTAGTTGTTTTCTTTTGCAAGACTTCACTCACTCTAATTATTCCCCCCGCGCCATGCAAGTTTTTGATCGTGTTTAGTGTAGCAACTTCACCCCTCATGATCTTATTTCAAACTCCTCTATCTCTTCTTACTTTCTTCCAAGTGCTTATTTAAAACTTCCTTTCAATAATCGCAAGTAGTTATCTTAGAGGTAACGTATAACGGACTTAAAAATATTATTCTCTTAATCCTTGTTATTAAAAAAATTTATCCCTTTTCTCCACGTTCCGTCGAGATGCGGCAGACGGTTGAAAGACGGGCTTTGCTGTCAGGGAGATGTGACGTCATTTTATCTTCGTTTTCCTATGAAAGCGAAGCAGAAACTAAATAAACTGGCAGAGTGGTTTCTCACCCACCCCTCCACCAGCGTTGTTGCGCTGCATTTAATGTGGACTGCTTTGTATTTTTATATCTAACTTCAACAAATTGTTCTCTGTTCAATTTATTATGATGAGTGGATAATAGAGCTTTATCTAAGGTTCCACGTAAATGTATAACCGTTACCGTTACCAAAATTAAAATATCTTAATGTCATTTCAAAAATGAATTGCAAAGCAACACATCAAAACTGAAAATTTGTCCATAAACTTTTTGTACAGAATGGGCCCCGTTTATGTCTTTTGTAAATTTTAACCAACTTTTTCCCACTAATAATAATATAATTTCTTTTTCTCTTTTAAATTTTAACATTTTTTTCTTAAAATGTACTAAATAAATCAGAAAACCAAAAAAAAAAAAAAAAAAAATTCCACATATCTCTATTTTTTTTTAAAAAAAAAAAAGTTGTCGCAAGTAGTCGAATACCTAAGTTTTTCTAATTACTTAAATCATTTGAAATTTAAAATTTAAAAAATGAGTTCTGTGCTTGATAAGAAAATGTTATATAAAAAACTAAACTTAGTGGACAACAGCCCATGAGAGCCAAGGCCTACTGTGCTCATCTCAGTATACGTGACCATTGGGCGCTGAGATGCATGAGCAGATGTCCCGATCAGGCGGTCAGTCTGAAGCGAAATCCCCAGTGTTAAGTCCCCAAACAAGCTTGGTACTCCATTATCAACCCACCGAAAGGATTAAAGGCTGAGTCGACCTCGCCCAGCCCTAGTATAGTACCCCAGACCTGGGGTGTGGAAAAGGCTTTATATGCAGACTAAATATTCTGCAACTGAATGACGGGTTTTATGGCATGACTTACAAAATAGATAAACAGCGTTGAAAATTCTAAAGATTAGAACATGAAAACTATTTATTGCTGAAAAAAGGTATCTAAAATGGATCCTAAACGAAAAGAATGTTACGACCACTGAGTTGCAACGTTTGAATGCCAAGAGATGACACAGTTAATATTTTTAAAAATCATATATAGAGATAAATAAAAGAGGTATATATATATATATATATATATATATATATATATATATATATATATATATATATATTCTCTCTCTTTATCAGAGACTAGCCCGTATACATACTCTTCGTCTGGATATATTGAAAAATAGAATAATAAAGATTGAAGAATAAAGAAGTTTTTAATGATTTAATTTAAAGTGAATTGCAAATTGAACAAAAAAAAGAAAGGTTCTTAGCATATCTCTGCTCAACAAAAAAATCATAATTGGCAAATTTGAAATCTGTTGGTTTAATAGTGGAAAAAGGGGTTTGTTTATCTATAACATCCTCGTACACCCCTTGTGAGACGGCTTTTGAAACTCCCCTTTTTTTACCTGATTTCCGCTCAACAAAAGTAATGTGCTATTTTAATTTCAAAATTGTAGGCTTATTAGCTCATAAAAGGGATTTTTTTATGTAAAATGCCCTCGTTAGATCTCTTTGAGGGTAGATTTTCGGAAAACCTCTTTTATAGCGGATCTTAACACCATGACAGAAACATGCCTGCTAAATTTGAAGTCTGTACTTCAATAACTTCAAAAACGGAAATATTTAACTATAATGCCCTTGTAACGCATCGCAACCCTCTTTGGAGGTTTATTTTTGAAAAACTTCTTTTGAAGGGAATCTCTACTCTAAGGAATGAACATGCTTACCAAATGTCAAGTCTATATATTGGTCTAAAATATTTATCTTTTCGCACCTTAAGCCCTTCGAACCCCCCTCCCGGATTTATTTTTGTAAAAACTCTTTTGCGATAGATCTCTACTCCGAGAAAGAAACATGCGTGCCGAATTTCAAGTCTGTAGGTCTAATAGTTTAAAAACGGGATTATCATTTATATATAACGCCCCTTTAACCCCTCGCAATCCTCTTTGGGTGCCTATTTTTTTTTTGAAAAACCTTTTCTTAGTAGTTCTCTACTTCATGAAAGGAACATGCCTATCAAATTTCAAGTCTGTAGGTCTAATAGTTCCGGGGATATCGTGATGAGTGAGTGAATGAATGAATAAGTGAGTCGGTTTTTTCCTTTGTACGCACATATTGATAGTAAATATTAAACAAACATTCAAACACATGACTGAGAATAAAAGCAATTAAGATATTTTTAAAAGAAATAGAAAGCACACATATCACAATGCTATTTTTATCATTAATAGCTTTAAATTATTTTACGACATTAAAAGGAACAGATATTGTATATTTTCATTCATGTCTGGTATTCTCAAATGTCACAAATATGCTGGAATACTACGGGAAAAATATTACTATCTTGGTAGTTAATTTCCATTTTATTTATTGTAATGCAATTTATAGCCTTTTAATTTAATGTATGTATTAAGGTAAAGGTAAGGTAAAGTAATTTCTTTATATCGTTAATAGCTAAGAAGAAATTATAAGTTATGATGTTATTAAATTAATTATTTGATTTATTTAACATAATTAAATAAATAAAGATATTTTTTTTGTAACAGAAGATAAATTTTTACAGTATTAAATAAATAACGCTATAACAAACTATGTACTTCAAATTTCAGTCAAATCTTAATACTAGTTTTAGAGATCTTAAAAACTGTTAGACTATTTAATAGTTTTACTTAAGCAATTAACGTACAAAGCATTTAACATTTATTTTAAAATAAAACCATTTAACAAAATGTTGTCTTAAAAATTTAAATCATTTAACAAAAGTATTATGGGAAAATTTTTTAAATTTAATACCTTAATTGTTTCAGTTGATGTACTTAAGAAAATAAAGTATATTTCTCAATTAATGCTAGTACAACAGCTTGATCGCAATGTTTTCCCCATTTTTTAACAATGCAAATTAAGTGTGGATCGAAAATTAAAAATTTAAATTATAACCAACCTCTTAAGGCTTTCATATTAGAAAATTTCGCAATTACATATCCAGCTTTGATGATTATAAGAAAAACTATTAAGGATCATTTTTTAAGAATTTTGCTCTATCACACACAGAATATGTAAATGAAATCATGTAAAATTCTAAAATGCTAATTAGCATTTTCTTGAAATATTGTGGTTCAAGAATAAAACCTTTTCTTTCCATAAATTCGAACAAAAAATAGGTGCAAATTTTCAGTTATTTAAAAGGCACAGCTTCGAATTTTGTCGCGTGATATCTGTTAACAAAAAATAAAAATGATCAATCTCAATAATTTTTTTTTTTACCTTGACTAGCTATTCTATAAGCAAACGATAAAATCATATACGAAAGGATTATTTTACGCAAAAGAATTATTAAATAAACAAGTTGTTTCTGGAAAACCTAATTCATATTTTGCAAACCAAATGATATTAAAATAAAAGTATTTTTCCGAGTGATTTTGAAATACAAATACGGTTTTTAAACACATTCATTTTATACTATATGCTATATGCTAATAAAACTACATTCGAATCGATTTTTTGAATCTTTCCTTTCAAATGTAGTAATAATTTTATTAGATTTGAAATTAATAAATGCAGCTGCGGGTTTTCTCTCTTTTTCGACAATTTTGTCACTCCGTGGACTAATTTGGAAACTAATGTATTATCGATATGCACCCGCCAAAAGCTTATTTGGCTCCATTAAAATCGCGCCAAATAGGTCGTGGTTGCTGTTTTTCAATTCCTCTACTATTAGCTCACACTCTCTATATATTTCTTTATTTATCTTGGTGGAATTTTCAATCGTTAATAAAATACATTTTAAGGCACTCGATTGAGCTGAAATTTTATATACATGATTATTTTTGATGACAATACGATACTAAAAATTAACTACCACACTTAATGTTGTGATTCTGTCATATGTATATACATATTTATATCAATTGTAACTATTTAATAAAAAGAAGTTAAAATAAAATTTTTCTTTGTTGATCTAAGTAGAAATTGACTTACATCAACAGTTTATAAAAAGATTCAAAAGTGAAATAACATTAAATGTACTTAAATTTTCAATAGAAAACGGTGTTGTAAAGTATAAGCACCAGGTAAAAAGTATTAGAATATGAGGAACTGGTAAAGGCCGGTAAAAAAAGGTACTTAAAAAACAAGGGATACATTTAAAACTCTTAAAGAATAATTTGAGGCCGAAATAAGAATTTAATAGTGAGAAAATAAAGGCATTAAGTATAGAGTGAAATGTGAAAAAGTTATGAAATCCTTTATTAATAATCGAATTTAGGGATTTGTTATAATTTTAAAAAAAAAGTAATTCTACCTAACAGATTTATTATTACGGCAGTGCGAATTCACACCCTAAGCCGCAATAAAAAATTCAATCATTCAATTTCTTACTTCTAGGGGGGGATGTTATATCTCTACCCCATTTATCACGCATCAGAAAGGCTGAAATCAATAGAATCTTAACTCAGATTTAAAAAGAAATCTGAACCCATAAATAAAATTGACCAATAGTGCGAATTTGGTAAAAATATTGGTCTGTAATAGTTGAATGCGCGAAACTCTCGTACTCTGTTAAAAAGCGTTATTCTGGTATTCACCAATATTTCCTCAGATATCCATTATCCAACAGAAAGAAATATTATAAATAGAACACTAAAACACAGCAACAACAGAGTCCAATAAGGAAATGGTTAAATGTTTTTAAAAACTCCAATTAAAATTTCTTGAAATTAATAGGGTTACCACAGTAAAAATAAATCAACAAAAACAACGATTGTATATATAAACATTATAGAAAATAATTACCAAACGATAAAATCAAGGTAACCATATTGTAATGTTATCATCTAACTTGGGGAAAATTTCAAATAACTTGATAAGTAGCTTATCGGTATCAAATTAGTTCTTTAATTTAAATCTCGTGTATACATAATAATAGTAAAAAAGAGCACGGTATCTGCACTAAAATTATCAAGTTTCATTTTCGACTGCAGAAAAGGAAGTGCCGTAAATATATTCGTTATCTGTTTTTAAAAATGTACAGTATGCTTAAAGTGCTGCCTTTATTATGTCATCTACTAAAAATTTCGCGATTTCAGCTGTCTTACCGCAAGTGTGCAGGTGTAAGAGAGATGTGGAAATGTGTTTATTTTTAAATGTAAATAGTTTTTTTATTCCGAACTTTCCAAAGAAAATTTCCACTGAGATATAATGCAAAGCAGAAAACTGGGACATCCAAACACAACTTTTTTTTTAAAAAAAAAAAAGGCTATAGTTTTTAAAGTAAATTTTAGAGAATAAAACTAATTATTTTAAAAAGTTTAATTACATCTGGCAACAAGAAAAGTGATTTTGATTGTTTACGTTTTAAAGAAAAGGGTTGTATATATTACTTTAAAGTGAAAAAAAAGTCAAGTTTTCCGCCAAATGAAATTGCCTTAATTGAATATGCTCTCAAATGATGGGGGGAAATAGAATAAAATTTCAAATGTAGCTGTGGTATTAGGAAAGAATATCAAATTTTATCTTTGACGTTGGTCTTAATAATTTGTAAAATCATAAGAATTTGCGAAAATTATTGCAGTGCATTCATATGCTTATTTATTTTCGTTCGTAATTGTTTAATGCAAGTAATACAAACGGGGATTAAACTTAACACTTTTAATCAAAGTAAAATTATTTAATTACTTCTGCTATTAACACCACGAAAAAAATAAAGATCTCTAAAAAAACTGAAATTTTAAAAATATTAATCTATTACTAAAATGTTTTGAATATCATCAACCATACACAACCGGATTTTGAAAAATAATAACTTAGAGTTGGGCCATTACAAGTGGAATGGAGACTGCACATAGTAGCGGTCAGAGACACAGCCATAATCCACAAAAAACAAAGCAAGAATGAACAGGAGTAAAACAATTTAACAGTGATCGCAGCGCTATCTGTTGGAATTTAAACAAATCAAACAGCATAATATATATTATAGGCTTTCAAATTCAAATTTCGGCTGACGAATATTATTTGTACGTATATTTTCTGCTTAAAGTAGTAATAATCCTGCAATATTTTTATCGTCATACTAGCCGTTACCCACCAGCTTCACTGGGTATTTCACGATGTTGCATATATGTATACTGTGTTTACATATATATTAATTATTGATATCTAGCATTAAGAATTCGATTGTATTGAAAAATATATTTATAACTGTTACACTCTCACCCCTTGATATAAAAAGAACATAAATTATAATATCTAATTTCTATTTATGTCTAAAATCGAAGTAGAAAGATTTTTTCGCTCACTTAACCTAATAATCAAGTGGATTTCCACCAAAGCAACTTTCAGTGGATCTCTACTCCATAAAATAAACATGCGTGCTGAATTTCAAGTCTAAATCTAACAGAGCAAAAACGGAATTTTTATCATCAATACCTCGTTGACAGCATTCTTAGCGGATTCCAATTCAACAAAAGAGACATGCAAACCAAATTTTATTATTATAGTCTTAGCAGTTCAAAAACGGGAATTTTGACTATCAATACGCCCCAATAACTTACCCCGCTTCCCTCTGGAGTTGATTTCCGTAAAATCCATTCTTAGTGGAACTCTATTCGACTAAAGAAAAAAGTGCTCAACAAATTTCAAGTAAGTGAGTTAAATTGAAAAACAGGAATTTTTCTATAACATGCCTTAATCCCTCGTTAACTCACTCCTTTGGGGGTCCGTTTTCGAAAAATCTTTGTAAAAGGAACTTTATTCCATGAACGTAACATACCTTCTAATTTTCAAGCAGGTGGTTCTATTAGTTGAAACGCGGAAATATTTATCTATTATATATATACGCCCCTTAATCACCCTTAGTGACCCTTGGGGATCAATTTTCCCCAAAACTATTTTGTAGCGGATCTCTACACCATGAAAGTAATTAGCTTATACCAAATTTTAAGACTGTACGTCTAATAGTTTAAAAATGGAAAAAATTATCTATAACGCCCCTTAAGTCCCCGCAACGCCACTTAGGAAACGATTTTCACAAAGCCCATCTTATGACAGATCTCTACTCAGTGAATGGAATCTGCTTACTCAATTTCAAGATTTTACGTCTAATAGTTTAAAAAAGGAGTTAATTGCCTATAACGCCCCTTAATTCTCCACAACGCCACTTGGGGTCGATTTTCACAAAACCCTTTCCGTAGGGGATCTGTACTCTATGAAAGGAATCCGCTTACCAAATTTCAAGACTGTACGTCTAATAGTTTAAAAATGGAAATAATTTTGTATAACGGCCCTTAAGCGCCCTCAACGCCCCTTGGAGGTCGATTTTTGTAAAAATCATTATGTAGGGAATCTCTACTGTATGAAAGAAATCTGTGTACCAAGTTTCACGACTTTACGTCTAATAGTTTAGTAAAGGAAATAATTATCTATAACGCCCCTTAAACCCTCGTAACGCCCCTTGGGGTTCGAACTTTGCAAAATCCGTTCTTAGCTGACGTCTACACCATGAAGGGAACCTACCTACCAAATTTCAAGTTTGTAGGTTTAATAGTTCCGGAGATATCGTGATTAGTCAGTCAGTGAGTGAGTGAGTCGCTTTTCTCCTTTATATATATAGATATGCAAAATTTTGCTTTCATTGCTCGATTCCTTAGCATTAAAACGAACGGTTTTTTTTCTATATGAATATTTTGATTTTGAATCAATAAATTGTAATGCTTTATAATAATCCTGAACATTTTTATAATACAGTAACAACCTTCTAGATTTTAACCGTTGTATTTATTACTATTTCTGGAAATCTTAATTAAAAGAAATTATTAATAAATAATTGCTTTTCTTCTTCTTTCTGGATATCGAACGTTGTATTCGATTATGTTGAAATAAATTATCAGCGGACAATTAAAAAAAATTTTAAACACATAACAAAACATCATTTTTTTGCTACTATAAAGTTTCGATATATAATCGATTAAATGTGTTCTGTAATCTTATCAAGTACTTCTGACTTTAGCATATTTATTCCTTTTGTAGAATTTTCTTAAACTTTCGATAATGCCAAACGTCCAGTTAAATGCCAGTTAAAAAGTATTTTATAATTCACACTTTTTATTAAAAATTTATAGCTCAATTACAGAAAATAGAAAACGTTGTTAATTTTGTGGATTTTAGAGTTCCTAAGCAATACCATTAAAACTAAAAAAAATCCAAACAGCATGTTTTCGTAATAAAAAATATAAATAAATTTTATAATTAAAATCTTAATTTTCTTATGTTTTTTCTACTCCGCTTTTAAAGCAATTCAACACAAATTATGGAATGTTTGACAAATGTATAATTTTTTTGAATTCGAAAAATATATGTATACATAAGAGATGTAATGAAACTGTGTTTATTCGTTTTTTATCCGAAAAAAAAATTCTGATTATTACTTCTCATTTATGGAATAATTTATTTTTTTCTGTTGAAGTAGAATTAGCGCAAATACATAGTTTCAGTTTTATAAAACATCAGATATACGTCTAAAATGGTTAAATTTAAAAGTTATAGTTTAAAAAAAAACTAAAAAATACGCTTTTATAGTTTTTTTTTAATCAACCTAAAACGTAAAAAATAATGCTTAATATAAGAATAAAATAATTAACGAGAGAATTAATGCCATTGGGGTAAGAGTGTGTGGCGTGCTCGATATCAATTGTTTAATTTCATTACTAGTTCTATTCCGAAATGCAGAGTTGGCGTAAAAGCGGAGTACGAAGCACCCCCCGCTCTTACTACAATGAGATTAATTTTCTCGTTAATCATTTTATTCTTATATTAAGAATTATTTTTTACTTTTTAGTTCGATTCACACACACTATAAAAACACGTTTTTTAGTTTTTTCAAACTGTGAGAACCCCCCTGGGTTCCATCCTAGACACTAAGATTAACTTGAGGCAAAGAATGACCAGACTCCATTTGTATAATAACAAATTATATTTATTCACTTAGTTCAAATATCAACCTTCTAATTACAAATATTTAGCAATATGTCTACGTCAAAGGAATTTACCTTTACTATTAAATTAAGTTACGAAATAGGAAATTAATCAATTACTAAGCTCAATATCGAACGGGTTTACCGGAATAGGAGGTCCGAGAAATACACGCAACTTGAATTATTATCATTCACTAAGATTTAACTAACTTTATTTTATTAACGCTTGTGGTAAGAGGTACTAATTTAGAATATATCACCTGGCTGTACTACCGATCTCTCCAGGCAGATTAATCTTTCTAAGGCTACTTCGCTGAATAATAACAGCAATATTCCAATATCGTAATCCAATTGAATCTTCCTAACCTCGTCACTACTGTTGCTAGCTCAATCACCTTCTCTTCCGCTAATTTACAACGCTCTCCTTAAATATCTTATCTGCTTTGCATATCCCATTTTCTTCTTTTAGAGGTGATTGCAAATATACGCGAATTTACAATCCCCAAAGACGCCTAAGAGTATTAGTGAAAAGTTGCCGTAAAGATTCGTCGCAAAACTATAATTTACTTTTAGCATTTTAGTTCGAGCTACAATAAAAGCGTGTTTTTTAGTTTTTTAAAACTATCCTTTATTCATTGATGAATTAATCTTAAATGCGTCATTTTTTAGAATCTGGAATAGCCATTGGCATCCTATCAGTGCGTCCATACGGCCTGGTTTTCAAAATGTAGGATCAGCCAACTGAAGGAAATCTGGAAGAGCAGAGTTTAAAATATTTCATGAGGAAAAAGATGGTAAAGCAAATGATATTTTTCACTAAAAATGTTTTTCTCTAACTCTCATGGTTAATAAAAATGGTGAGACACTATTTGTATTAACCATGATAGTTTCCACCTTAGAGTTGTCTCTTAATCTTTTAGTCGCCAAATCTGGAAATGTGAAATCGTTAATCCTAATGATCCTGATCAGAATAAGGGAACAAAATTATTAAATTATTGTATTGTCATTAGTCCTTGACAAGTGTGCAAAATTCCGAATTAATCTGACCTTTTAAAGTGGGTAAAAATCGAGGTCAAAGATTCCGTTACATACAGGTGAAGCTAATAAAAGCGTGTTAAAAAGAATAATTTTGAAAAATCTTACACAGAAATAACTCATTGAAAGGACATTAAAAATATTTCTGATTTTATTCTAAATGTTAGCTTCCTTTTAAGGAAGGGGGAGGGAGAGACATAACGGAATCTGGAACCTATATTCCTTTAAAGTGTAATTAACTTATACTCACCACATCACTGAAATGTTTAGAAGAAAATTAAGTATTTACAACCCAACGGTGATGAGGTCACTGAGTATTTCACGTATTTTTATGATTTTGAGTCCTTAATTACTTTTTTTAAAAAAATCTAATTAGTTTTATGGTATGTGAAAACTCTCTCATACCCCACAAAAGAAGAAATCCATATCTTCTCATTCAAACATCCCAATGCTAATTTTATTCCTCAGTGCTTTATTCAGTCGTAATTAAAGTATTCACTAAGTAACTGAAACAGAGTAAATTAACTTTTTTTATTAGATTAGTGTCATTTTTTTTCTAGTTTTGCCTTTTTCATTTCATGTCGTTTAATTTCAATTTCTCGATGTCATATCTTAAATAATTTTTAATATACATTTTTATAATTTACTGCAATTACCGTGACCTTTAGGATGTTAAGAAATTCCTCTATTGGCCTCTCTTAATTTATAAAGCAAAGTTATTTATGTGTGTGTGTGTGTAGAATTTTTATTTACTCTTTCTCATATTTAGACTGCTGCTTTTAATAAAATGAAATAGTATACATTCGATACATATATATAAGAGAAAAACGACTCACTCACTCATCACAAGGTCTCCAAAATTATTAGATCTAAAGATTTGAAATTTGGTAAGCATGTTTCTTTCTATGAGCAGAAATCCGCGAAGAACGGGTTACCTTGAAATCGGCTCCCAAGGAGTATATATAAAGGAGGAGTATTATAAAAAAATTCTCATTTTTCCAATTATTAGACCTACAGACTTGAAATTTGGAAAGAATATTTCTTTTGTTGAGTAAAGAAATGCCGGAAACGGATTTTAGGGAAATCGACTCGGGTGGTTACGGGGGCGTTCATGAAAATTATTCTTCCATTTTAGAAATTCAAGTCCTGCCCATTATAAATTAGTAGGCGAGGGTTAGAAGAATGTATGAAAACTATTCCTATGCTGATCAGAAGAATATTCACTGTCAATAGTCTGTGTTTTGATTCATATTGTCAATTAATTTCTTAGTTCATTCAATTTTGAAATAAAATATAATTATCATGAAGTGGGGAAGTAAGTAATCGTTGTTTTAATTAGAAAATGAAAGAAAAGAAAATATGATTTATTTCTTTTAGGACTCTCTCTGTGGTTTTACAACATACGATATTGAACTTGAAAAATGTCTTGATGATGATATGAAAATTATTATTAAATTTCAAAATAAGTTTTCAAATAATTTTATATTCAGTCTTCTTTATAAGAATTTTACGTAATATATATATATATATATATATATATATATATATATATATATATATATATATATATATATATATATATATATATATATTCAGAACATTACTTTGTTGTCATCCTACAGTGGTATATTTACTATAAATATCCATTACACCAACACCCACAGGATGCACAATAAGCTTTATACGAACTTTTTTGCAAGTGGAAAGGATATCTACAGAGACTATGCATCGTGATGTTTCTGGTTTAAGTGTAGGCGAGGAAACACAAATATAAACATCATAAAAGGTAATCTTACAAATGTAGATGAACGTTTGTGTAACTC
Source organism: Trichonephila clavipes (assembly GCA_019973935.1). Lineage (NCBI taxonomy): Eukaryota > Metazoa > Arthropoda > Arachnida > Araneae > Nephilidae > Trichonephila > Trichonephila clavipes. Next base: position 296,981 of record BMAU01020003.1, read on the forward strand.
AAATTGTTTCAAGTTTCTTCTCAGAAAAAAGCAAACAGTTAGAGGAAGCCCCTATCAGTTTGTCACTTCCAAAACTTGCTTGTCAAATAAACCAACACAAATACCTTTATCGGCGTTACCTAAGCAACCACTTGATAAACGAATATGTACTTTAAACTTCTGGTATTCTTTACCGCACACTTATTACTCTCCCCAATATCGATTTAGTAACGAGGTTTTTTTTTCACATACCTTATCATCAAACTCTTTTTACCAAATTTCTTTTCTTTGTCTATTGTTGATTCAAATCATCCAATCAGAATTAAAGCCTCCTCCCCGATACAGCAATGGGTGAACCCTCCACCGGTGATAGCAATTCCAGCGCTGGTGATATTGAGATGAAGCTGAAGTCAGCCGTCGAAAAAGATAACGAAACCGTTTCTAGCAGCGATTCTAAGGTCACAAAAGCTTCTGACGAAAAACCTCCCAAACCTCCGAAGAGAGATTACGCCGTAGAAAACGCTACTGTAACGCTACAGCAATCGCCAGCCGAAAGCGTCGAGTACGCAAGCGTGAATAAAAGAAAGAAATTAGTGTCATTTCCACCCAGGCCAGAGTTTGTTTACAAGCCAGAAAGCTCAGAAGCGTACATGACGTGCTTAAAAAATTGCTTGGTGGTGATCAACCTGTTGATATGGGTAAGTTGTATCAAATCTCCTTTTGTGTTCAGTTTTCATATCAGAACAATCTCAAATCGATTCGAATTTTAGTAATTAAAAATAGAGAGTGTAAAAATGCCTTTTCGATCGCATGCTTTGTTTACTGCACCTGGACCGCGGTGACGTATTGTGTATTGACACACGCAAATGGACTACTTAGTCGCTGAAGCATTGAACTTTTTCCTGTTTAGGGAAGAAATCACTCACGCGTGTATACTGTCACAGAATGGAAAGCAGTAAAAGAAATTCCCTAAGGGATTATTTTGGCTTTTTATGTTTAGCAGAGGAAATTTAGATTAATTGAATAAAGGAATCACAGTTATAAAAAGAATATTTCAAATTTTAAATTAGTCTTAAGTTTAAGAGCTCATAGTGTCAAATCCATTAAAGATAGCAAAAATTCGATAATCAAAAATTCTATTTAAAATGTTTCTTCTTTCTTGGAATAAAATATTTGAATGATAACAAATAAGTGACTGACAACTGCTTTCCTTTTTACATGTGATACATGAATATTTACTCCGAACGGAAATATTTTATTGTTGAGCTCGTAGAAAATCGGTTACAAGCACGCGTTATCGCACATTGCCTTCTTTTAGATATATTCGTTCGCTGATAATATATTTTTTGAGGTTGTAAAATGTGAATAAGATTGTAAACACCACCTCAATATAAAAAAACTTAATAAAATAAATTCCTTTTTGGTTGTTTTTTTAATGAGATAATAATAAAAAAAACCATTATTTAATAAGGCTTAAAAAAAGAACACAAATTTCTTAACTGTTGTTCAGTTTGAACCTACAGAATAAAAAAAAATTACTTTTACAAGACCAAATTTATTCTAAAAGCAATGAAAGTCTCCACTTTGAGAAAGTTTCAGAATACTTTTGTTTAAAATGGAGAATACATTTTGTTTTTTAAAATAATACGTTAAAAATCCCCTCAAGGAATTAATGTGTTTGCTTTAATTTTTAAAATTTGTTCTTTTATTTGTTTCATTTTACTCAATAAATATTAATACCAATTATTCTTGGTTCTTCAAAACATACCAGTAATAATAAACAGAGTGGCATCCAGTCACAATTCTTTGTTTTTTGAAACGCAGAATGAAGAACAAATTCGTTGAAATTTATATAGAGGGAATAGTAGATAGATATACGCTTCATTGAGCGAGTTACGAAACTAAAATTCTGCACAATTATTTTTATTAATAAAAAAATTAATTGGTATGTTTTATTATTTCATCTATTTCTCATTGACGCTACTAGAATATAACTTGACGTTGAATAACAATACTTTCATAAACACAATCCAGAAGGTCAATACTATGTCGAAAGTTTAATTAAAATAACAGGAATTTATTAATACAGCTGTTAAAAAAGAACATAAAAAAAGGCTGATAATTATTATATTATTTAGAATTCTTCTTTAGAATTTAGGCTCTTTCAATGCATTTTCTATGTGTTGAATAAGATTCTCTCATTTCTCTTTGACAAATATCACAATTTTATAATTTGGCTATTTAAAAGTTATCGTGATTGAATATTCTGAGCATTTAATGTATATTCTTAACAGAAACGAAAAATACATTTATTAATGAATATTTAAAAATCAGAAAAATAATATTGTTTTCTCAGAATACTTGATTAATCAAATCTTCTTCATCTCTCTCATATTCTTAAATCTACAAATCTTTTAAATCTTAAAGAATAGTATAAATATTTCTTCAGACTTTTAATGACTAAATGGGAAGCAATATAATGTAATATTTGAAAATGGTGTACGAGAGGTTTTTTTTTTTTTTTTTTTTTTTTTGCACAGCGTAAAAATAATTATCATAAAAAAGTAATACTTTATTTTTTGGCAGACGATTTTTTCCTTTCCGTAAAATTCTTTTTTTTTAACGCGTGACATTTGAATGACTGTACAAAATAGAATTTTTCCTCCTCTCACGAGTTTAAATAAAAGCATTGAGTTGATTCCTCTTTTTTGTTTGAAATTAATTTCCATGAAAGATAAATTTATGCTATATATTGTGTTATGCAACTCTTTTCCTTTATATCAAATTTAATCGTATTATTGTGTACATTTTTTTAATAAATTCCCTCATTTTTAAGGTATCTGACCAACACCAACTATGGCAACTACTTTTTAAAAAAATATTGATCAAAGTTTATTTTTAAAATCATTGCTTGTGTGTTTGATTCTTAATAAAAGCTTACAAAAAGTTCAGAAAAGGAATTCTTTCAATATAATTTTTAAAGGAAAATGGGAAATGCTTGTATAAAATAAAGTATTATTTGCACATTACTTTAAGGTATCCGACTACGTTCGGAACCGTGATTTTAAAAAAGTGTATAAATGGATAATTCTCCTGATATTTAGTGTCATTTAGATTAGAATACATGTATAAAATTGTTTTAAGGACATTTTGACAAAAAAAATTTTATTTAAATACAATATTTTGACAAAAAAATAACTTAGAATAACCTTTTTTCAAAATGTTCTCCTTTTATAAAAAATGCTTCTAAAATAATAATATTTTGCTTATATAAAGTAGACTTCTCCAGAGAGTCTGAACTGTTTTTTTAAAAAAATTCACATTATTTCCAGACAACCAACTGAAATAATTATCGGTGTTTTTTTTCTTAAAAATTCTCCCCTCTGTTGTCGTAAAACATGGATAAACCCGCTTCTGAGCTATAAATTTCAAAAATTCTAGTTGAGCCTCTGTACAGAGGTCTGAGCTATATATAGGCAAAATACTATTATAACAGAAGCATTTTTCACAAAAGGAGAGTATTTTGAAATTTGGTCATTCTATGTTCATTTTTTGTCAAAATATTGTACTTAAATGTATTTTTTTTGTAATAATATTCTTAAAATAATTTTATATGCATTTTCTAATCTAAATATCATGAATATTATCCATTTATATGCTTTTGCAAAATCACGGTTCCGAACGTAGTCGGATACCTTAAAGGGTAAAAAATAAATTCTAAAGCATGAAATAAACAACTCAAACAGAATTTTACTCAGAAAGCATTTATTTTCAACTATTTATTATCTTTGAAAAAGTTATATTCATCACTGAATTAGAGATAAAAGATATTACAAAATGAAAATATTTCTAAAGTTTCGCCCTAGTTTTTGGGCAAAAAAGATAATTATGTAATTTAAAGATAAAAAAATGAGAAATATATTGTTTTCTCTTAGTACATAGTTCGAAACATATGCTATAATTCTGAACACTGACGCCAATTTTAAAGTAATTATCTAAAGAACTTTTTGACTCATCATGCTTACAATGACGTAAAATATGAAAAAAAGGATTTAAAAAAAATTCATTTTATTTTGTAAAATCATAATTTGTGTATTTGAAAATAGTAATTTACTTTGATATTAAGATTCTAAAAACTGACAACACAGTAAAAAAAATGTTTTTGTCATTGTTGTTGGAATTAGGTTTCTAGAGATGTTAAACTATTCTGTAATTTAGAGCTGTACTTTCTTGACAAACAAAACAAATTTCTTTTGGGTGCAGATTGAGTGCCTGCTTCATCTGTAATTTAACACATTTAAATATATAAAATCAAAAGTTTATAAGCTATATAAATAAATCAGTCCTAAAGTCCCTCAATATCAAAAAATGTTTAATCTTTTTAACACACTTTTATTAGCTTCACTTGTATGTAATGGAATCTTTGAACTCGATTTTCACCCACTTTAGAAGGTCAGATTAATTCAAAATTTTGCACACTTGTCAAGGACCAATGGCAATATAATAATTTTGCTCCATTGTTGTGATCAGGATCATCAGGATTAACGACTCCCCATTTCTAGATTTGGCGCCTAAAAGATTAAGTTACAGCCCTAAAGCGAAAGCGTCAATGGGTGTTCCTGGTTCTAAAAAAATGACGCATTTATAAGATTAATTCATCAATGAATAAATGATTGTTTAAAAAACTAAAAAAAAACACGCTTTTATTGTAGATCGAACTAAAAAATAAAACATAAACTACAGTTTTAAAAGAAACTAAAAAACACGCCTTTATGGTTTTTTAGTTGAACTGAAAGTAAATAATAATTCTTCATATATAAGGATAAAATGATTAACGAGAAAATTAATGTTACTGTCGTCAAATCGTGGAGTACTTTTTTATACTACATTTTTACACTAACTCTGCGTTTCGGAATAGAACTAGTGAGAAATTGTAATAACTGATATAGATCACCCCATGCTTTTACCACACAATGACATTAATTTTCTCTCATTAATCCTTTTATTTTTATATTAAAAATTATTTAACGTATATTAATAATAAATATTTTTTTCAAATTGACATTTTTTAAAATTTCTTTAACAATTTTAAAATTAAAAATAAAAATTCTTTAATGTCTAAAAAACGTAGCTGGTTGAAATACGCGCTGTATGTTAAAAATGTTAGAAAAATTGTATTGCCTTAAAAGTAATAATTTCTGGTATAGAAAAACAAATATATATTTATCCGCAATATTTTTAAACTTAATAAATATATAGTGTTAAGTATATATTTGGGACAGTTTACCAGTAAACATTTATAAAAAGGTGTTTTAAAATTTTTTTATTCATCATGAGGAAGAAAAAGCATCATAAAAAAAACAGATAAATAAAAGTCACACACTTTAAAACCTTCCATACAAATGCACTCGACCTTTTCTTTCATCATTAATTCATTTTGTTTTCCCGTGTCGCTTTCCTTTATTTCCCGAGGCAATACATACTACGGAGTGTTTTACGAAAGTTGAAATACGTTGCTTCTCAAAACTTACAAAGACTTGTCCTAGACCTACAAAAGAAGTTTGTATTAGACTTACAAACTCTCGTGTACTAGCTGTAAACCACTATATCCTGAATTAAGAAGTATTACACCTAATAAAGCATCTAAGCGAAACATGTATGTAGTAGTATGTCAAAAATATGTAGGGTTCTTTAAATTAATAATTTGATTTAAAAGTTCAGGCTGATATTCTTCAAGTGGCTGCCATTAGCTTTCACCCTTTAGAAGTTGCCTCGGTAGCCTAGTGGTTAAGGTGACGGACTCGTGGCCAGCGTCTCTTGAGTTCGAGCCTAGTATCGCTGAAGCCCGCCTCCTATAGGGGAGCGATGCACGTTAAATCTGTTAAGGGGTCACAGGGGTGTTAAAAATGTTTCGAGAGCACAAAATACAAATAATTTTCGACTAGAAATAATTCTTTGAGATTAAAATGAAATAATTTGATTCTCTTTCACACATTTCTTATAAAGGAATAAAGTTTCAAAAAAGTATAAAATATTTAAAATATAATCATAATTTTAAAAATAATAAGCACATAAAAATAAGAAAATTTTTTGTAAGAAACAAATAGTAAGTTTTACGACGCGCATGATATTTTCTGCAATAATAATTCTAATTACTAGCAATAAGTTGATTTATAAAGTCAAATATATATTTATTACATGCTAGCTTATATCTTATATAAATAAAAAAAATAAAAAATAATATTTTTAAAAATAAAAAAGTACATTTTTTTAAATTTTTTTAAAAAATTCAATTTTTGTTGAAATATTTCAAAAAATTAAAAATTTATAATACTATAAATAGCTAGGATTTGAAGATTATGATAGAATTTATAATTCTGTGTAAAGTTTTATACATCAAAGTATGATAGTTTTTGAAACGTAATGCGCGTAATTGAAAAAAACACAAACTGAGAAAAAGAGCTTTAAAGTTTTAAAATTGAATTTGAGAAAATAAATCTTAAAACTTACACGCTAAAAGGCTCCAGGATCATAAGATATACCTTCCTGTTCCTGAAACAGCTCAATTTCTTTACTCTTTTTAATTTTCTTGGCTCTGCGAGCTTCAAAAGATGATTCTAAGCGCCTCTGTCTTGACGTAAAGATTCGACGATTGTCACGTTCAGTCAGGGACACACAAACATTTCTGTTAATTTTCAAGCCAAATTTCTCTAAAATAGTAATTAGTATTTGATTTCCATCATTAAAAACACTGGTTGCTAGATTTGCAGCAATCTCTGCAATCTGAAGACTAGAGCCAATCGTCTTAGAACAAAACTTCCAAATTAATGAATTTAAACTTTCATTAGGATTCTGTGTCTTACCTCCTAAACATTTCTTCAGGAGTGCCGGATGAGATAAGTCTGCAAATACAGGCTTAATTACATCTCGAACAGCTTTAGCAACTGAGGGTTTGTGTTTATAATTTTGTAAATTATTATTAATTGCGGCATTATATACTTACACCATGTATTTGGATTTGTAGGACAAAACCAGTGCATCGGTTCATCATCAGTGCTGCAAGAATGACCCCAAACAGCCCAAATGGCTTTCCGCATTTCCTTTACACTTGTAGAATTTCATCGAATAGCATTACCATAGTAATGCGCAAGTTTATCAATTAAACTATCAGTTAACCTACCTTTACCGCCAATAGTTTTACCATCAGATAATTTCTTTTTACTATATACTAATTTAAGCTTCCTAAGTCTTGTACCCATTCTCTTTTGCACATGGCCTACACATTCTATTTTCTGAATAAGATGGTCATCGCCGTATGGCTTGTTTTCAGAAAGGGCATTGAATGTTTTTGTGTCTCCATCTCCTATGTAGTTCGAATATTTCAGGTTGTGAAGCTTTTCTGATCGATTAAAAATCCTCAACATCCCGTCAACCTCCATCTTACCAGCAGAGCCAGAATAATTTTTTCTACATGAAGTCTTATGCGCTCTTTGCCATTTTTATTGTACTTGATACCAAACTTTACCCCTTTATAACTGTCGCATCCTTTGCAAAATGAGGACAACACTTCCCTATCCAAAACCTTACCTGTTTCGGCCCCTATTACACACAGTACATACTCCAATCAACGATGAATGTTCTCTTGTTTTCCAGGTACCATCACCACTTACCGTTAAAAGGTTATCAGGTGACGAAGAATTTTCTTCGACAGCTGCCCTTTTCATGCTTTCTTCAGCGACTTCTTTCATAACACGTGAAAGTTTATTATTAATAACATCATATGATTTTTGTTCAACAGGATTAGGAAGACTCATTACAGCACAAAAGGTTTTTAATGACTCTAAACCTTGGCCTATGCATCTCATTGCTAAAATAGATCTTCTGTTAATTTCTGGAGCATTATTTTTATTCCCAGTGTTTTCACAGCTTGAAAAAGTACAAACACTCCCACAGTTTTTACAACGTATTTCAAAATTCAAACATAAACCACGAGTGGACTTTTCATTAATTGTTAATGGTTTATGACATTTTAAACAACATGATACTGATAAAATAGAGCTAAAAGTTGAAATAAAATCAAAAATACGATATCCTTTGAAGAGAGAGAGAGTTTTCACTTACCTTTTAACAAGATTTGACTTTAATGAAGTCTGAATTCCTGAGATTTTATTACTGGAAGAGAGAGAGCACACTTACTTTTATCTTTCCTTTCTGCAACATATGTATGAGAACATACCTTCATGAATTGATACCCTCTAAATCTTCTTTTCTTAGGACGTTTACCTGAAGGTCTACGATGAGTATTTTCCATTTCAATCGAGAATTTTCAATTGTTTTCAATTTTGATAAACGGTTTTAAACAACGCTGTTTTGAATTTCGATAAGTTATTGCAAACAACGTGCTAGCATTACCAAAACAGAATCAAAACACATTAAAAAAGCGTGTGTTGAGTTGCAAGCTTCCTTCTCATTTAAGCAAGTGTTTAAAATATTTCATGAGGCTTTTTAAAAACAGAAAAATAAAACGTATGCGGAAATCAAGAAAAAGTGGGTGTGGCATGTAGCCATTTAAACATTGTTATTACTAAATTGCTGTTTGGAATTTTTCGAATAACTTTCGAAGTTTTTGTAGTACTATCACGTGGTTGGTATCAAAATGTTCAAAAGAAAATGAGGAACAACATATATTTTTTTCGAAAATTCGAAAAAATCCAAGATTAACACCCCTTAAGAGCTCAAACCTTCATCTGTTGGTGTGGTAGTAGGAGAGGAAGATGCCACCTCAGGTGTCGTCCTCGTCACTTGACCATGGTTCAAAATTATGAGGTCCATCACCAAAAGCCCTCGAGTAGCTGAATAGTGCGACGTTAATATTCACTCACACACTGACAAAAAAAAGGAGCTGATAAGTTTTTCCATTTGTAAAGCCTTAACCCCCTTTCCTTAAAAAAAATTTAAGGTTTAATAAGACAAGAATTGGTAGGATCTTTCTTTAGTCCACACCTTCATTTATGACCAACTTGGCAAATTATTATCCCTATATTGGATAGAAGCCCAATACACAGAAAAATGTGTTGCCAACGCTATTTGGTGCAATTCGACAAAGTTGTGTGTTAAAGTAGGATTTTACCAAACAAGTTCAGCTTCTCTGAATTAGGGAAAGCTTTAAAAAAAGTGTATTGTTTGTACTTTAGGGATATGTTTGAATGAGTCTATATTAACGTCACACTGTTCAGCTACATGAGAGCTTTTGGCGACGGACCTCGTAATTTTGAACCATGGTCAAGTGAACAAGACGACACCTGAACAGTCATTCTCCTCTCCTAACTACCACACCACATCAACGGAGGGCATTTGAACTCCCAATAGACTTAACGTGCATCACTCCCTTACACGGCTGGTCTTTAGAGGTACTGGGCTCGAAATGGATATGTTTGAGCATGACTGCTAACAAAGTCTTCTATAAAGTCCATTCCCCAAAGAAAACAGTCAAGGCAACTAACTATGCTAAATAATGAAATTAAATTTGCCTAGTTAGCAAGTCTATTACCTTGAAAATTTTTACATTTGCTCTAAAAGTAATTTTGCACTAAAACTTACTGCTAGATCTTAACTCTTTGGTGCTAATTCAATGTTACAAGAGATCAAGATTCTTCACCATTAGCATCATTCTTAGCATTAAACATCAAACGATTTCCATAAATTCCACCCTTCTTAGACTCTCCCCATCCCCAGATTATACTTGAAGCATAGGTAATTAATATTTTGACTTTAAAAAGGCATGTTGTGGGTACTTACGCATCGTCTCAACCTACTGGCGACATTATACGAAACGAAGCACCTGGTTGCCAATTCAGGGCGTACGACACATAGGAAATCGGGGTTCACAACTTAGCGAGTTATTAATACAGTTGGCGATTGTTGCGATAATACGTAAGTACCAGTTTTTGTTTAAATACGTCAAGTGAGTGAGTGAGTGAATATTAACATCGCACTGTTCAGCTACACGAGGACTTTTGGCGACGGACCACGCAATTTTGAACCATGGTCAAGTGACGTGGACGACACCTGAGCTGTCACCCCCTCTTCTAACTACCACACCACACCAACGGGAGGACGTTTGAGCTCTTGACAGATTTAACGTGCATCGTGCCCCTACACGGCGGGTCCTTAGTGGTACTGGGCTTGAACTCGTGACAAGGCCAGCCACTAAATACGTCAAAATGAGAAGTTAAATATGAAGTGATAAGACAATACGAACAAACATAAATACATCGTAAAATGACAACAAGGGTGGCGTATTTGGGTTGTCGTAAGCCTTCTGTACCCAAGGTTACGGGTTCGACCCCGGCCCAAGTCGGTGGTTTTTCATGATGCAGAAAGTCAACACCGGCCATGTCGTGTGATTATGCGGCATGAAGAAAATTCCCTGAGTGTCCGTTTGGTTTGGATGCTCTCGGCAAAATTAAATTCTCAAGTATAAATTTCACATCGTCAGAGCTCAGGTGCCTCCCTCTGGGAAAGAAATTGGGCGTTAAAATTACTTGCGATAATTGGTATCTCCTATATGGTGCCGCACTAAAGAGTGATACCATCTCCTGGAAGAAGAATGTACTAGGTCTGCAAAGGTAGAAATACCAATACGCAGCCCCATTAGAGAAAAAAAAGTGCGAAGTTGTTGCCAAATTTTACTAAAAACTAACGAACTAATTTTTACATACTGAATTATTTATAATTACTAATTAAACTTACTGAAACAAATAGACCAATTTTTTAAAAAAAATCACTATGTTCCATTTTATACTTACTTTAGTTAATATTTTTTAAATAAATTTAATAAAATTCCAAAGAATAGTAAATATTTATTTAAATTCTAAGACTTTCGGTTCTTTTTCCTCATCACGAAACTAATTGGCTTGTTCTCGAAACTACAGCTTCATAAATAACTGAAGCATTAACAGACGTAAGGTATTTTTAAGAAGCAGAGAATTCAAAAATTTAAAATTTAGAATTAAAAAAGAGGGCATTTTCATCTTTTACAAAACTGACGGTTTTGCCCTAATCATGATACTTTAAACATTAATAAAAGGTATCCGACTACTTGCGACAACTTTTTTTTTAAAAAAAAAATGGAGGTATGGGGATTTTTTTTGTGATTTTTAGATTTATTTAGTATATTTTAAGGGAAAAAAATCGTAAAATTTAAAACAGAAAAAAATATTATTAAAGGGGAAAAAACTGGTGAAAATGTACAAAAAATTACATAAACGGGGCCCGCTCTGTACAAAATTTTTTTGAACATTCTCAATTTTTCAATTTTAATGTGTTACTTTGTTATTCATGTTTGAAATGACCTTCAGGATAACAGATATTTTAGTGTTTTTACAAAAACTAGAGCACCCCATCTTAGTGACTATATGAAATCGTTTAAAAAAGCAGTGATTATATTTACATAAAGGACTATAAATTTTGAAATAAAACAGTATATGATAAATCCGAAGCTCAAAACACTTCTACTGTTATACAAAACATTTACAAAAAATTTCAGCAAATTCTTTTCGAAACTTTTTGAGCAATCACTGTCCCTGTTTGAGTTTTTCGAAAAAAAAAACACATTTCGAGTAAAAAGCATTTTAAAGTTTGACATCTTGTGTAAAGTTATGGTATCTTAAAAGCACTTGTAGTTTTTGTTCTAATGAATGGAAAATAAAAGGCTTGGTATTTTTATTAAGTTTATAAGATGGTCTATAAATTAAAATCATAAAAAAAAATTGTCAATTTTTGAAAAAAAATAATGTTTTTAGGGTAGTCGGATACCTTAAATATAATTCATGTAGTCAAACAGGAATTTTGTTCTAGTACTTAATTTTCAAATGGTTGAAAAAGATTCCGTCAAATATATCTTTGTGGATACATTTTGACATTTAGATTGAACCAAGGTCGTGACGAGGAAAACACCTTGAATTGGCACCCCATTCTTCAAGCTTCCTCATTACGTTAACAGATAGCCATTTGGGAAGAGGTTGTTGCTCTTATTAAAGTGCCCTTCATTCTATTTTGAGAAAGTAACTATGTTTAGATGATCTAACTTTGAAAAGCGACTTAGAAAACCATTTTAATATTATATTTAATTGTCTTTTTAATCTTTATATTCAATCATATATTTTAAAACCAAGAACTACTCGAAATTTTTAGTCTTAAGTTCCAGTCGCAATTTTTTTTATTAGTTCTATTCGTGTTTTTCAATTCCTACTATTAGCTCACACTCTCTCTCTATATTTATTTATTTATTTATCTTCGTGGAATTTTCAATCGTTAATAAAATACATTTTAAAGCGCTCAATTGAGCTGAAATTTTATATACATGATTATTTTGGATGACAATACAATAATTTAATTATAATTAATAAAAATTAAATGATTAAAACTAATTATTTAAAGAATTACAAATACAGCCACGTTGGCATCATTTTTGGCGACTTGACGACTCTAGACTGTGTCAAAACTTGAAAAGGTTTTTTTCTCACATTTTAAAGTGCTCATTTGAGCTGAAATTTTCTATACACTATTGTTTTGGGTAAAAATACGATAATTGAATTATAATTAATTAAAATTAGTTGACTGAAACTAACTATTCAAAGAATTACAGATGCAGCCATGTTGGTTTCATTTTTACCGGTTTCTGACGCCATCTTGGATTCGTCTCAATTGTTGTAACAATGTAACTGTTAAAACAAAGACAAAAGTTGGCGTCGAAAACCTATTTTTCAGCCAAACTAGCCAAACCGGGTTTGCATTGTTACAACAATGCAGACAAATCATGCTCTTTTTTCAATTCCTATTATAAGTTTCCTCTCTCTCTCTCTATATATATGTCAGGTTTGAAAAGTTTAGCTTCAAAATTAAGTAAGTAATAAATGAAAATAGAGCGAACTCTTTACCATCGCGTAAGGATTTATGAGTAAACAAGCCTATTAAAAGGAGCAACGAGCGACGAAGGCGAACGCATACTAAGAAAGAACTTGGCTGGTGTCTCCTTGCTGCGACGTTGTATTTGGTAACACCCGGTTGCGCGGCAAAAGGTCCGCCATGTTAGATTATATATGATGAAAGCGTAATAAAGGAATATTGTGAAGATGATGCCCTCCTCATTTTACCAGCAGGCCTGGGGCCTGTCATATATATATATATATATATATATATATATCTTATTCAAATTTTCAATTGTTAATAAAATACTTTCTATTCATCCATTCAAAGTAGGAATTGACTTAAAATTTTTTATATATTATTTGTGTGTGTGTGTGTGTGTGCTTAACTTTAAAATTCGTTTTTAATTTTAAGCAGTGAACAGTGAATTAATGTAATATGAACAATTCACGTGAAATCTAGATATTACGCACAAATGACGTTACTTGACGTTTGTTTGTCAATTTCACGTTTTTAGTACGATTGTTTAAAAGAGCGAAAAAAATGGTGTGACACACATTTTTTTGCTGATATGAAAATGCAAGTTTAGGTTTTAAATCAATATTAATAATAAATTTTAAATGTTCGAAATGTTTCATAACAATTTTATTAGACTGATACACATATTCAAAGGTTTTCAAACAAAAATTTTAAAACACTTTTGAAAAGCTTACTTTTGAAGTGAAACTTTTTTTTTTATTTAAGAACATTTGCCTTAAAATAAAACTGTGTGCAATTTTATACTACAGCTGCATTATCAAAACTCTAAATTCATGTATTATTTTTTTTAAATAAAGAAAAATTACTGATTTTATTTTTTTTTAAAGAAAAGCATTTTTTAAGGTATCGGATCACGTTCGGAATCTTGATTTTTTAAATACGCATAAATGAACAATTTTTTTTAAATATTTTGTGTCATTTGAATTAAAATGTGCATTTAAAATTGTTTTAAGAATATTGTATCAATAAAAAATATCTTAAATGCAATTTTTAGACAAAAAAATAAAGAACGAGTAACATATTTAAAAAATATTCTTTTTTATGGAAAATCCTTCGATTTTACTCATAGATAGCTAAGCCTGATCTAAGAGTTTTGGAAAATTCACCTTATTTTCGGAGTTACTATCAATATAAATTAGAAATAATAATCGGTGTTTTCGTTAAAATTTCTCAACTCTGATATATTAAAATATGAATATAAATCCACTTATAAGTTATTTATTTCAAAATTTCTAGCACAGGCTCTGTGCAGAACTCTTAACTGTTTATAAGAAAAGTATTATTATTATAGAAGCATTTTCCATAAAAGGAAAATATTTTGAAAATATGTCATTCATTCTGCATTTTTTGCCAAAAATTTATGTTTGAATAATTCTTCCGAGTAATAATATTCTCAAAACAATTTTATATGTACTATATTCTAATTCAAGTGACACAAAGTATCAAAAAGATTATAGTTTTTACTCTCTCAAAATCATGGTTACAAACGTAAGGAGATATTTTTAAAAATGTGGAATTTTTTTTATCTTATTCACTTTTCTAACATCTTAAAAATTTATTTTATCTATTCTTTATTTTCATAAAATTGAATATTTTTATTTAATGTTTTAATATTTTTGCATTATTAACTGACTTTAATACTAAACATATTACTGGAAAAATTATTTCCAAGCATATACAATAAATCATATTTAGCTATATAAAAAAAAAAGAATTCTGATTAAGAAAAAAGTTGTTTAACTTTTAGCTCTAAGAAACTAAGAAATTCACTGAAGAGTAAGAAAATAAACTTCATCGCAAACGATAAATGCATTTTGAATGTTTTAAAAATGAGCTATTGTTGCTTCACTAACCTTCAAACAGAACTTCAGCTTATAAAACAGTTTCACTTTAATAATCATAAGGGGATTTGCAATTTATTTTATTTTTAACCTCGAAATAAGAGCGCAATTGCCTTATTTTTTTAAAGTTTTTTTTCTGTTTCTGATAAAAAAGAACCACTCTGTTGCTCATGTGTATTAATATAACTATCGATGGGGTACTAAATTATCGATTTTATCGATTTTCATGGAAATGATATAGCTAATTTTAACTGTTTTCAGTGGTCGACTGGTTTGACCTTAACCATAAATTGCTTTTTCCTTGGAATCCCTGAATTATATATGAAGAACATGCATTTTACAGTGAGAGGTATTTTAGTAGCAAAATGTAGAATGAATTAGATGCACTTCATTTTCATTGCATTAAAGTTTGCACAAACTCTTGGAATTATTTGAAAACTTCTTTCTCTATTTACAAAAATTGTTTACTTTAGATGTTATTCAATGTGTTATTATTTTTTTTTACTTTTGAATTGAAAGAAGATTTTTAAATGAGTGTTTTGCATAAATATTTTAATATCTTGTTTTTGCAGTGAAATTTAGTGTAGATTCATTTAGAAAATATAGATATGCTGCTTGTAAACGAATAGTTGAAATATAAAAATTTTATCAGCTGATTTATAAATTCATAACATTCCCTTGGTGAATTTTGAGTATAAATTGTATAAAAATATCTAGTACAAAAAAATTTTCATGGGAAGTAAATTTCTTAAAAATTTTTTACCACAGTAAAAATTGATAAATTAAAGAACCTTTTGGCTTCAAATGAACCTCTTTTTAAAAAATATTTCTTCTATTGCGATTTAATCAATTTATTTTACAATGGATTTGAGCAATTAGGCAATGAAATTCTTGCTGTGCTCATTAAAAATCAAAAACAATTTACATCTCTCGAACACAAAAATAATTTTAAGGAAGCAATATTTTAGATTAAAATACGTTCTAATATTTTGCACATTTGACTTCCATTGAAAGTTATGATAAAAATTGGAATCCGGCAAGAATAATTCTGACAACATTCTAGAAAGAATGCATTAATGTTTAAAGAATTGCAGAAAGCTAAAAAATATACAGATACACATTTTACAAAAACGTTAAGATAAAGGGCATTTTCAATAAATCTTTATTATACAGATATATTTCAACAGTTACATTTCAAAATACATTTAAATTTGATTTAATTTTAAAACTATTTTTCATTGATAATCATCAAATTTTTTTGAAAAGAATACTTATAAAGAGAGAAATACGTTTTTAAAGAGATTACTTAAGAAAAAGTACGAATTTGTACAGTTTGTACACGAAGAACAAAATTTATTACTTGAAAAGAACAAATTTTAAACTGTCATAAAGATATCGATGTCAATTATAAAATTCTTAAAAATAATATAATCAAACGAAAACTTCAAAAAAATATTATTTATTAAAATAACTTCATCTTTTAAAATTTTAATAGCTCAATATGTTCTAAATACTATAGATAGATGTATAAATCTTCTTAGTACTTGATTATATTTCTTTCTTGGCATAATTTTTCTCCTTATGTAAATTATTTATGAATAAAAATTAATTTTCTTCAAAAAATTATTTAAATATATTCATTAGATTTTTTTAAAAAATATTTTTGTTTTGTTTATGCCTAAAGTCAAATCATGTTATTTTCAACTGTAAGATTAAAAAAAAAACATTTTTCACTTAGTATTACATCATATGACTTGGAAAACAGGAGAAACACTTTCAAATTGAAAGAATAGGAAAATGAAAATATTAATCTATTGTCCTATTGTGATATTGTTATTTTCAAATCATATGAAGAACAATATTGCTCATATTTCATTGCATTATTCATTTCTGTTTAAATCTAATTCTTGCAGTATTCTATGTTTTACATATAATGTCTCATATATTAAAACCAATTATGTTCTCAGTTTTAAATATAAGCAGAAAAATTACATATTTATTTAAAGTTTCTAAGTCAATGTATAGATTATACTTTACGATATATGCTTACATTATATTTAATTCAATAACATAAAGCGTAGATAGTCTAACGAGATTTTTTGGTTGTAAATATGCACGATATTTCTAATAATATATAATGGTTGAAAACCGTTAGAATTTTTATTCTATCGAATCTTTATCAGACATAATATGAAAAACAAAAGGAGAAAGCTAATAAAATATCAGATAATCTAAATGATTTCATAATCGCTGATGAATTTTTACAGCTGCGACAACGATTTACGCAGTAATATTCTTTGTTAATACCAAACTATTATTCTATGTTGCCATTACGGAGTATTTTTAACAGTGTTATTATCGTTTGTCAATTCGAATCAAGATAATATTGTCCTGTGGTTTATAAAGAATTAAAATAAGTGTACAACTACTTTTTACTGTTTTTGATACTAAAAAGAAAAGAATTCCCCCCCTCCCCACCGTTTTACTTCATGTAAAAAATTTTATGCAATTAAAATTGATCCGATGTTACGAAATATAATAGCAATGCCATGACAACTTTGAATTTTCTAGTATTTGATACTTGAAAGTATATTTTAAAAGTATTTTCGATTAATTTCAAAATTCATTCATTCAAATTTTGTAAAGTGTTTGTACCTTAATATTAAATTAAATGTTTTAATCGAAAATATCATGTCTAGCGTACTTTTTCACATATAAGAATAATTGCACGAAACCTTAACCAATAACTAAAGTTACGATGTAATTCATAGAGCTCAATAAATATTTATTTTCTAAAAGTTTTTGAATAAACATAAAGTGGCAATAACAAAGTACATGATTTAATGACGTAATGTCATAAGCTACAGAATGAAAAACACGCGTAGATGAATATTAATCGTAATAAATGTAATAAAAGTGTTTCAGAGTTTTGTGAAAAAACATGCATCATGTCTGAATCAATTCTATGAATGTTTTATTTTTCGCTTTAAACCTTTTTTTAAAAAACCTTTTTACAGAGAAAATAAATTGATAAATGCAATTTTCTTAAAAAAAAGTTAATTGATTAAAGTAAAAGTGTGAAACATATTAAAATCGCATTTCTCAAACTGTAGGCGCAACCCCCTAGATGAGTGTGATAATCCTAATTGAGAGGCGCAAGCATATCGAAAAGTCAAATATAAAAGATTTTAAGAAGTTATTAATTTCTGAAAGGAAACAAGGAAAAGCATTGACATAATATAAAATAAAATACACATTCACACTGATATAATACAACTGTATAATGTATTTAATAACTTATTTATCAATACTAAGTTACTAACAAGTTTAATAATTACTAGTAATTCCCATGAGCTTGTCATGTACAAAATTTAATACTTATCTTATTAATTTGTACGATTCATAATTAAGGTCGTATTGTAGCTTTATCGTCAAAGTACATCATTATAGCGTTCAATATATTGTTATTGTATGAAGAGGGATGCGATGAAAATTATCATTGAAAATCAGGTAACAAATATTGAAAGTTTGAGAAGTAATGTGTTAAATTATTTTTCCCTATCCAGTGGATCAGATTATAATATTATATAATATGAATTTAATAATAATTCTCAAACTGGAGAAGTACTCGAGTTTATTTCAATTTTTACCGTTAAGCAGAGACCAGCCTTAATCAAAATAAAGAATATTTTACGATAAATTTAACTATTGACAACAAAAAAGAAAAAAAATTACTGATCAATATAACTATTTTTTCAAAATGAATTATTTCAATGATGCGATCATTTCGAATATTTATCAATTAATGGAAATATGTGTCTGCAATTTATTGCTTCCATATCATTTATTGTTTCATTCTTTATTATAATATAAACAAATGACTATAAAAGGATTTTATATTAAATTTTATCTTGCTTGGAGTTCTTTCAATGGCAAAGATAGAACTGAGATATTTTTAGGAGCTTAGTGAAACACTGAAAAAGAATTGCAGACAAGAGAATTTATCTACGTTGTTGAATTTTTAAAAGATAATTTTAATGATGTGAAGTATACTGAATAATACATCAATACATTACAATACTTTTATTAATTATATTATAAATTTTTTAAAATATTCATTTCAACAACATACTTACGCTGATTCCAAAAACCAATTCATACCAAAGCTTTCCACAAATATTGACAAAATCTTGTAAATGATTGAATTTAGTTTCTAAAAAATCGAATTTGGCTTTTCACGGTTGCTTTTGGTTTTTTAAAAGATTAAATTCGCTTTCTTTTTCTGAATTGTTAAATGTATTTACGAAGGATTTAATTTAATTCTCAAAATACTGAATTCAATTTGCAGTGGATTGAACTTAGAGAAAATTCGGCAAATGAAAATGAAGGTACTTACGCATTATCACAACAGTTGCCAACTATATTAATAACTCGCCAAGTTGGCAACCCCGATTTTCTATGAGTCGTACGCGCTGAGTTGGCAACCATGTGCTTCATTTCAAAAATGTCGCCAATAGGTTACGATTATACGTAAGTACCAAAAAGAATAATGTTTTTAAGATCACAATTGATAGTTTAAAATTTTAAAAATATTAATAAAACAAAAATAACTATAAGCAAATTCTGCAGTGTGTGTTAAATGAAAAAATGACAAAAGCAGTTTCTCTATATCTGTTTAAGGTATCCGATCACGTTCAGAGTACTTTTTGACAAAATAACGTATTTAAACATATAAAGGCATTTTAGGATTCAATACCAATAAATACTAATATTTAAAATAAATTGCCGGAATTTCATAAAAATCACAATTATATGTGAAATTTTAGCAATATTTTTGTAAAACTTCAAAGCAATTAGAGAAAAAAGTAATAAACGTATATTAGTAAAAGAATTACCAAAATAATCTAGAGGCATTTATCTAGAGAATATACTAAAATTTTAATGTTTTATTAAAATTTGAAACTTTTAGAAATGATTGAGTAAACGTTATAAGAAAAATAACGCCTTTATGAGACCATTATTTAAATAACATGCCCTAACTCAAATAATATTCATACTATAAGAAATATTTTAGTACATTCTCTAGAAAATAGCATAAATATCAGGTGCAAAAAGTTCTATAGGAATATATTTGTAATATTTTGTGTGATCAGACTCGCCGTGATAGATTTCGAACAATTTATATGCCCACTTCTGGTAGATCAAAGACCCACTTCCGGTTTTTCTAACTTAATAAAATTGATTGTAACTTGGCCTCTAAGAAGCATAGAATCAAAACAAAGTACGTTTTGTAAAGCCAAAATATAGATGTATTAAATAAAATAGAAAACAAAAATATCGGTCTTGTCCGAATTTGGTCATTTTCTACGTGTTCGGATACCTTAAAAAAATGTCGATAAAATTGTATTTATTTCATTTTTAGAGACACATTGCAATTCTAGAAATATTCTCACTGTTTAAACAACTCCAGTATTTAAATATTTTTATAACGTAATAATATTAAGTTCTGTCGAGATAAAAAACACAATGACGAATACGTGGGAAGAACCTTCAGGAAGTTACACAAGTACAAATATAAATATTACATCACCAGAGAGAAGAAATTCACTTATTTGCTCTTTTCACTGATTCACTTTAGGTTTACAATTGTAAAAATACGGAAATCAAGTAATTCCATAAATAGGACATTTTTTTTCCTTTTCAGAGCTATGCGGTGATAAAAATGGAAGGAATTTTATTCGGGTTTATATATATATATATATATATATATATATATATATATATATATATATATATATATATATATATATATATATATATATATATATATATATATATATATATATATATATATATATATATATATAGGTATCTTAATACGTGTGACATATTTTTTATAATTGAGGCTTGAGGATTTTTTGTTTTTAGTTTTCAGATTTATTTACTAAATTAATCAGATTATTAGAAAAAACTAAAACTGTACTACAGAAATAAAGCTTTTTTTTAGATATCAAAATCAGAAAAAACTGGGGAAAATTTATAAAAACTTACATAAATGCAGCCCTCACTAAACAAAATGTTTATAAACGAATTTTGAATTTTTGAACATTACTTTTCATTTTTTGAAATGACCTAAGCGATATTTAAATTTTCACATGAAATGAAACATTTTTTCTTTATATTAAATCCCTTTTTATATTATACACCTGTTATATTTATATAATTATCTCAAATCAATTATAATAATACACAAAACTATCAGAAAAAAACTCTATTAGAGTCGATCCTCCACATTTTACGAACCTCTATTGTACGATTCTCTCTATTTTATGAACTTTTTCCAATAAAGTATATTGAAAAGGAATCTCTATTTAACGAATTTTCGACAAAACGTTTTTTCGAGATTTAACGACGTCGTTAAATAGAGATCCGGCAGCAATTATCATCATAACGTTTTCAACAATCCCTCTCTGTCCCCGTTTCAAATTTTCTGAAAGGAAATATTTTGTGTAAAATGCGTTTTATCGTCATTAACTCCATACTGGCAGTAGCATCCGCTTTTACCAAACCAGTTGCAATTTTAGGAAATAAAAAAAATTGGTATTTTTATAATCTTTTAAAAAACAGTCCTACAGTCTTCTTGTACTCTGCATTTCTCTACATATTTATCAATTTTTGAGAGCAGGGGAGTTAATAAATTTGCAATGGACCTTAAACATCTTCAGAATTAAGGCCATTAAAGAATTGCAAAAGAATCTGAAAGATAACCCTAAAAATAAATTTACAATTATTTTGTAATTTATTGAACGTTATTGCTGGAGAGATTTAATAGTTTGAAGAGAGAAAATTACATGTACTCTGCTTTCCGCTTTTTTGGTTCAGCATAACTAAGTAAAAAATCTTCCTTCAAATGAAAAATATTTCGAGTCCACTAAGAAATTGTTTAACAACTGAAAGCTCAGAATCGTTTCAAATTGGAAGTCACAAATTATACCCTTGATTTTACGACATAAATGTAGAGCTTTGCAATAAAATTTTTTATTTGTCTTTTAACGTAACTCTTATAAAGCGAAATACTTGTATTTTAAGCTATTTCTTATTTTAATAAATAAGTTTAAAATGCACAGTATGTAAGTAGCACGTTGAATTTTTTTTATTTTTGTTGAAGAAATAGTTATATATATTCTACGCTGTTTAATTTTATGTTAGGAAATATCTTTAGATAATGCAAAATTAATACATAATTTAACTGTGAATGTATATTATTAATCTCTATTCTATAACTCTGCATACATTCTCCTTGAAATCGAATTGATTCAAAAATGTCCTGCCGTGTCACACGTTGAATCAAATTGGTAAATTAGTTTGACACGTCCCAGCTAAGAGGTTGCCGACCTCTGATGTACATGAATGACTCTTCAATTTTTGTGATCGCAATCCATTGCCTCATAATACTGAAACGTATCTCAAAAATACAAAAAAAAAAAAAAAAAGGAAATCTGCTGAAATAGCAATTTGACTGCAGAGATGATATAGCAATTCTCTCTCGAAACGTATGCTTCATAAATGACTTCATGATGACGGAAGCACATACTGGACTAGCTCTGGCACCGAAAATCATATCAAACCCCTGCCAATCAACAGTTAACATTAGAAATTGTTACATATAAGTAAATTTTTATACATAAAGGAGAAAAGCCACCCACTGACTCTCATCGCAATATCTCCGGACCAACATACTTGAAATTTGGCAGGTATGTTCCTTTCAGGGAGTAGAGATCCGATAAAAACGGATCTTGTGAAAATCGAATAACAAGGGGCGTTAAGAGGATCTAATGGGCGTTACAGATAATTATTTCCATTTTTAAACTGTTAGGTGTAAAGTTTTGAAATTTGGTAATAAGATTATTTTCATGGAGTAGAGATCCAATACACAATCGGTTTTACGAAAATCGACCCCCAAGGGGCGTTGCGGGAGCTTAAGGGGCGTAACACAGAATTATCTCCATTTTAAAACTATTATACCTACTGTCTTGAAATTTGATAAGCGTAATCCTTTCTTGGAGTAGAGATCCATTACAAAATGTTTTTCACAAAAAATGACCCCAAGTGGCGTTGAGGGGGATTATAGATAATTATTTCTATTTCTAAACTATAAAACATATAGTATTAAAATTCGATAAGCCGATGCCTTTCATTTAGTACAGATCTAATACAAATGGGATTTGCGAAAACCGACCCCAAGCGGCGTTGCGGGGTTTTAAGGAGTCTTACATATAATTATTTCCGTTTTTCAATTATAAGAAATACCTGCTTGAAAATTGGTAGGCATATTCCTTTCATAGAATAGAGTTCTTCTGACCTTAAAGAGTCAAAATAGGTCACCAAGGTGGGTTGTAAAGGGTCAAGGTGAGTTATAGAAAAAAATTCCTGCTTTTGAATGGTTAGACCTATATACTTGAAACGTTGCGGGGATTAAGGAGCTTTACACATAGTTAATTCCATTTTACAACTATTAGACGTACAGTCTCGAAATTTGGTAAGCAGATTCTTTTATTTTGTAGAAATACACTACAAAACGGGTTTTGCGATGGGTTTTCCCCTTGCAAAATGGGACCCCCAAGAGGCGTTGCAAAGGCTCAAGGGGCAATATACTTAATTATTTCCATTTTAAAAATATTAGACGTATAGTCTAGAAATTTGGTAAGCAGATTCTTTAATTTAGTAGAGATCCACTATAAAATGGGTTTTGCGAAAAACGACCCCCAAGTGGCGTTGTGGAGGTTTAAGGGGCGCTATACTTAATTATTTCCATTTTTAAAATATTGGACGTATAGTCTTGAAATTTGGTAAGCAGATTCCTTTCTTGGAGTAGACATCTGTTACAAAACGTTTTTCACAAAAAATGATCCAAAGTGGCGTTGAGGAGGATAAAGGTGCGTTAAAGATAATTATTTCCATTTTTAAACTATTAGACGTACAGTAATGAAATTTGCTAAGCAGATTCCTTTCATTTAGTAGAGATCCACTACAAAATGGGTTTTGCGAAAATCGACCCCAAGTGACGTTGCGGGGTTTTAAGGAGTCTTATATAGATAATTATTTCCGTTTTTAAACTATAAGATCTACCTGCTTGAAAATTGGTAGGCATTCCCTTTCATGGAATAGAGTTCCTCTGAAAAAAAGTGAAAATATTTCACCAAGGGGATTTGTTAAGGGTCAAAGTGAGTTATAGAAAAAATTCCTGCTTTTGAATTGTTAGACCTATATACTTGAAACGCTGCGGGGACTAAGAAGCGTTATATATAGTTAATTCCATTTTTCAACTATTTGACATATAGTCTTAAAATTTGGTAAGCAGATTTCTTTCATTTTGTAGAAATACACTACAAAATGGGTTTTACGAAAATAGACACCAAGTGGCGTTGCAGGAAATTAATGAGCGTGATATATAATTTTTTCCGTTATTAAACTATTAGACCTACCTGCCCTAAAATTGGTAGGCATGTTCCTTTCAAGAAATAGATTTCTTCTAACAAAGAATTTTTTCGAAAATAGGTCACCAAGGATAGTTATGAAGGGTCAAGGCGGGGGGGGCTATAAAAATAATTTCTAGTAAATAATTCGAATAAATAATTTCTAATAATTTGTTAAGCATGTTTCTTTTGTTGAATAGAGAGCCACTAAGAAATGATTTTAAGGAAATTGACTTCTGGGGGAGGGGGTTACTGGGTCGTATTGACAAAAACAATTTCCTGTTTTAGAACTACTAGGACTATAATAATGAAATTTGTTTTGCATGTTTTTTTTTTGTTGAGGTGAAATCTGCTAAGAACGGTTCTTTTAGAAATAGACTCTCAACGAGGTTACTGAGTGTATTGATAATAAAAATTCTGTTCACACTCTATTAGATTTAGATTTGAAATTTGGCACGCGTGTTTGTTTTAAGAAGTAGAGATCCAATGAAAATTGGTTTTGCTGAAATCTACTTGGTTATTGGGTTACGAGAGCGCAAAAAATTCATTCTACTTCAATTTTAGAGAAATTTTCAAATTTCAATTTTCAACTTTTTATTAAAAATTATTATAATTAGAAGTTCTGTACTTTTTATATCAAGAAGCGAGAGTTACAGGTATAAGTATATGTTTCAATACAATCGAATTCTTAATGCAAGGACTTGGATATTAGTAATTTATATATTTATAACCAGTATACAGTATTTATACAACATCATGAAATACCCAGCGAAACGGGTGGATAACGGCTAATACTTGAGAGATGTATTTCTTGACCAACCACAAATTAGTCGTTAGTCGTAATTTTAATATATTGTGAAGGAAACGTATATTTCTCTTTTCAATGTGTCTCCTTTATTTGTGTTCGTTTTTTAGTGTAACTAGTTTTCTAAGCAATTTCTTTTTTATTTAATCACATACAGTGAAAATCGCTTAACACGAAGCTGAAGAGACTGCCATATTTTTCGCGTTAAAGGATAACGCAAAAAAAAAAAAAAAAAACATTTATTAAAATTTATGTTATTTCCATTGATATGTATGTGTACTTGCATATATTTAATAAAAATCAATGAAACAAAAACATTCACAAGAACTTAATTCAGTTTTAGGAAAATAATCTGATATTTTTCTTTGTTTTTTTTAGCAGAAAAATGTTCAATGTAATCCATTTTGTTGTTCATTTCACCATTGGAATGTGCGTCTAAATAACTGCACATACTTTTCATGACGTTCTTCCTTACGGATGTTGTGGGAACAGGAACTGCATTATTCATTTCATTTTCATCATGGAGATCTGCATCAATGATATTTTTCGAGCTTTGAACAACTTCCAAAATATCTTTGCCTGCCATAATTGGGGCTGCACACACATTATCATCATATACTACAATGAATTCTTCCGATGATACAATAAGACAGCTCTACTCGGCTGTTCTTTTCAGTATTTTGTACATTTCTATAGAAGGGAGATCTTTTCATGTTAAAAAATTTTCGTTTTGTGTTAAGAGAAAAATGCATAAAAATACATAATAGTTAGCCGGGACCGTTGTATTATTTCGTGTTAACCGATATTTTGTCTGAAGCGTTTTCGCGTTAAACATATTTCATTGTACTTATATCATACAAACAGAAAGAAAAAAGAAAATTCTTTTGACAGCGGGTTAAGAAAACACGCGATTTCTTTACTGATGCATCGAAATCTCAATACAAAAGATAAATATTCCTTTTCTTTATCTTTTTATAAATTGAAATGCTTTTTTGTTTGATTGCTAAGTTAAATAAATATTTTTGAATTTCGAAATGTGTTTCTTATCATTGAGAGCTCTTAATTAACGCATGCGCATGGTCATTATCTTTTTCCAAAGTCTTGCACGCTCTATATGCTTCTTTTTATAAAATGTGTCACACACATCAATGTTGCTGATCAGATTGTAAAGATTGTGTAAATAATAAAAGAATACACACACACACACACACACAAAAGTATTCTTTTTATAATATGTCTCTCCCATCAATGCTCTTCTCTTGTGGATCAGATTGTAAAGATTGAGTAAATAATAAAAGATTACAAAAGTAATCTTTTATAAAGGGCCTCACCCATTCAATGTTCTCTTTTTGTGGATAAGATTATAAAGATTGAGAAAATAATAAAAAATACACACAAAAGTATTCTTTTATAAAGGGCCTCACCCATCAATGTTCTCCTTTTGTGGATCAGATTGTAAAGATTGAGTAAATAATAAAAGAATACAAAAGTATTCTCTTTTTATAAAGGGCCTCACCCATTAATGTTCTCCTCTTGTGGATCAGATTGTAAAGATTGAGAAAATAAAAAAGAATACAAAAGTATTCTTTTACTAGCTGATATACCCGTTCTTCGCATGGGTGAACTGAAAAATTAAACAACACAGATTGAACGAAAAAGAAGTTTTTAATGAGTTAATTTTATGTGAATTGAAAATTAAACAAAAAAAGCTTTTTGCATATCTCAGCTAAACAAAAAAAGAAAGAAAAAAAAACAACCATTGTTAAATTTTAACTATGTAGATCTAATAGCCTATAAAAAGGATTTTTTAAATTTATAATTCCTCGTAACACTCTTGAGGGTCGATTTTTCAAAATACCTCCCTAAGCTGATCTCTGCTCAGCAAAAGTAACACATTCTTAAAAGTTTTGCGTAATGAACGCTTAAAGTAGTGTAAATAATTTTTATCTGAAAGTGTAATACATTAATATTACATTTATTTTATTTTAAAATTGTAATATTCGCAAGCAATGCCGTTTCTTAAATTATAATGGCTATTCAATGAAAAACATAGCGAAATGTTGACGATAGAGTAAAGTTGGCAAATGCCTAGCTACTTTCGTAGCTCGAGCTTTATTAGAGCTTTGTAAGACCCGCCGTGTAGGGGAGAAATGCACTTTAGAACTTTATCCAACCGCATTATGATTTACTGCAGTTTTTTTCATACAATTTTTTTTACATCACTACATGTACAAATTAAGGGATATACATAAACAAAATACTCCACTTTGGAAAATTTAATCCGTTAGAGCTAATAAATTAATTAAAGATATTCCACTGTAAAATTAATTATGTACACCGTTCACTTAAAATAAGTAGTCAAATCATTTTCCAAGGTCTTCATTAACAGACAAAACTATAAGACACTTAAATTTTAACATTAACTATTTTTTGCGACAAAAATAATAATCTTTGCAATCCGCTGAAAACGCAATATCTGCTACAAAACTTTTCGCCTTCCCCACTAAAATACTCATCATAGAACCTGTGCTGCCATATATCTTGGAAGAGTGGATTTCAAAGAATATTAAAGCTAGAATATTCCTTCTAAGTTGGTGTGGTGTGGTAGTTAGGAGAAGGGGGTGCCAGCTCAAGTGTCATTCCTGTCACTTGACCATTGTTCAAAATTACATGGTCCGTCTCCAAAAGTCCTCGTGTAGCTGAACAGTGCGACGTTAATATTCACTCACTGCAAAAAATACAGTGCAGTAGTTATAATTAGTTTTATACTTAAAAAAATGCAATATCTGCATATTCAATTAAAATTACAGCGTTATAATTAACTACTAACCACAAAAAAATTATGAAAGTTTGTCCAAATGATGTAGTGTAAAAAAGAAAGTTTATTTACTTTAAGTACCAGAAGCGATAAAAGAGTAGTTATTTTGAAAATAGATCAACTTCTTACTACGAAATGTGCGTAATAAAATCATAAAAAAAAACATTAAAATAAAGAGAGATTTATAACAACTTCTCCCTTCAAAATTTAGTTTTATTCTGAAATAAAAATAGGCATTATTCTGATCACAGGAATTAATTAAAAGCAATGCCCTTGCGTAGCCAAAACAAAAAGAGTTTTTCACAAACAAAAGATAGATATATGCTGACGTGGGCTTTTTTGCAGCTTTTTTGCTTGCAGATGGCAGAATTTTTTCCTTCTTACTTGACAAATAGCGTTATATTTTTGGACAATTTTTACCAATTTTTATAAATTATAGTCTATGGTATAAATTATAGCCTATGTGTTATTCTGATGTATAAGCTATATTACTGTAAAGTTTCATTAAAATCCATTAAGTTGTTTTTGCGTGAAAGACCCACAAAGATTTTCACAAACTTTCACATTTATAATATATATTACATAAAGGGCCTCTCCCATCAATGTTCTCCTCTTGTGGATCAGATTGTAAAGATTGAGTAAATAATAAAAGAATACACACAAAAGTATTCTTTTATAAAGGGCCTCACCCATCAATGTTCTCCTTTTGTGGATCAGATTGTAAAGATTGAGTAAATAAGAAATGAATACAAAGGTAATCTTTTATTATTTACTTGTGATCAGTGCCGGTTTAAGCTCATTCCGGCCCTGGCCGCAGAAGATCTACAGGCCCTTTGTTACCGGAGGATCGAGATTTATAACCAGAAAATGTGAATAAGTCCAGCTTACCCATGCCCTTCTGAGTCACTTCGGGCTCCAGGCCCTTGGTGCCAGCCCCAAGCGCTCAATGGATAAACTGGCACTGCTTGTGACGTTGGAGTAAATTAATGTTAGCCGGAAAGTTAGGAAATTAAATAATTAGTTAACTTACGTCACAGCTAATAATTACAGTATATATACATTTATATCGAAGTTATTCAAAATAATGGTTATTGTTAGAGTTCAGAATACGATATTTGTGAGGAAGGAGGTCACCTGTCCGTTCTATTCGGTGTTTTTCAATGGACCCCCACTTTCTCCTCCATGGTCTGGGGGCGGTTTCTTTCTGACAAGTCGAAATACACTTGGAGTTTCCGGCTCACTGCCATGTATCGAATCCAGCTGTTGTAGTGCACAGTCATCGATTTCAGGGTAATGACAGATGAAAGACCCCGCAATATTTAGGAGTGCACATGTGGATATGAACGCTGTTATCCTATCCACAAAAAGAAACCGATTTGTCAGATGCGTCATGTAATATGTGCAAAAACGTCACATCACTTAAAAAGGCAATGTTAGTAAGTTTAACAGTTTATACAGTAAAAAAAAAATGTAAAAACAGATATGATAAAAAGAACCTAATAAACTCAGCTATTTCAAATTGGAATATAGCATAACAGTGTGCAATCAACCATGCATAACTTTTTTTCCCTTAAGTTAAAATTGAGTTTTTGCTCATATTAAGCACGTATTTTTTAATTTCTACAATTAGCTCATACTCTATATATTTATGTTGTTCAAATTTTCAATCGTTAATAAAATACATTCTATTCATCCAATAAAGTTCAAATAATTTTTTTAAACTTGAAGTGGATGACACTTAATAAAAAAAAAATTTTTTCAGATATTAGTTCATTAATTAAATTTTATTTCTTAATTTTAAATTTATTCAGCGTTATTTCCGTCTTAGTTACAATTAGCTACAACAGATGGCGCTAGTTCGTTTTTTTAATAAACTAGGAATTAACGTTCACATTTTTTTTTTTAGAATTTTTTTTTTCTAACTTACTTGTTATTCGGTCAATAAATATCCTAATTATACATCTTTTTCGGAAAACTGTCCAACTCTAGAAAATCGATAGTAAAAGAGAAAAAGTACGTACTATATTAAAAAAGAACTAACCAGGAAAGTTTTAAATCTTTCTCATGTTAAAAATTACAACCAACTTTTTTAGAGCATGTCATTTTGTTTATAAGCAATATTCATCAAAAAAATATTTTGTTAGATTCATTGCAACCTTGTTTTCTTCAAACGCTGTAAGCTTAAACTACATAAAATATTCGATTTATATGAATAATCGATATAAGAATGAATGAGTAACTAAAAAGGTATAAACCTTTTTCGTAAATTCTGTATATTTTTTGCACCAAACGATAAAGGAAATAAATCTCTGGTCATTAGTTTTCTTCTTTCTTTTTTAATTTTAAAGCTTAATTTATGTTTTTAACTTTTTGGAATACAATTCTAATCAGAATTTAATGTTCCTGATAGTACAATCCATTTCTTTGTAAAATATTCTCAATGCTATAAAAAAGTTTCTATTTAAAAACAAATCGTAATTATTATACAAATCTGTTCCCTTGGAAACCGGTGTGTAAACTAAACATCCAAATTACTAAAGTCACGTAAAGATTAGAGTTTTTACACGAGGCCTTTTGTGTGGGAGTACATTTTTTCCCAATTCATTAAAGACCTTCTTTTAAGCTTGGGAAAAACACATTTAACATCAAAATTTTATATAATTTATAATAGGAAAATTACTTGTATTTATTTTACATATTATTTTCTAGTATTACATTTATATTAAACTATTTTGAAATTTCTAAGGATTATATATATATAAATTTGCTTCTTTTTTAAATCAACATCTTTTTATCACCTTAAAATGAATAAAATTTGGAACAAAAATAGAATATTTTTTGTTTGAAAAAATCTTTATGAGAAACTTTTTTTTTTGTCTTAGACCAGTGTTTCTCAAACTGTGGGGCGTGCCAGCATATCGAAAATGAAAGATTTAAAAAATAATTAATTTACTGGAATGAATTAAAACAAAATACTTTCAGACATAATAAAAAATGCACTTTTACTCTGATATAAGTTATAGGCGATATTAAGTCATAAAAAAAAATTAAAAAAACTTCTTCAATACTTAATTAGCTGTCTTTGATCCTATAACCAAATAAAAAATATTTTATTTAATTTGCTGTAATCCCATGATGAGAGAGTTTTTATTACGTTTTCTTTTTTAAAACTCTAACATTCTACTCTTTCAGAGAAAAACAGGTCCCAGATCCAGAATCGAAAAAATTTAGGAACATAAAAAATTCATCGCTGTCATTATTTTTGAAATACTGCACATTATAGCTGTAATTTGTTTGACCTCCTAAGTTATTGGTACAGTTATAGTTATGACCCCTCTCTTATGTGTTTATTTCTCATTTAAGGAAGTTGTAAGTAATGTATTTCTCTGTTGCGCTTTTTTCCATGCAAAACAGTTTTATGATATTTGGAAAACCACGAAGAGCACACACACACCACACACTTTGATGGATTACTATGAGAAGACTTAGACCAAGATGAGTATTTTCAATCATATAAAGCATAACAATTGTTTTTAGCAGTAACATATATATTATCATAATGAATACACTTTTTACCCGGAAGTGGTCGCGCGGGACACACAGATCACGAAATTGTTAATTCTGGCAAAAATGTTTATTTGTTACCAAAGAAAAATTGAAAAGACCTTGAAAGTAGGTAAGTAAACTTTCTCTTATTTAAATTATTCACTGGAATCACGATTTGTATCGTGTACAATAAAATAATTATAAAAAAAGGATTGGTGTGACTCAATAACCCCGCTCGACCGTATCGAGTGCGCGCCTGCTCCCGGGTTAAAACATGTTGACGTCTTTTTGCTTTAAATATTAAAAATAATACAATTTTTCTTCATCGGAATTTTATATTATTGTACATTATTTAACATCAATTATAAATGCTAATTCTGTGAGGCTTAAAATTAAAATTCGCTTAAAACTAATTATAATTTGAGCAATTATTTAAAAAAAACATGCTACATTTTTGTAAACATTGTCGCGCACTTGGCTTTACTCTCCTTACAATACAGCTATTATATCAAGAATGTTTTATTTTCTTATAAATGAACTCCTGCAAAGTGCGAGCACTTTGGTCAGTATACTTTTAATGTATCAGTGCTGCACAGAGTATTTTATAAATAATTAATTAATACTATATTAAGAACAAGTTTAATAAGTTTTAACGACTTCCATGGGCTTATCTTGCAAAGCTAAGTTTTTATAAGGAGTGCTTATGATTAGAAATTGACCCTCTGAGTTATTTCTAAGCAGTCACCGCGTTTTGCAATATGTTCAGTTTAAAATTTAGAGAAAGGAAAAATAACATAATAATTATCCTATTACTTAATTAATTTTTTTGCTTAAAAGTAGTATTCAAAATTTAATACTTATGTTATTAATTTGTATGGTTTATAATTAAGATCTCGTATTGTAGCTTTAGCGTCAACGTGCATTATTATTGCATTTAGTGCATTATTAATGTATAAGGGGGGCGCGATAAAAATTGTGATTGAAAAGGGGGGCGCCAGTATTGAAAGTTTCAGAAGCACTGGTTTTAGACTGAATATGTAAAATATTTTTTAATTATATATGACAAAAAGCATCTTACACGAGAATTTTAAAACTAAATTTGATGTTAAATTGTATTTCTTGCTTATATAAACGTTATTTTATTGGAAAAATTACATCAAGTTGAAATTATTTTCCTTTACGTAATTTGCATTCCATAATACTTCAAAATTTCTAATATTTTACCAGTTTTCCATGAGAAATCCTCTATGCAAAGAAGTAATTAATATATAATTGCTTATGAATTTGTTTCACTCGTGTAGTTCAAAATGGCAGTATATCATAGATTTTGAATTTAATTTAGGTCGCATTCTGAGGCAACGTTACAATTGGTGACGGACCTTGTAATTTTGCTCTACGTCCGAATGACGAGGACACCTAAATTGGCATCTTCTATCCAAATTTCCACACCATTCCGAAGTATATCATAGAGGAAGAAAGGAAAAGCATTTAATCAAAATAATCCTTGAAATGAAAAATTCAATTTTTTCCTCCACATTTGAAAATTCAAAAGATAAATTACATTTTAAAAAGGAGTGAACAGATATTTTTTTTACGCACAAAAATCAGCGAAATTTTTAATAGGTTTATTATTATGAGCTACAATCCAAAATAAAGTTGAAAAAATTTCAATATTGAGAATTTCAATATGATTTTTCTTTATTGAGTAAAGATAACTAGATATATGTGTTGGTAAGGCTATTGACAAATAAAATGGAGGAGACATCATAGAATAAACGTGAATTTCCCAACAGAGATACCGTTAGCAGAAAACTCTGCATCGAAGACAATATTACAAATCTTGAAAAGACAGGGTATGAAAAAAGGGAGATCTGGTAGTAAATACACACTGCGAAACCAGTCTCGAAATAGGTTTTGGAGCGATCAACGTACAATACCCATTCCAACTGGCGTTTGAAATATTCCCCAAAATAAATTTTTTTGCCATTAACTTCAACCTTTAACCCTTTCTTTAACATTATCCCTTTATATTTACTCCCTTATATTTATATCTATGTAAAATTGAATTCTATTCATCTCTTTTACAGCTTCTCGGGGCCATCGTGACAGGGTTGGGTATCTGGATAAAAGTTGACAAGGAATTCTTCAACATCCAGTACAACCTCAATGTGACACAGTTCAACACAGCCAGTTGGGTGCTCATAGCTACTGGCGTCATCATCATGCTAGTAGGATTTCTTGGGTGCTACGGGGCCCTTGCATCAAGAGTTTGCATGCTCATTATCGTGAGTATCTTGATCATCATTATCCTTTTTTAATTTCTTTTCTTCAGTTTCCTTTTATTTTTTTTATAGCATATTAATTTCTAAAATTAAATTATAGCAAAAAAAAGGAAAAATTGAAAATACTAATATTATGTATTTGATGTATGAAACACTTCTGTTGATTGGGACAGTCAGTTACAGTTATTATGACAAGAGCGGTTACAATACTACAGTTACGGGCCAGTAGCGGTATTTATAGAAGTCAGTAACAGCCTCCGGACAGAGGGGATCACTTCTAAAGAGTGTTTTTTTCCAGGTATAGAAGTTTAAGTTGGCATTACTTTCCAAGATGGTGACCGATTTAACAGCTGTCAAGTGATTTATTCTCAGTTTGGTTTGGCAATTAATCAAAACGATCATCAAGCAAGGCGTAGATTCGTCGAATGGGCCCAAAACGAGATTGCCGTTGTTCCCGATTTTCATAAGCGAATTTTGTTTAGCGATGAAGCGCACTTCTGGTTGAATGGCTACGTCAACAAACAAAACTGCCGCATTTGGAGTGAAGCTAATCCACAAGTGTATGTCGAAACACCGTTACATCCATAAAAACTGACTGTTTGGTGCGCTTTTATGGGCTGGTGGAATCCTTCTTCAAAAACGATGAAGGCCACAACGTTACAGTCAATGGTGATCGGTATAGAGCCATGATTACTAACTTTTTCATTTCTTAATTGAACAATCATGATGTCCAGGAGCTGTGGTTCCAACAAGCCGGCGCAACATATCACACAGCTCGTGCCACAATCGATTTATTGAAAGACACGTTTGGTGACCGCCTAATTTCACGTTTTGGACTTGTGAATTGGCCTCCAAGATCTTGTGATTTAACACCGCTAGACTATTTTCTGTGGGGCTATGTAAAGTCATTGGTCTATGCGGATAAGCCACAAACGCTTGACCATTTGGAAGACAACATTCGCCGTGTTATTGCCGATATACGGCCACAAATGTTGGAAAAAGTCATCTAAAATTGGACGTTCAGATTGGACTACATCCGAGCCAGCCGTGGCAGTCCTATGCCAGAAATCATATTTAAAATGTAATGCCACAAGATTATCTTTCGAATAAAAAAAATTCATGTCAATCGAATAATACATCGTTGTTTTATTGCAATTTAAAGTTCTATATCTCTAAAAAAACACTTTATATATAGTGGCCACTTTATTTATAGTTAATGGGCTTTCGGATCCATAAGTCGTGGGTTCTGCTCTTCCTATACCTCCACAGGCCCGCAGACTCTCCTTGCAGTTCGAAATATTTCCCCAAAGCAAGACTAAGGAAACTGCTGCTTCGAGGTCACATGTAGCTTCCAATTATTCCTTTCTTTATTACTATAAATAATTTCCAATTCATTCATTTATTTTGGCAAACTCTTTTATATTTTCATAAACATGTTTTAACGAAAAACTGATATCGCTTAATTCCCTATCGTATAAATTCTAGAGAGCCAAAAACACTTATATTCGAATTTTCAACATGCAGCTGTTTAAATCTATTAAGACGCATTTGATGATCTCATTATTAAAATGCACTATTAGAATTTATGTTAGCTTTTTATTTATTGTGACTGATACATCTGCCATTTAATACTATTTATATTTATTTATCCAACGCCCATGCTTGGCTTCTTGACCGTTTGACGCCGAGCTTCCCAGTACCGACTGATGATGTCATCAGTCGGGTAAGCAGCGAGTCCAGTGCATTGGGGCAGGTGGTCGCCATCCATTCTCGCATGGCCACAGAGTGGGTAGGCCTCGTTAGCAGCCACACCAAGCCAGTGGAGGTGTACTCCCAAAAAGTCACGTCCGGTAGTTAGGCGAAATAGGGTAACAGCCTCGGCTCTACCCAGTCGCCTCAGAATTGGGCCCACAGTGGCCAGAGTTTCCCATGGCCTTCTAAGACTTCGTTTTTGGGGTCATGGCAGTATATTTGTCAATGTATGTGGAGATGATGCTCTTTGCTCTTCTGAGGGTCAAGGGGACTTCCGGTTGAGTCGACTCCGCTCCCTGTTTGGCTTTTTGATCTCGGCTCTCTCATTGCCAAGGATCTCAACATGACTTGGGACACACTGTAAGGTCGCAGTCCAGCCATATGAGACGAGCCCTGCAATTTTAGTTCGGCACTGAATTGTGTTTAGGCGGTCAGTTGGTGTATTACTGCTTTTAGCTAAAATTGCAACTTGGGAGTCTATGAAGAAGACAGCTTTTGCAGGATCTAGGCCAGCAGATAGTAAATGCGTTGTAGCTTCACAGACAGCCAAGACCTCACCATCATAGTTGGTGGCTTTCTTTCCCACGGCAAATGAGCCCTTAAACAGCCTTTAAACTAATTTGAATTAATCTTGGAATTACTGTATAATCTTTAGAAATATGTTGTACATACTTATATGCTTTATTAATAAATAGATAATGATATTTAAGTATAGTTATTCATAAAAATATATTCTTTCTTCCATTATTTTTTTATTTAATAATGAAACTAATTGAAAAAACATTCTCCAAAAATCTGCCACTTTTCAATACTAAAAAGACCGATAATATATAGTTCATTTCAATCTTCTAAAATTTCAATAAGCTGCGAAATTTAAGTTGTGAACATATTTTTCATTATACATTAAAAAGTTATGCATAAAATTTTCTTTGACAGAGAGATACAGCACACACACACACACACACAAAGGACAAAAAATCAAAAATTCTGTTTTCTTCATTACTGTTTCATTTATTTTCAATTATTTCAATTAGATTTTATGAAAATTTGTAAAATATTTACAGGTTGTTCTTATGTATATGGATTATTCAATTAAATTACAAAAATCTTCAATTATTTTTCGATTTATTTATTTGATCAAGTTATAAATACAATAAAATGATTTTTTAGAAAAATGTTTTCTGACTGAAAGGTAAAATAATCAAATGAATTATTGTTTTAATATATTCGGCTATTTATTAAAATTCAATTATTTTCTAGATCAACTCCTCATAAGTTGCTGAATATAGCTCAGGAAAGCGAAAATAAATATATTATCTAGGTTTTTTTTTTCCTTGGAATAAAGACAACAAAAGAAAGCTCTATATTGTGCTGCCATCTAGATTGAAAACTGAAAAGCAATTTAATCTTTTAATAATAATATTAATTTCAGTTTATAATTTTCTTTATTATTGCACATCAAAAACAAGTAGTGTTATAAAATTCTTTAGATGTTTCCAATTTATTTAATCACTTTATTTAAAAGATTGTGTTCTAGTTTTCAGTTTATTGCTTTCATACATTTGAAATTTTAATTAGTTTTATCTCATCAAGCGAAATTTGTCTCATTTTAAATTTTCGATCATTATTTCACAAATCTGAAACAGAATATTGGAGGTTTTTTAGAAAATTCTTTTAAATTTTAATCGTGTGGTATAATTTCTGTAAAATTAATTGAATTTTAGATTAACTTTTGAATTTCGGGAAATTAAAATCGCCATTCTAGCTAACAATCAAAAGGATTTTTGAATTGCTTAATAGTTGTACAGCAAAGGTTTCAAGCCATAATTTAAAAAAAAAATTCTGCAACGATTTATGAGAATAATTAGAGGCAATGAATAAAAAAAAAAAAAGCAAAATATATATATATATATATATATATATATATATATTTAACTTGATTAAATTTTGACTTTTAAAAGGGTCCGGCACATGAATTTTCGAAAAATTATCAATTTTGACTTTAAGAGTTTAAATATTTCTGTTTGAAATTATATATAATATGAGAAAATGCGATAAATAGAAGTATTTTTATTTTTTAAATGAAGTTACTCCTTGAGGCGCCTCAAATGAGCTCTGCAAAGAGCACCTGGGTTTTCTCTTGCATAAGTTTCTGATGAGCGCAAATCTAAATGAGGTTCAAGTGGAAAAATTAGACTGTATGGGGGATATTTAAAAGTGTATGGGTACACGTCTTTTGTTTAAATGAGTCAATCGATAACGCCATAGGGTCAGTGATTCCAAAATCTACATTTATGGAATTAAAAACGCTAAAATTGAGCTAAATTTATATGGCTATTGCGTAGTTCAATTTGAGTCATGTAGCAAAATTAATTATCTTAAAACATTGTGATATTGAACCAAGTTATAACTGTGTGCCATGCTTCAAAAAATAATATGCACATAGGATTCACATGTAGCCGAACGAAAGCATCTTGAGCTCCCCCAAAAAGGCTACATTGTTAAAAATAATGAAAAAAAGAAAATTTGAAAAGCCTTTTGTAGGAGCATAGAGTAAAGAAAATGCTTCATATGCTTCTGGAAAGTACTAAGATAAAGTATATGCTCAAAAATTGTAAATTTTTACTTTAAAACCTGTTTTCTCAAAATGTACTATTTTTTTATTTTATATGTACTTTTTTATCAAAAACTACTTATTATGTAATCCTCAAATTTTCAGTGAGCATACGTTTTGCAGGCTTACACATTTTAATGGAGGGAATTAGATATATCTAGATACTTTTTTACATAAGGCCTTTTTAAACTAAATTCTAGGTGAAAAAAATTGGACATTTTTTGAAAAATTCACAATAATTTTAATTTTGAACAAAAAACAAAATCCAAAACGACTCCAAAACTGAACTGAATTGATCTGTTATTATTGTAGCGTGCCTGATTCCCATGTGTTGTAGTTTTTAGAAGTTTACCTCTTAATTACTCATTTAATCTTTAAAGTTAATAAATGTTTATTGTTATTTAATTCAACCGTGTTGTAGTGAAGAATGCCTAACCACGCAACGCGGCAGTGGTGACCCCTTTTGGACTTAAAAACACGTAAGCTATTCTGTTCTACTGGCGAATGCAATACAAATTCTTCTACTACGGATGATCAGTACGTAGCGAAAGATTTTTTTCTCCTTCTCCTCAAGGCCACTTGAAGCATCTGCTCGGAGATTCGTTTCGCTTCCTGCTTATTCAACAATATGACTAGTGAAACCGTTGAAGTCGCTCGTATTGCGTTGCGGCTGCCGCCGTTTTGGAAATCCAACGTTCGTCTATGGATTGCGCAATGCGACCATGCATTCACATTCAGTGGTATCTCCAGTGATGATACTAAGTATTCTGCTTTGGTTGCGAACCTGGATGCTGAAACTCTCTCCTACGTGTCGGACATTGTGTTAAGCCCTCCGAACAGTGACAAATATCACACTCTCTCTCAGCGGCTCATCACCCAATTTAGCGACTCGGAGACTCAAAAAATTAAGAAACTGCTTACTGACCTTCAGCTAGGAGATGAGAAGCCCAGACACCTGTTGCGAAAAATGAAAGAGCTGTCTAATGGCCAACTCCAGGATTACTTTCTGCAAAGTTTGTGGCTTCAAAGAATGCCACCACATATCCAGACTGTTTTGTCTGCATCCTCGGAGCCTTTGGATAAACTGGCTATCTTCGCCGATAAGGTTTCTGATGTTGTTGGTTCATCCTCAACTATCTGTGCTGCCACAACTGTTCCTCCACCATCCCAGTCATCTTCATGCAGTGTTCAGCCAACCATGGACTCTCTCGCCAGGCAGATCCAAGAGCTGTCTCTACAAGTTGCTGAACTGACAAGAGAGTGCAATTCCTCTCGCCACCAACGATATAGTTCTGACCGCCGGAGATCACATTCACGCTCTAGGAGTGTCAATAGAGGAAGTGGCATCTGCTACTATCATCGCCGTTATAAAGAGCAGGCCCGCAAGTGTGTTTCACCTTGTGCATTTGTGCAAAAAAACGAGTAAGCTCTGTCATAGCTGGAATGGCAGAGCCCTCGAAACATACCAGCCGGTTATTTTTATTAGACCGCAAGTCTGGCCAGAAATTCCTCATAGACTCTGGAAGTGAAATCTGTGTCATCCCACCCTCTCCAACTATGAATAAATCACCTCAGTCTAACTTCTCCTTATTTGCTGCTAATAATACCAAAATTCCAGCCTATGGTATGGTCCGTAAAGAACTGAACCTGGGTCTGAGGCGACCTTTTATCTGGACTTTCATAATTGCTGATGTATCATCTCCTATAATTGGTGCTGATTTTCTAAAGCACTTCAACCTTTTAATCGACCTTAAGAAAAAAAGGTTGGTGGATGTGGGAACTTCTCTTTTCACTTCTTGTGTTTTTTCAAATATTGTACAGCCCTCAATCCTCACTGTAAATGCAAACATTTGTTTTAAAAACATCTTATCGGAATATCCAGACCTCAGCAACCCTTCTTTAATTTCCAAATCAGCATCACATGGCACAGTCCACCATATTATTACTACTGGCCCACCAGTCACTGCCAGGCCTAGAAGGCTACACCCTAAACTGTATGATGCAGTGAAGGTAGAATTTGAATTTCTTCTTGCTCAAGGCATTATTAGACCTTCCAAAAGTCCCTGGAGTTCTCCTCTTCATGTTGTGCCCAAATCTGACTCTACAGTTAGACCTGTTGGGGATTACAGGCAGCTGAATTCTGTTACTGAGTTCGACAGCTACCCCATGCCTTATTTGAATGACTTTGCTCATGCACTACATGGCAAGAAGATATTTTCCAAAATAGACATTTTTAAGGCATTCCACCAAATCCCTATAGCTGAGTGTGATATTCCTAAGACAGCTGTAACAACTCCATGGGGTCTTTACGAATATACCCATTTGTGTTTTGGCCTTGTGAATGCACCACAAACCTTTATGCGATTCATGCATGAAGTACTAAGAGGACTTCCTTTTTTGTTTTGTCTACTTGGATGATATTTTTGTGCTACTCAGAAAATGCTGAGGAGCATCGTTCTCACTTAAGAACTATATTCCAAAGACTGAGCTCGTATGGTTTAAAACTAAATATCTCTAAATGTGTATTTGGTGTGACTGAACTCATTTTCCTTGGCCACCTTATCACTCCTGATGGCATTAAGCCATTGCCTGACAAAGTTCAAGCAGTTCTTGATTACAAACAACCAGAGACTGTTGGCTCTCTGAGAAAATTTTAGGACTGTTAAATTTTTATAGACGTTTCTTGCCCAAAGCAGCTGAACAACAGTATCTTTTAAGTGAATTTTTAAAAGGTTCTAAAGGTAAGAAGGACTCAAAGCCTTTAAACTGGTCTTCTGAGGCAATTACAGCATTTCAGAGGTGTAAACAAGCTCTTGCTGATGCTGCACTTCTTGCTCATCCTTCACCTTCTGCCCCGCTTGCTCTTCATGTGGACGCCTCTAATTATGCCATAGGAGGTGCACTTCACCAAGTTGTGGACTCTGAGCTACATCCATTGGCTTTCTTTTAAAGAAAACTTACTTCATCTGAAAAGTCTTACAGTGCCTACGACCGTGAACTCCTTGCTATCTACTCGGCTATCCGACACTTTCGGTATATGCTGGAAGCTAGAGATTTCACAGTGTTTACTGACCACAAGCCCCTCACTTATGCTTTTAGGCAAAAAAGTGACAAGTGTTCTCCACGGCAGATCCGTCAGCTGGATTTCATCTCTCAGTTCACCACAAATATTGTACACATTCCAGGATCTGACAATATTGCTGCTGATGTTCTCTCTCGTGTTTCTGCAATCACCTTCCCAAGTCAAATTGACTATGACTGTATTGCTGAGACACAACAGACTGATCAGGAGCTTCACACCCTAATAGCATCTGGAACTTCCTTGGAACTCAAAAAGGTAACTTTTCCCAATTCGTCTACTGAAATTATGTGTGATCTATCAACGGGCACAGCCAGACCCTACATCCCAAAACAGCATCGCCAAGATGTTTTCTCTGCTATGCATAATTTATCCCATCCTGGCATACGTCGATCAGTGCATTTGATGAAGCAGCGTTTTGTTTGGCCATCAATCTCATCAGATGTAGCTAAGTGGGCAAGACACTGCCTAGCTTGCCAAAAATCCAAAATTCATCGTCATACTAGATCACCTCTTTCATCATTTCAAGAACCTTCCCAACGTTTTGATCATGTTAATCTGGATCTCATTGGACCTCTACCTCCATCAAATGGCTACACCTATTGCCTGACAATGATTGACCGTTTTTCGAAATGGCCAGAGGCCCAACCTCTCAAAGACATAACTGCTGAGACTGTGGCTGAGGCCTTCTTTTTCCTCTTGGGTGTCTCGCTTTGGAACTCCTGCAATTCTCACAACCGACAGGGGCAGGCAGTTTGAGTCCTCTCTCTTCAAAGCTCTTAGCAAACTACTTGGTGTTTAGAAGTGTCGTACAACTGGATACCACCCTCAAGCTAATGGGATGATCGAAGAATTGCACCGCCCATTGAAAAGTGCAATCAAGTGCCATGCTACTGAGCGTTGGACAGAAGTACTCCCTATCATCTTACTTGGTCTACGAGCTTCTCTTAAAGAAGATATTCTGTGTACCCCAGCTGAATTAGTTTTTGGGACCACTATTCGACTGCCAGGAGAGATGTTTGACTCTTCCAAGCCAGATGATGATGTTTTGAATTTTGTTTCGAAACTTAAGTCTCACATGCAATCACTTCACCTAAACCACCAAAACACCATAGCAAACGTCCAGTTTTTATCCATCCAGGACTGTTGGAAGCAACACATGTTTTTCTTCGCCGAGATATGTTACGTCGTCCACTTCAACAACCCTATGATGGCCCTTTCAAAGACTTACAAAGGAAGGATAAAGTGTTTTTCCTTGACATCAATGGTAAACGGGTATCTGTATCTATTGATAGATGCAAACCTGCCTTCTTTCTTAACACTGAGGACTTGCAACTACCTCAAACCAAGAATGAAACACCTGCTACTGTGGAACCTAATGCAACAGCTTCAACACCTGCTACTGTGGAATCTGATCCAACAGCTTCAACGCCTACCCAGCCATCTACACGTTCTGGTCGCAAAGTTCATCTTCCATCTAGGTATCGTTGACACTGGAAGGGGAGTATGCAGCGACCTTACAGCTCAACAAAACGACTCCAAAACTGAACTGAATTGATCTGTTATTATTGTAGCGTGCCTGATTCCCATGTGTTGTAGTTTTTAGAAGTTTACCTCTTAATTACTCATTTAATCTTTAAAGTTAATAAATGTTTATTGTTATTTAATTCAACCGTGTTGTAGTGAAGAATGCCTAACCACCCAACGCGGCAAGGGAATTAGATATATCTAGATACTTTTTTACATAAGGCCTTTTTAAACTAAATTCTAGGTGAAAAAAATTGGACATTTTTTGAAAAATTCACAATAATTTTAATTTTGAACAAAAAACAAAATCCTTCGTTAAAGTGTTATTGATAGTACACATAACCAACTATAAAAGTTTTATCCATAAGATGTTGTAGTTTCTGAGAAAAACGTACATAAACTTACGTAATTTAACATGGGCTCCCATGGACCTCCTTAAAGAGGATTATAGTTGTGGAAAAAAAGGAAATTTTGCTTAAAATACGCAATATTATTATTAGTATTTTCAACTTATGAAAATGGTCATTCAAGAAGAAACGAAAAAGAGAAACTTTTCTTTTCACTTCAACATTTCATTTCTTTCTCATTTCAGTTTACTATCATCGTTATTATTGTGCTTTTATTGGAAATTGCAGTAATGGCAATTGTGTGGTCAGCAGTTTCAAATAAAAACGTAAGTATGATTTTATGTCTTATATAATCAAGTCTTTACTTTAAAATTATTTATGTAATAACTTTAAAATATGCTACATTTTTCAGTGTAGACGATAAAAATAATTTCATTATAAATTAAAATAAGTTATCGTATTTTTTACGAAGCAAGAATCCGCGATGAATTTCTGAATATAAGAACATTCTTCATAATCTCGAAACTTCTTTATATATTTGGATTAAATTTAGATTTATATTACTTATGAATCAGTTTGTCTTCATTCGCTTTAAAAAATTTTAATGTACATTAAAATTACATTCCAACTGTGGCAAATCGAAACTAATGGTTTGGATTTAGAAAAAAATATAGAATTATAAAAAAATTGGACAATTTGAAATGATCCTTAAACATAGAAGTACTAAGAATATATACTCAACTCAAACTCAGGGGTGCAACGGCCATGAGGGCCAGGGCCTACTGTGCCCATCCCAGTATACGTGACCATTGCGCGCTGAGGTGCATGAGCAGATGTCCCGATCAGGTGATTAGTTTGAAGCGAGACCCTCAGTGTTTAAGTCCCCAAGCTAGCTTGGAAATCATTTATCGACTGACTACTGCTGGGATGAAAGGCTGAGTCGACCTTGCCCAGCCCGGGAATAAAACCCGGACCTGAGGCGTGAAAGTGTGAAACGCTACCAATTGACCACTGGGTACTAAAAATATACATTGCACATAAATCTAATGTTAGATCATATATGCAAGCTATTTTGGCATAAATATCTTTTAAAATGTGCAGACGAACCCATAGGAATGCATTAGTAGTCCTGAAAAAACTTAAAAAGATGAGTTCATTGAAGATATGAAATATGAAACATCAGCTTGCAAATGTAATTTAAACAATTAAAGCAGACTTGGAGACAAAAATTTTATAATAATAATAATAATAAGTAATTTCCTCATTAACAATCAACTACCATTTTACAATAAATATTGTGACAGGAATTCAAATCTCATTAAGAAGAACCCTGTTTTAGTTTTATAAAATTTAACTCGAAGGCTATTTTTTTTTTCAAAAACAGTTTTCCAACTGGTGAGGTTTAAAAATAGGTACATAATAAAAATTTCATACGAAGTGCTTAACGTAAAAAAATTTAGATTGCTTACATTGTTGATCGCAGTGGCGTAAGTTACAT
The DNA here is from genome assembly GCA_019973935.1 of Trichonephila clavipes. Classification (NCBI taxonomy): domain Eukaryota; kingdom Metazoa; phylum Arthropoda; class Arachnida; order Araneae; family Nephilidae; genus Trichonephila; species Trichonephila clavipes. Next base: position 341,514 of record BMAU01020003.1, read on the forward strand.
CCCCCCCCAACCTCCGCACTGCGAGGGGGGTTGCAGGACTCTAGGAGGCCCTAAACCTGATGATACCAGGTACATAAGATTCTGCTTGGGGTTCAAAACCTGACTTTGCAGGGGGGGGGGCTAATATTCTCCGTATAAATGAAAAAAAATAAACAAAAAAATGCGCACGCAATCAACAGATTCTTTTGCAATAAATCACAATTTATTCTGTAACTTTATTGTAATTACAGCATTAGCGTAGCAAGTCCTGAGTGGGCCCCGTATCAAAATTTCTTGCACACCCTCTTTGAAGGCTGCTTAATATATCAACAGTTTTTTCCTCAGATATGTTGTGGCCCCTGTAGCTTGGGGGTTCCCTATCATTGATACGGCTCATATGGTGGAAGCTCTACGCCCCTGACTTACAGTAGATTTTCTTCTAAAGGAAAAGGACATAATACAAATACATTTAAATCTGCATACATAGCTTGAATTCAAAAGCAATCATAGAAATATTAAACTACAATTCACATTTTGCATAAGATAAATGAAACTCACAGTCACTGTCAGCTGTTTGACTCCAATGTTGCTTCTCTGCATCATTCGGAAACACCTGAAATTTTCTCGCGCGCATAATAATTATTTTAGAATCATCATAGTTAGAGAATTATTTTAGAATCATAGAATTTAGAAATATCAGTTTTTGCTGACTAATTTGGCGACTTGTCAGTATTTGGTGGTCAAATTTATACACCAAGATCCACCCTTACTCATTATCATTTCTGAAAGAACATTCTCTCTTGCCCTATAAACGTCCACAATATCCTTTCGAAAGAGAAGCGAACGGTCCAAAATTTTTACATAAAAATATTTTACAGGGAGCTTTCATTAAGAAGACAACATTATTCTAAATCAATTACATACCATTTGTTAATTATGTGTTCAACATTTAATCGTATTCAATAATACTAACAGTATTATTATTGAACGTTTTGAATATATTTTATTTTATGCATTTTGAAGAAAACTTGGGGGAGGGATTAATTTTTTTTTCTCTTTAGTTATTTTACTTGGACAAAAAATTGCATTCACAATTATATTCTTAAGTGGACTTGGTACCCTAAAAATCACAAACCTATCGTTTTTTTAATTTTCCTTTAATCTTATTCTTTGCATTATTATCTTTCGATTGATATATCACTTGTGCATGTCGGAAAGTTAGAAGTTGAATAAAACTTCATTTGAAAACAAATTAGGCAATTCAGCCACACCCCTTTTTAGAAAAAAAAATTAAAAAATGCGTTATGATTAAAAAAAATCTATTTTATAAATAGAAATAATAACTATAAAAAATAATGTGTAGTATTAAAAGCAGAATATTTCCGAGGCAATACAATAATGTAATTTTTCTTCCTTGTGAAATGTGTGCATGTAAAATTTTTAAATTAAGGCATTTTATATTAATAATTTTATAATTTCAGTTTTTATTCCTGATATTTTTTTCATACAAATGTAATACTTTAATATTATAAGAAGAAAAACAGCTAAAATTTCTGTCGTGACAGAAAAAAAAAATTTTTTTTAAGTTTTTCTTGAGTTTTCTTGTGCAATTAGTACTCTCTAAAAGTTGATCATTTATAAAAATGTGTGGGTTGAAAACATATGAAAATGCAATTATTTTAAAGAAAAACGTATAAGTAATATCTTAAAGTGGTATTTTAAGTTTAATTAAGCTTATAATAATTATTTTTTCAGAATTATAAACTTTAAAGTGGTTTTTCTCAGTTTGTGTTTTTCGAAACCTTAGTGCATTCAAAATGCTACTCCTTCGACAATTATTTACCAATCACTTCAATTTTTTTTCCTGCGTGTTAAAAATAAAGCATGTAATAAAATTAGGGATCCGTTTTGCTATAAACTGAATACTTTTTTAAAAAAAAAATCAAATGTAGGACATGTTGGCTTTTTCGTTGATTTTTAGCCTGTATATCAACATTTTATTTTTTTTTCTCGAAAACGAATGAAGTTATTCTAAAATCGATCCCTAAAGTTGTTAAGAACATCCATAAGAATATTATAAAAAAATTTCAGGCCAAAAAATTAATTTTTACAAAAGGAGTAGGATTTTAAAATTTTCCCAATTTTCTTCAAAAAATTTAAATTTTTAAAATTGTGTGAATAATATATGAAAATTTTCATCTGGTAACATTTTCTTGAATAGAAACATTGTATAAAATGTTAAAATATAATTTTTAAATACGTAAATAAAGAAGTTTGCTCAAAGGGTGCCAAGTCCCCTTAATAAGAGAAAAATCAGTGCTTTTTGAAATGGAATCATATAGTAGAATAGATAATATTTTCTTTCTTAAATCAGTTATTCTGAAAACTAACTATAGAAAATAATTTGTATAATAAAAAATACTATTAATCTTTTTTATTTTCAATTTGAATATTATAGGTCAATCCATGTTATAACAGATTTTGAATGCGTACTATATATACTTTTTTTGTACATAGGTACAAGAAGAGGTGAAACTCAGAGCCAAGACTGCCATGCAACGCATGACAGATGATGAAAACAAGAGATATTTCATCGATTTGTTGCAAGCCAAGGTAAAAACATGCACAATAATTATAATTAAATCATTTGAATTCAATGAAATATCTTTTACCTTTGCAATTTTCGAATGATATTCACCTCCAGTTACTTTGTTACTATAGAGTTGAATCGTTTCCAGTTTTTTTTCCAACATTCAGTAACAATACTATGATTGTGGCATATTTTTCGGTTGCCAGCCCACACATGCGCTTTAGCATATCTGTCACCAACCGGCCGTCCATGAAACACTAACAATACGGGAAAAGTTTTTGATGGTCCACAGAAAAATTGGGACATTATTTGAATATACACTCAGGAACATTGAAAATAGCTACCCAAGAAGGAAGCTAAGTACAATCGCGAAACTTTGCAAATAAGTACAGCGTAATGTGACATGCAAATGATCCAAGTTTTGTGCCAATACGCATGCTCATACACGTCGAGGTGGCGCTACAATCAGGAAGAGGGTGCTATATAAGCCAGTGCAAATTCGAAGATAGATAAACGTGACGATTACCCGCCGATTGTAGGAAGATTTTGGTAAGCGAAACATGCCAGGTAAACGTGCTAGAAGACATTTCTCACAGTTAAGCGAGTTTGAGAGAGGCCTGATCATCGGGATGAAAACTGAAGGCTGGTCGACGCGCCGTGTTACTGGCCAGGTGGATCGTTCGGAGTGTGCCGTTAGAAATTGTAGGGAGCAGTGGACACGAGAAGGTACCCACGCGCGGAAAACCAGGTCTGGAGTGACCAGGAAGACCACGAGGAGAAAGGATCGTGCGGCAAGCACTTGTGGACATCACAGTGACTCGTTCAACGATACGAGCAGATGTAGGCGTAGCAATTGTTCCACAAACAATATCCAGACACCTTGCAGAAGCAAATCTTAAATCCAAGCGCCCTTTCCGTGCACTCCCTTTAACACCGGAACATCGGCAACTGCGTCTACTGTGGTGCCAAGCCAGATTAATGTGGAATGTCACAGATTGGCAAAAGGTTGTGTTTAGTGATGAATCCCGGTTTGTTTTGGGGACAGATGATAACCGTGTAGGGTGTGGAGGCGCCCTGGTGAGCGGTACAATGCCCCCCACACTGTTCTACGTCACACTGCCCGCACAGCTGGTGTAATGGTATGGGGGGGCATGGCCTATGATAGCTGGTACACTTTAATTAGGATGCGTGGAACCTTAACGGGCCAACGTTACGTTGATGATATTCTTCGACCCCATGTAGGACCTTTCCTAAATGGTCTCCCAGGGGCAATCTTCCAGCAAGATGATGCTCGTCCGCATACAGCAAGAGTTGCTCAAGACTTCCTACGTCATTTTCAGACTCTTCCATGGCCGGCCCGCGCCCCCGATTTGTCCCCTGTAGAGCACGTGTGGAATCAGCTAAAACGGCAGATGCCATCGTGTCACTCTGTACATGATTTAGAGTTGGCTGTTCAAGATTTTTGGGCCCATCTGCCTCAGGACAACATAAGGTGTCTAATCAACTCAATGCCGGACCGTGTGGCGGCATGTATTGCAGCTGGAGGTGGTCCGACGCACTATTGAAGTTGCCCAGTATTTGTGTCGTTGCACACCCTGTATTCGTTTAATTGTCTTGTTTTTGAGATAAAGTCATTCTCTCATCTGTGTCATTATGTGTATTAAATTTCATTTCAATCCGTTGCTCTCTTCTTGGGTCGCTATTTTCAATGTTCCTGAGTGTATAAGGTATTGCGTAAAATTAATGCCCAGGAAAACCCAGCTGAAGAAGAATTACCATAAATGCATAGCAAATAGGGACTTCTTAAGACATCTTGAGGTCCTGGGTCCCTAAACAAATATAGGCCTGGCTTATGAGTCTTAAAAGTAGATAGTACATAGCATACATTATCAAAAATACTCGTACAAATAATAACCTGAAACAAACAAATGTGCATGATTTACAATCGCACAAACCGGCTTGACCGACTGCCACCATATGACTGAATGAATACGGATGGTGTATGATGGACATAAGCCTATACGTGGACGACGTTCACCACATGTAGCCAGTTGACATATTGTCCAAAATTCTCTGTAATACAACCGGAAAAAATATTTAACCATTGAAATTATTCGAATCATTATATTTATAAAGGCTGAGCCTAGAACGGTCAGGGGGGGAGTCAATGTGGACGAGGCCCTGGCCCAGTTGGCTCTTGCCGAAAGACTTCCCTGTTAGAACCATAAACATTGCTATGTGACACAACCACATTCCACAAATAAAATTAGCAATAAACAATAATGGTGATAGTTAGAATTTAACTACAAACATTCAAGATATATGTTGTATCTCTTCAGGTGAGTGAATAATATGTGTCTATACTCAGTTATGATAGCACGTTGTCTTCAGTTTGAAAATCATAGATACATCTTAAGCTTCTTTTAATGATATGTATTATTGTTGCTCCCTGTTAACTTGCACGGAAATAATCTCATAAATATTTCTTCTACTTGTGGGGGAAAATATATTTTTTTAAAATTATTTCACTTTTATGGCAACCATTTTCTGTGAATCTGTCTTCATCGAGGTTCAAAATGAAGAGGTCCGTCGGCAGAATAGCCTTTGTGTCGTTCAAAGTGTGACGTTAATAAAAAAAAATCAATCACAGTCATTATTAAGCTGCCATAATGCTTAAAATATTACTTTTAAATTTTAATTCCTAAAGTCGATTTCACAAATAAGGAATATTATCAACGGAGGAATGGGAGTTATTCACTTAGAAATGTTAATCCAAGAAGATCATAAAAAATTTAATATTCGCTTATGTATTCAAATTTAATTAACTGTAGTTTAACATATCAATCAACATATTTTAATAATGCTTTATATATATCCTGTACTTTATAACAAAAGAGTTATGTTAATAATTACGCACAAAAAGAATTGTTTCGATATTCTTAAGGTGACTGCCGACCTTCGGACCCAATTTTTTTATAAAAACAAATTGAGTGTTTTTAGGAAGAAAAACAAAAAACAAATATGTAAATACATAAAAATTTTTGAATAAATATTGTACTTTTAGAAAAATTGGTTTTTTTAAGGAAATTTTACAAATTTTTTACTAAAACGGGTAACACTGTATAAAAATTTCTAATACAATTATCATAATTTTCTCTGTACACAACATACACATATTACGGTGCTCTTCAAGATGAACCAAAATCTAAGAGAAATATTAAAATACAAAAAAAATTACAGACAATTATACATAATAATATGAAAAAGTTTTGATATTTTTTAAGTTTTTTTCTTTATAAAAACTACCCTAAACGAAAAAATATTTAACCTAAAACAAAACTTATGGTCCACTTTATGAAAAAAAAATAGTATAATAAACATTCCCACAAAATTTCAAAACATTATCTGGTTTGGTTCTTAAGATATCATGTACCTGTTAAAAAGTTTCTTTCGAAAACATAATTTTGAGAAAAACTCATTTAAAGTGTTATCTTACTGCCCTTTTGCATAGAGTGTGATGTTCTTTAAAATCACTATAACTTTATTTCTATTTCGCGTAAAGGAAAAAGAAAAGCTGTTTTGGAAATAAAAATGTTCAAACTAAAAGATTTTGAAATAAAAAAATGCCTTATGTAAACAAAAAATGACATTTTCAAGGTAAGCAGTCACCTTAATACCTGAAGTATTTATAACTGAAACATTTTCTTTTGTAGCTGCACTGTTGTGGAGTCGATGGACCTTCGGATTATGCCAAGGATCCCAAACCAGTACCTCCGTCTTGTACAGATAAGGAAACGGGATCTCCGTATAAAAGAGTAAAAATTTATTCTTATTGTAATTCAACAATAAGCTTTAGGTTCATTTCATTTTAATTTTTAGGAAGAGTGTGTTTTTTGCATATGAAGGAGTGTCTCAGTTTAAAGACAGAAAAAACCCAGACGCAGAAATGTTGGTGCTCTGAGACTATGCATAATAATGATGGCCTGCATATTTAAATGGGTTTTTTTTATCTAAAAATCTTATTTATCAAATCTTCTTTTAAATGTTGAAAATATTTTTCAGTATACTTTTCTTCCTAGCTCTCGAAAGAGATGTTGCATGATTGCAGTTCTAGGTCAATTTCTGATATCTTATTTTTCAATCGTTCTATCCAGAAATTGATCGTTCATAATGGCCGATATTCACATGGTAAATGCAATGAATATTTGACTGTTCTTTATCCAAAATATTAACAGGTGGAGATTTCATAAAAAATATAAGTACGTGATCAGTGAATAATTTTTTATCTCTTTTTCCTTTATTCGAAGGTAGATTACAACTTCGCTGCTTGTAGTTCTGATGTATATACGTCCCATGCCTTCAAGATCAGTCTTTGCTTTGACTTATCGGAGGATATGTATATTAATCGTTAAAATCAAAATCTTATGCCTGGATTATTGAGTTTTATTTAAAAAGTCGGCCGTACGTAGGGAATTGGTACCTGAGGTAGTTTATCATAAAATTGATCCTTTCAATACTGAGTGACAGAAACAGTGCCTATTCTATATATATTCATTGTCATGTAAACATTTGATTCAAATTATTTTTCTCGTATAAAAAAAGTTCAGGATTTTGGACCAAGACAAACCATTTCCTGATTCATTTTTAATTTGAATGTAAACGAAGCCTTTTATTTGAATCCTATGGCCTCTGAGATTTTGATCATGAGTTGACTAGCAGCCTAATACAATATAGAGCGATAAAAACAGTCACCCAAAGCACAGTCAACAACATTCAAAGAAATGCAGTTCAAAACAGCAGGGCCTATATTGAGGTGATTGCCAGTCATGGATGCAGAATGGTCACAAAGACCATTCTGAATCTGCTATTCCCCTTCTACGCAGGTGATCTTACAAAAAAGTCAGGACTAGTAGCAAATCTAAAACATACCATGCTGACTACACATGGCAAGGTAATGAAGTCAGTATTCTACTCGTGTTACACCAGTTCTTGCCAAACGATTTTCAACCTGGCGCCTTCAAAGCAGCCCTTTCTGTAGACTAGACAAGTACAATATGAATGATGAAAATGTTAAAATAAAATCTGTTTCCAGACTGAGATAAAGTTAGTTTTCGAAGTGACATTTTGTAATACTGGAGGTTTTAGCTATAAGTTCTCTGAACTGAAGGCTTTTATTTTTAAACATAGCATAAAAGTTATGAACATTGTTGAATGTGGTGCTTCAACTAATAAATTTAAAAATAAATGTATCATACATATCTTTTTTTAAGGATAAACGTATAAGTGTCTACAAATATAAGGCAAAATCATTTCTTAAAATGTTTTGCTGTCTTCTCAACATGGCTAAAACTTTAAACTTCTTAGGTCTCATTCCCAATTTCTACTTAGTGCTTTTATTGTTTTATTTAGCTTTTATTCTTGTTTTTTAAGTTACTTTATTTGGATTTGACTTTTTCTTGAGGCTCATTGCATAAATTATTTTACTAACTGAAATTTTTTCTAGTTAACTTGGAAAGAAATAATTCACAAAATAGTTTGGGAAGATAATACCCAGCAATATATGAGAAAATACTTTGTAAAAGTAATATGCAAAATGAGTTAATCTGGATTAAATTTTATGGAAAAGAACGTTAGATTCATTTTTCTACTATTCTGATGCAGAGTATTTCCCATAGTTTTGAAGTTTTTGACAGTTTCACTTATTTAGGTTCGGAAATTAAAAATAGAAACGGTTGTACTACTGAAATCCAAAAGAGAATTACTATGGCTAATAGATGTCTCAATGGAATACGAAAATATATATGAAATCAAATTTAATCAAAAGAAAAACAAAGGTTCTATTGTATAAAAGTCTTTTTGGAAAAGTATTAACTTATGCATGTGAAGCTTAGTCCATGTCTCGAACAGATAAAATGATAAGTATCTGCGAAAGGAAGATTTTAAGATTTATTTTTGGAGGAATTCAGGAAAATGGAACATGTCAAAGAAGATCAGATTTCGAGCTCTATCAATCATATAAAGAATCTGACATTGTTAACTTCATCAAAATACAACGAATTAAATGGGCAGGTCACGCTGTCAGAATGAATGAAAACTGCACCACTAAAAAAGTCTTCAATGCTCTCAACCAATTGGTACACGAAGAAAGGGCAGGCCAAATCTTACATGGATTGATGGCCTAGAAAAAGATCTCCTAGTTTTGAGAACTAGGAATTTGAGAACACTAGAGGGAAGAATGCTGGTCTGGAAAAGGCTTCTTGAGAAGGCCAATGTCCACCCTGGGCTGTCGAGCCACTGAGAAAGGGAGGAATGCATATTTAATTATATTCAGTTTTGTTATACTAGTGACAAATTACAGCTTGAGATACGTAAGAGTTGGTATATTGTGCTCACATAAACTATAGTTCAATTCTCAAGATCTGCCATCACAATTTCCTTTAGGGATCGTTATACAGTCCCACCTTATTTTACTTTTGCTCATCCTGTTTTCAATATTTTTGCAAATTTCGTTAATTAAAAGCGATATTCAAATAAATCTTGAGATTATTATTTTCAGTAGTATTTATAAGTTTTGAGTAAATAATTAAAGTAAAATAATAGAAATAAATAACAATTGATGGTGTTTCTTCTTGTTTCTGTTGTTTATTTCTACTTACGTGGAAATTTAGGTACTTTCCTATCAAAACCCTACCACTTGCAACATTTTTTTTTCTTTGGTGTATTTGTTCGGCTCTAGATATCACTTGATTAGTTTTTTCTTTAGATTTTGGCACTAAGTACTCAAATACCATGTTTCTTGCACTTTTATTTAATAAAACTAGTACCAGATGTTTTTCTGTAAGTTTTCGACAAAAGGGTTTTAATAACAATGTAATAGTGCAATTTACATTCATGTTAGGGACAAGAAATCCTTTGTAATCACCAAGTTGATTTATAACTAATTTCTCTGTTGAAAATTCTTATTATGCCTTATATATGTATAATCATCTAATATATGATTTTTGATACATTTTGTTATTTCCTTAGGGTTGCTATGAAGCTGTTGTTGAATTCTTGAAAAACAAAGCAGCTCTTGTCGGGGGTGTAGCATTAGCCGTTCTTCTTTTACAAGTAAATAAAATTACTATTTACAACTTTCTACTTGAAATTTTTATTTCCTGAAGTTATTCACTAACTATCATCTATGTAATAGTGTTTGAACTCGTCTTGAATTTTCACATTCTCCTCTGCAAAATTTATTTGTCCAGAGAGGACAATAATTCCAGAGAAATAATGTCCAGGGGGTAAAAATTACATTTTTCATTTTCAACAATTATCCATGAATTTAAATAAATGAAAAACATTTAACTCGCAGTAACATTTCTGACTATATTCATAATATGTAATAACGATATAATGTAAACTACGAAAGAAAATTATAAATTAAAACATTTTCTCGTAATATAACACCTAGTTTTAGATCCAATACAATTATACAATATCAACTGTACATATCGGACTATAACAATCGAAAGAAGTTTTAAAAATCAATATTCTCGCTCAATTTCTTTCACATATAGAGTCAAGTTTATGAGTTTTTTTAAAATTTAAATTGAATAACTCTTTCGAATAATTTTAAACAAATGATTTCTTAATTTCTTACCAATTATTTTTGGCAATATGTGAATTCACATATCGTCGGGGCACTTTTCGCGATAAAGTAGTTATTAAAAGATCTTTTGGTGAATTAATTGCATATTTTTTTTAAAAAAATTGCTTGGTATTTATAATTTTATAATTAAAATTTATTAATTTAAGTAAATCTTTTGCTGTTTCTTTTTGATTCATAATTGTTTCTGTAACCGATTTGTGAGAAATAACAATTCCACAGCTCAAATTTTATTTTGAAGTTTGTAACTATGACTATCAGATCTGTAGCTTATTATCGTAGTGTTTCTATAATAAAGAAGGATTTGGGTAAAACCGATCGCGTGCGACTTTCATTAGAATAAAAGTGTATGGAGTATTAAAAAAGAATAATTAATATGCCTCATAGGAAAAAAAACTTTTAAAGAGCGTAAAAGAACGAAAGAAATTCACACACGGAAAATACGAATGATTCAAAATAAATATGCTGCAACGGGGAAAGTTTAACTATTAATATTTTAAATCATTTCTTTTCTTATTTTTAATTTTGTTATTATTAGTTTATAATATGAGTTACTTCTTAAAAATTGCGTCTTAAATGACAAAGACCTTTCTTTGCAGCACATTGTATAGAAAGATTTATTCCCCCACTGCTAGTTCACAATCTCTCTATTTATATCTTGTTCAAATTTTCAATCGTTAATAAAATACATTTTAAAGCGCTCAATTGAGCAGAAATTTTATATTGGATAACAATGCGGTAATTTAATTATATATATATATATATATATATATATATATATATAATAACATTAATTGATTAAGACTAATTATTCAAAGAATTACAGCAACAGCCACGTTGGCATAATTTTGGGCGACTTGTGTCAAAACTTTATAAAAGGTCTTTTCTCACATTTTAAGGAGCTCATTTGAGCTGAAATTTTCTATGCACAGTGATTTTGGGTGACAATACTATAATTTAACCATGATTAATTAAAATTAATTGACTGAAACTAATTATTTAAAGAATTATATATGCAGTCACGTTGACTTCATTTTTAGCGACTTGGGTCAAAACTTTAAGAAATTTTTTTCTCACGTCTTAAAGCATTCAGTTTTGAACTGAAGTTTTATATACACGATTATATTTTGGATGAAAATACGATACTTTAATGATAATTAATAAAAATTAATTACCACTTAATGTTGTGATTCTGTCATATGTATATACTATATACATATTTATATTGTTACGTAGATCCAGATTCGAGGATTTTATGTAAAACAATCACAAAGAAAATAAACAGTTCTTTAAGAGCGATGTGAATTTATTATCGAAAATCCAATCCTTTAAATACAGGATTCAGCAGCAATATTCACAAAGTAAACCTCCGAAGGTCTTCACACCTTCAACAGCAATCAAACACAATATTTAGTGTTTAAAAATATACACAAGTAAAGATTATTTACAAGCGCAGCCGAGCTAATCGCTAATCAAAACAATCCTCACTACTCGCTGGTTTAATCAAGACTCCTCATCGCCGTACCGGCGAGCATCCTTTTTATATGCGCGACAGAAACTTCTAGAAATATAACCGCTCGTGTCATTGAACGTGACACTAGTGGAGAGATCTGCTACTTTCTAGAAGATTCCAGAGGGTTCCGAACTCGCCAACATGGTCACCAATGACACCAAAATGGTCGCCAAAGTCGCCAAATTGGCCGCCAGAAATGATGCCAACTTGGCTCTACCGCCAAGATTTCGCCAAGTTCTCATTGAATCGTCATTATAACGTAAGGGTGGCACTGCTTGTGAATAGTACAATTTTAACATGAAATAAATATAACATAGATTAATATAAATGCATTAAACACTCAAATACAAATTATTTATATTATATACACAAAATTCGTAACAATATTAATTGTAATTATTTGATAAAAAGTAACTAAAATAAAATGTTTCTTTATTAACATAAGTAGGAATTGACTTTAATTTTTTATATTACTTGTTATTTATTTCCTTTGTAATAAAATAATGCGGATTTCTCTTTCATATCTTACTGATATGCTCAAATGTTTAATATCATATATTTTTTTACACAGATTTGCGTTCTGGTCGTCACAACGTGCTTAATCTGCAGCATAAAGAATGCAGCTACAAATTCTATCTTCTGAAAATGAAATTTTCGTACATATGTAAAGACTTTTATTTTATTTGTGAGTGTATGAATATGAACAAACCAAATATTTTTGTACTTTCATGAAGAAAAAAATGTTTTATTTTAAATCAGTGTGAAATAAATAATTCTCCTTTTTATTTTATATGTGGTTAATAAGGTTTTCAAAATTACAAATTTTTTTATTAGCTAATAGATATCAACAATTTTTAAATAAAACAGTAATTGTTGCCGTGAGGAAATAGAAGAAATGGGATTTAAACCCACTTTCTTCAACAAAAAACTAAAAAAAAAATATAATTAATGATAATCCCAAAAATTATGCGATTATGTTTTTGGCGTTTTTCCACCATTGTATACGTTAAGATATAATAGATGAAATAAGGAACACATAAATGTTTTATGTGTGAAAAATTGATAAATCCATTTGCTTGTATAAGTTAACTGAAATATATTGTTCTCTATACCAGTAGTCTCCCTTCCGGAGGTACGCAGAATGATGTTTGGGAATACTCTAAGGAATTTAGTTCATGTAATATTAAATATATGTGTGTGTGAGCGTACCTATATATATGTATGTATGCACATCTATATATACACTCAACTCTTTTTTTACACGTTCCTTAGAAAACTGTGTTAAAAAAATCAGTGTAAAAATACATGAGGCATATGGTAAATTTAAGGATATGTTCCTTAACTTTAAAAAATCGTGTAAGATTAAAAATCTCTAAATATTTTTCCAAAAAGCAGTGCAAAAAAAAAAGAAAAAAGAAAGAAATCCATGTTACATGTTTAAAAAGAAAAATAATTCATTTTTGTTGCAAAAAAAAAAAAATTAAAATTAGTGTACAGTAAAAATTTAGTCTATATAATTACATACAATATCTAAAAATTCAATCTGAAACTAGGAATAAAACTAAAACTAATGACTAATCATCGCTACTTGATTAACAAGCCCACACGTTAATATGAGTTGGATTAAAAATGCTATCATCAGTGGATGTGCCAGATATACGTCTAACACAACTGTCGACTTTGATTCAAATGAAGAATTTCATTCGTTATTAACCCCTTCGGGCCAACCGTCGCATATATGCGCCATTATGAAACAATAACAGTTCCCAAAGGTCACATAAGTGAGCCAGCGCATTTCTCCTTTCAGAGCCGATCGTCACATACCTGTGCCACTGGCTCGGAACGTTTTAAAGCTCAGTTTTTTTGGTAATAGATGGCACTACATGTTCATAAAATTTGAGATTAGGCCAGTGCTTCTCAAAGTTTCAATACGTGCGATCCAATATCCAATCATAATTTTCATCACCCCCCCTACACATAAATATAATGCATTGAATTCAAAAATACTATACTTCCACGATAAAGCTGCAATACGACTTTAACCTCTTAAGTGAAACCAGCGTATATGAACGTCTCGATCAGCCAAAACTTTAATTGTCCCGGACGTATATATACGTCTTTCTGAAGTACGATCTTTTCTCTGTGCTGCTATCCATAAGATTATTCCGAAGGCTTTGGAATGCAATAATAGGACCTTGACATTGTTTGCTAAGGATTTACTTATTTCAAAGGATTTGATTATTTATTACTTTTCTCTCCCCCAATACACCGCATGCACTCGCCTACGTGTTGAAAAACGGTGGCATTGGGGGGCGAATCACATAACTTTTAGCTGGCAGTTAAGGGATAAATTATAAACAGTACATATTATCAAGATAAGTGTTAATTTTTGTATAAAATTTTATATGACAAGCCCATGGGGTCACTGGTAGTTATTAAACTTCTTCTTAACTTATTATCGTTAAATTAATTATAAATGTTTCAGTACTGCATAATGTATTTTATAAGTGTTTTATATCAGTATAAATTTGTATTTAATTTTTATTATGTTAGAATGTATTTCGTTTGCTAATTTTCTGTAAATTAATAATTTGTTTTAAAACAATCTCTTGTTTTCGACTTTTCAATATGCTCACGCCCCCACCTAGAGTTATCATGCTCCCTAGAGGGGGGCGTGTACCACAATTTGAGAAACGCTGGTTTAGACTCAATTACTGTAAACTCTCCGGCCTGTGAGTGACACCCATGAAAGAAACTTCCGGACCTAGAGGTGCCCACACGTTTATGTCCTTCCTCCCGTATCGGCCTCTGTAGTGTTTTTTTTTTTGTTAAAAAGTATTTTATTAGTGGCTATTTATTTTACTTTTTGTTTGTTTTGGTTTCTCAAGTTGCTTATTGAATTTGTGAGAGGTTCCCCTCTCTCTTGGGCACTTAGATGTGTGGGAAGTAGGGAAGAAACACTCGCTATGATTCAATCAATCTATTTATTTATCACACAATGAAAAGACACAAATTCAATTAAAAAGAGTAAGAGAATGTCTTGATGCTAACCACAAAAGTGAAACAACGACGGTAATACACGAAGGATTAGGAGACTATCAAACATGATCCTTACTTTATAAAGGATCTAATCTATCATCCGATTTCATCTAATATCAATTTAATCTCAGTGAACAATCGTCACTTTAAAGCTTCCTCCTAATAAGTCTCAAATCACAATAATTCAAATATTATACCTTGTGGGTGACCTACCCCTGAAGTTGCTTCCTCACCGTCTTGCCTACCTAAGAGTGTAGGAGGAATGAAAGCAGAACCAGAAACTTCCATAGTAAAAATTATTTATTTACTCAAACACACTAACCAACAACAAGTTAGTCTCAAAGTGAATGTGTCAAAGGAGTGGCACAGAGAAAGCAATGACTATTAAACAAACGTGCGACAGTAACTTATCGAACTCAACCTAATCTATCGTTTATTCCTAGCTTTAAATGTACTAATTCAACACAGTGGCCAAACCCCACTTTTAATCTTTACTCGCGAAAATCAACTTTATCCAATCTCATCTGCTTAGCGAATGTAACAGCTTCTATTTCCTTCTACTACAATTACAAAACTGACTTCATACAGTCGAATTAATCTAAGTATCAAGGTTTCTTCTTGAGAGGGATAGCTGTAAATTAAACGCGAATGCTATCCCAAAGATTCCCCAAGAGGATTAGTTAGAGGTCGTGTATAGATTCATCCCAACCTATCAGTAACAATCTCACCTGATTCGAGTATATCTCCTCTGCTACTCTCTATTCAAGCTAGAAAACTTCTACTATATTTCGTAAGTTATTTTGAACATCCCGATTTTCTTCTTCCGAAGAGTTGGTTGTGAATAACGCGAATTGATAGCCTAAAGATTTCTCAAGATGATTAGTTGAAGGATTCGATAGATCCGTCACAAATTCTTGATATCCCGCTACTTAAACCTTAAGAATATGTTGAATTTTTAATGCATGCTTTATGTCAGGATCATGAATAAGAAAATGTTGTTCCATACTTGTAGCAAATTTCAAGCCCTCGCGAATCAAATCAAATGTTATTAGCTGAACTTCGACTTTTTTTATTTTCACAAACCGTAGTAAATTTGATCAAATCGTCATCCAAAGGGAATGGAGTCCTCAAATTTTCTCAGGATTCGTGCCAAAAGAAAAAAAATCATGTAAAAAAAAAAAGTAAAATAAATAGTTCGTTGAATTCGTGTACCGTGTTATTTCAAAATCGTATAAAAAAAGACCATGTAAAAAATACTTTGTTGTATTGTAAAGGAGAAAATCGGGATCTCATCACGAGATCTCCGGTACTATAAGATCTACAGACTTGAAATTTAGTGTGGGTATGTTCCTTTCATTCAGTAGAGATCCTATACAAAGGGTGTTTTGGGAAAATCAACTCCAAAGGGTGTTGCGAAGGCATAAGGGGCGTTATAGATAAATATTCCCGTTTTGAAACTATTTACGTACAGACTTGAAATTTGGTAGGCATGTTCCTTTTAAGGAGTAGAGATATCCGCTAAGAACGAGTTTTTTGGAAATCAATTCCCAAGATGGCTTCAAGGGGCTAAGGGGGCATTATACATGAAAATTCCTGTTTTTCAACTATTAGATCTACATACTTGAAAATTGGTTAGCATGTTTCTTTTGTTCAGCTGAAATGAGCTAAGTCAATTCTCAAGAGAGAGTACTGAGCAAGTTGATTAAAAAAATTCCGTTTTGAATTATTAGACTTAGACATCAAATTTGGAAAGCATGTTTATTTTGCTTAGTCGAGATTCTCTAAAAATAGATTTAGCGGAAATCCACTTTTAAGGGAGCGTTAAAAATAATTCTACTTCAATCATTTGAAATTTAAGTTCTGTCCTATTTAAATTTAGAGGTGAAGGTTCTAAGAACGTTTTTCGTTGCAATGGAATGTTTATTGCTTAAGACTTAAATATAAATAATTTATAAACAATATATATCCCTACAACATCATGAAATGCCCAGATAAGTAGGTGGGTAACGGCTAATGTATGTATATTAAATGGGGGTACTTCTAATTTAAGAGTCTAATTTTTTTTTAAAGTATATGCAATCAAAAAGTTTGGAGGCACTGCTATGTACATTAGTTAGATAGGCAAATATATCAGTATTATGGGTTCTTCTATTTAAAACCAGCTTTTTTTACTTTGGTTCTGTTCATTAAATACGTATCTTAAAGATCCGAGGGAAAAATTTTTACTAAGAATTATTAAAATTTTAATAATAAAATTTTTAATAACTTTTATTTTTCTTCTCATAGCTTGACAAAGGAACTGTAAAAAAATAATTTAAAATGGATTTGTTTATATTTATTTTAAGCATTTATAAATTGTCTTAGTTACTTAAAACTCATTCTTTATTGTCTTGTCACGTGAATGTTTGTTTTTGTCGGTACTGCCCATGTTATCTCACATTGCGTTTTTACTACAACTTCCGCATTTGTAATCTTCTGTTCGGGAACAAAAACACGTGATTTCTTGTGTTTTCAGTAAATATAGCATAGTGAAAGACCCAGTGGTCAAGGTCTCATGTCATTTGTTGAATGAACTGAGTGATTTTTCTGTAGATATCTGTTTTAATTGCGTAACACGGTTTCTAGAACTTAATAGAGAATCCAACAACTAGAACCGGTAGTTTCCAGAATCCAGTTAACAGATTTTTTTACATTAAATATTTCAGCAAATCATTTTCGTAGCGCACGCTTTTTTACAAAAAATTGTTTTCATTTTGGTTTATTTTATATAATATAAGAGACCTCTCTCTATAATATATTTTCTCAGACATTGTTGGTCCATTGAACTTTTTGTAAAAAACGTAGGGTTTTTTTCGGCAAGAAAAAAAAATCTAACTCAAAAATACTGATGTCCAAATATAATTATGCTTATAATTTTTTTTTGTATCATCTATTACATTTTGGCTGTGTGGTCTATAGTGTCTCTCAAAAGTGTTCGTACACGTGAACAAGTTATAGAAATCTTAATTTAGCCCAGGTTTATAAAATTGCAATACACTGCTTGACAATTGCTTGGGGTCGTGGGTAGCCTAGTGGTTAGAGTATCGGACTCCAGACCGGAAGGCCTGGGTTCGATGCCCTGTGCCACCAAATACCCTCCGAGTACACACGGAGTACGTGCTCGTTAAATCAGTGGGTCCGAAGGTCTTGTGGGCTGAATCATGAGTGCAGGGGACTGAAGAATATTTCCCTCCCATTCATTTCCATGCCTAAATTGTGGAGGTGGAGATAAGTGGTGTCGCCATCTATCGTCCCTTCGAGGAATTTTGCCGAGCTAATTCGTTCTGTCACCTGTATGGTGCTCAATACCAAGGCCAACGACAGATGTACTTCTAGCCGCTTGCCATGATGAATTTCTTTGGCCTCGATCTGACTACGTCGGGCAGGTGGCATGAGCAACAACAATTGCTAAGGAACGAGTGATTTTTTTCAAAATTGTGTCTCAGACAGCTGACCAATAAAAGTAAATTCAAGTTCAGAGGGCGTGGTTGACCAGGACTCATTATCCGTATAAAAGACAATGCATCATACAAGCTCATGATTCATATGAAAATTCAATCTTTTTGTTGTTAGACGAAAATAGCGCTGGATATTATGAAATCCCCCCGAAATTATGTTTGGTTCTTGTAATAATTAAGAGCAAACTGTCAGCAAGGCATCATTTGAGAGACTCAGATTGTGGAAGAGCAGTTGGACGACTGAAAGCAGGTCAAAGTATCACCACTGTAGCTGCTGCAGTGGTTGTATCAAAGAGTATCATCTCGCGATTAAAGAAGGCCTCTGAAGGTGGAAATGCTTTGTGAAAGCATGCCAGGGGTCGTTGTACGAACACCACATCTTTAGAAGATCGCTATGTAGCCCTTGTGGCAAAAAGGAACAGAAATTTCACCCCTGGCCAGATAGCTGCAATCCTTGCAACCCTTACCGATACGCATGTTTCAGCAAGAATCATTACACCGCGATTTAATCAAGTTGGTTTGCATGCACGGAAGCCTGTTCGTTGAATCCCACTTCAACCACGCCTTCAAGGACTCCTCGATAGTTTAGTAAAGAGTATGGAGAACGGATGCAAAATGTGCATTAGTGTTCGTGGTTAACACACATAGAACTAAGGTACTCATGTCTGCAGCATTCTGACCTGAAGATCAATTTTTTGTGGCTGTTTGGAAATCATCCAAGGAGCATCTTTTTTTATTTTTAAGTTTTTAATTCTTCGACGTAGTGGTATCTGTACCATTTTATATTAAAATAAATGCATAGCGTCCCTACTAAATATGTACTTAGTTTCATTTCTTCACAATCATTGTTTATTTTTAATTATTCCGAAAAATGTAAATGTTCCTTAGCAATTGTCAAGCAGTGTATATAGTTCAATTTCGTTTTATATATTCTTCATGGCTTTTCAAGCATTTTTTCCATATATTCTTAAACGAATTAAAATGGTCGTCAAAAAAATTCGTCACAAAAGCTATCGTATATCCCAACATTTTGGGACGAATTCCTTTAATAAAAGTATCGTCTTTTACTTCTTTTTCTTTCTGGATTGTGGCAACATGCTAGAAATAGTTTTCTTAAATATTTGCTTGTTTTCTTTTAAGTATTCCATTTTTTATTGCTGTATTATCTAAGATGGCTTGTAGTCGTAAAGATATTACAAATAGCGTTCGAAAATTGATTATTTTACATTTCAGTCGAAATAAATCAGTTCGGAACATTGCTAAATTGGTAAATGTTCCTCATTCTATGGTGCAGTATGTGATAAAGCAATTTAAAGATGAAATAGCCTAAAAATAACGTCCAAAGAAGTTCATTCAACATGATCAGCGATTTATTGTTAGAAAATTCATTAAAAAAATCCACGTTTGAGTGCTATAAAAATTTCTACAGAATTAAGTGAAAAATTTTGTTACTTCAGTTTGATCTGAAACGGTTCGGAATTTTTTTTGTAAGTGCGTAAAATAGAAAAAAAACTTCGGCTTCTCTTTGTTAAATCTATGACAAATAAGTCTGAAATGTTTTAGAATAATATCCAATTTGCAGATAAAATTCAACATTTTTGCTCAAATGGTCATACAATAGCGGGGAAAAGAAGAAAAAAAAGAGGAACCCCAATAACTTAATTGGAATAGTGAAGCCTGGAAGTGGGGGCGTTCTTCATAAAAACAAAATGTGAACTAAAAACAGTAAACACAGAAAAATGGAAGGAACATCGACGCAAAAGAAACAAAAAAAAGATGAAATTTATATCGAGATGTTTGAAAGGTGTTAGGGATGCTGAAGGACATCCTGCTAAGTACTAAATTAAGAAAACCATACAAAAGTTAGTTTAACCTTTTGTATACTTTTCTTAATTTAGTACATATTAAAACAAATATTTATATATTAGTTTAATATATAAACATATACTAGTGCATATATTTAAAATAAAGTATAATTTTTATTTTCAGAAATTAATATTGAAAAAACTGCAAAAAAAAAATACGTCACAAAAGTCTTTTTGCACACTTAAAAAACCTCTACATATTTTAAGTGAGCAAAAACTTTTGTGACGTGATTTTTTTGCAGTTTTTTAAATTTTTAATTTTTTTCAAAAAAAAGTTATACTATTTTTTTTAAAAAAATTGATTACGTTATTCCATTAAAAACAAATTTCAGATATTAAAAAAATACAATTCTGATATATTAATCTGTGTTAGTAGATAACATTTAAAATTTTATAGAAAATTTTAAGTGTACGAACATTTTCGAGAGAGTTAAAAATATTAAAGCTTCCAAAAGAAAATCTAAGTTAATTTTCTTAGCTTTCAAAAATACTATAAGTACACCAAATTACCCTTTCCACACTTATAAATCCAAGTAGTTTTAATTAAAACTCGAGCAATGGTGGCTAGCAATTTGAAATAAAAGAGATAAATAATTTCGGAGATCACCGATCAAAAACGAACTTTATTCTCACCTTTATTCTAAACATAAGCAATCGAACAGAACGTCGATGTTGCCATTCGCAACTAAATTTTAATTGAAAAAGAATAATACAATTTTATTACTGACGTTGCCATCTGAAATTTAAAGTTTGTAATATGTAATTAAAAATAAAAATAAATAAATAATAATAATTAATAATAATAATATTAAAACTAACAAACAAATTGTGTGGCCACCCATCCGTTACAGAGGTTAGTGACGCTGACTGCCGTGCCGTAGAGTCTGAGTTCGAAATCCGGAGAAGGCATGGATGTTTGTAAATGTGAAATGCCTTTGCGGCATGTGGGTACTCTAAATAGCCGTCGAACCGCAAGTCCTCTTATGAGGTTAGTGGAAGGGGAAGAGAAGTGGAAGGCCCTTGACCAGCCCCAGCGTGTTCTCCCTTAAAATTCGGATGGAACCGAGCAAAATCATACTGTCACCTGTATGGTGCTCACAGCAACGGCTGACAGGCGCAAAAATCTAGTCCGTTGCCGCGATGAATTTCATAGGCCTTGATCTGATGTAACTGTCGATCAGGTGGCATAAGTAACAACAACAACACAAGCAAATTGAAATTTCATTCAGCTTTGTTGGTTGAAAGGCAACAAAATGAAAAAAATAGCTAGTAAGTATTATATAATATTGAAAGAACTTGAAATATAAAAAACTATGCATAATTATTAGGCAAATGATGAAAATAAAAATTAAGATTGCCTTTTTTGATTTCGAGATTTACAAGGGTTAAATTTATCTTATTTAATCAAACTTCTGCTACATTTCCAGAGGATCCGTATAGGGTAATATCAGCAAAGCTTCATTACCAGATATAACCATAAGAATGACAGACATAGTTTCTCTATACGTATCTGAAATTGAATCAGTACTATTAATAAATCTTTTTCGGGTTCAAACTATCTCATTTTTTGTAGACCTTGTCTTACTCATTATCAATATTCACTGGTGATAGTATCTTTATTTAAAGATTGCTTTTCTAATTTATTTTTTAAAATAAATATTAAACTGAAAAATTACCCATTAACCTTAAGAAATGTTACATAACATTTTTGGAGATATTATCGAAAATTCTAAGAAGAGAAATAAAAAATGTAAATATATCCTTTCTGTTTCAAAGTTCTAATTTATCAACCTTTACTCTTTCAAGTAAAGGTTGCACTCTCTGTAAGCTCCGTTACCATGCGCGTATGTGACAGATGGAATTTGGCAATGCAAATAAATAAATAAATGTGAGGTTAAATAAATTCAGAAGAAAAATTACTTAATTTCGTATTAAAAATAAAATTTGCAAAAGATTACGTAACAATAAAAAAACTAATTAATCCAATCAAATGCAATTTCATGAAACAGAAGTCTATAAAGTTTAACAACACTAAATAACAGCTTCAGTGAGTTAGATATATTTGTTTCTTGATACTCGTATATTATTTGTTCAATAACAGAAATTAAATGTTTACTTCAATATCGTTTGGAAAAATGGAATTTTTACCGCTAATTATACTTGCTTGAAAAAGTTGAATAATACGATAGACCGGATAACCACAACCTATGACACGCGTGCCACATGTGACACGCGATACAATTCTCAGGGGCTCTTTACATTACCCAACATTTTTGTAAATTTTTTAGTGGTTGGAAGTAGATAAATTTCTAATGTTCCATCTCGACAAGCATCTTCAGAATTATGGACATTTAAGGAATTAAGAAAAAATCTGAAATATATATATATATATATATATATATATATATATATATATATATATATATATATATATATAATAACTCTAAAGATAAATTTGCAGCTATTTTGTAAACTATTGAATGTCATTGCTGGAGAGATTAAATTTTTGAAGAGAGAAAATTGCACGTACTCTGCTTTCCACTTTTAATTCTACCAATCTAAGTAAAAATTCTTTCCTTATGTGAAAAATATTTCGATTTCGCAAGGAAATTTTTTAACAACCAAATGCTCATAATCGTGTCAAATTGAAAGTCATAAATTATACCCCTGACTTTGCGACATGAAAGTAAAGCGGTGCAAGAACTAGGTTGGCATTAAAAATTTTATTTATCTTTTTATTTAATTACGTTGCATGAACACTTATATTTTATGTTGCTTATTTCTTATTTATAAATATATACTAGAGGACCCGACAGACGTTGTCCTGCACACACATCTTAAATTCCAGATTTTTATGAATAAGCTTTAACAATCTGGAACGTTTTGAGTAAAATTTGTATTAAAAAGTTATTACAATGTCTAACGTCATTACATGTACAATTATCACAATTCAATCAATCGATAGCGTGTGAGTATGTGTATACTATGAGCGAAGTTAAATGTAAAGGCTATGTGAATAAAAACTTAAACTTGTTTTAATTAAAGGTGAAAAAGTTGAGAGACTCAAACTATTTTATAACAGGTATATTTATTAAATTGTACATAAATTTAATTTATTCTAATGCCATTGCCTATTCTAATTGAAAAGATATTAATTAAAAACGCTAAAAAGCGTGAATCGTGCGTCTGCATTTTCGTAACAACAAAGACCGGGTTTGGCCAGTTTGGCTGAAAATCGATTTTCGACGCCAACTTACGTCTTTTTCAATTCCTACTATTAGCTCATGCATATTAGCTACTATACATATTTTGTTTGTTTATTTATTTATTTATTTATCTTGGTGGAATTTTTAATCGTTAATAAGATACATTTTAAAGCGCTCAATTGAGCTGAAATGTAATGTACCTGATTATTTTGGATGACAATACAATAATTTAATTATAATTAATAAAAATTAATTGATTAAAACTAATTATTTTAAAAATTACAAATACAGCCACGTTGGTGACTTAGTGACCCATTTGGCGACTTATGTCAAAGTTTGAAAAGGTTTTTTTTCTCACATGTTAAAGCATTCAGTTGAAAGGAAATTTTATATACACGATTATTTTGGATGACAATACTTTACTTTAATGATAATTAATAAAAATTAATTACCACTTAATGTTGTGATTCTGTCATATGTATATACATATTTATATTAATTGCAACTATTTAATAAAAAGTAGCTAAAATAAATTTTTTCTTGGTTGATATAAGTAGGAATTGATTAAAAATTTTTTTATATTACTTGTTTATAACAATAGCGTTGTCACAACAATGCAGGTGAATGTTGAGTTGTATTTTTTTAATGTTTTTAATTAATATCTTTTTAACTAATTGTGATATCGGACCGAATTGTGAATCTAAACCATTCTCGAATTTACTTGAATCACACAAAAAATTTCATCGAAATCGGTCCAGCCGTTTAGGAGGAGTTTAGTGACAAACGCACGCACAGAAGATTTTTATGTATAAAGATATTTTAAAAAACTCTTAAAAATACATAATATATATGTACAATTTTAATTTTTTTATTTTTGTTGAAGAAATAGTTATATTTTATATTGTTTATTTCACAAGTTAAGAAATATCCTTTAATGATGCAAAATTATAATATGTATAATAAAACTGTAAATCTATATTACTGACTTCTATTCTCCTACTCTGCATGCATTATCGCGGAAATCGAATTGTTTCAAAAATTTCCTTCCTCGCTGAATCATATAGGTAGATTGGCTAGGCACGCCACAGTTAAAAGGTTGCCGATCCCTGTGATAGACGCAACATTTTCCTTTTAAAAAAAAGGGAAAATATTCTAAGGAAAGAGAACAAAACTATAACGAACAAAGTTCTTGCGTCTTAGTAATCCATCTTTTTCTCTGCTTACCTTCTCTCTTATATTTTAATTGATCGGTTCTATAATCTGAAATTTTATTGGAATTCCATTTTAACTTCCAAAATTCCTTTCAAGATTATTTTCATTATTCTAAAAGCTTGTCGAAACGGGTTTTTGTCACTGCTGCTGGGGGTAGGTGTGCCTCCTGGTCGAAATCATAAATGCTTTTGAACTCATTTATCCAACTAAGTAAACGTTGCTGGGAATCATTTTAAGGTAAGGCGGCATTTTTACCAATAAATTGTACTTTCACTGCTTTAGAAATAATTGTAATACTTTCACTAATCTCAGTAAGCTTTTTTGAAGAAAAAACCGTTTATAATACAATTGTTTTAAATAACTATCTTAAGCCAGTAAAATATTTAAATGTACGTATATACAGAGTGTTTTTTTCAGGTATAGAAGTTTAAGTTGGCATTACTTTCCAAGAGGGCTACCGATTTAACAGCTGTCAAGTGATTTATTCTCAGTTTGGTTTGGCAATTCATGATGAATAGATTCACGCCTGAACAACGCTTTCAAATTGTGCAATTTTATTTCGAAAATAATGGTCGCGCGATTTTCATAAGCGAATTTTGCTTAGCGATGAAGCGCATTTCTGGTTGAATGGCTACGTCAACAAACAAAACTGCCGCATTTGGAGTGAAGCTAATCCACAAGTGTATGTCGAAACACCGTTACATCCAGAAAAACTGACTGTTTGGTGAGCTTTATGGGCTGGTGGAATCCTTCTTCAAAAACGATGAAGGCCACAACGTTACAGTCAATGGTGATCGGTATAGAGCCATGATTACTAACTTTTTCATTCCTGAATTGAACAATCATGATGTCCAGGAGCTGTGGTTCCAACAAGACGGCGCAACATGTCACACAGCTCGTGCCACAATCGATTTATTGAAAGACACGTTTGGTGACCGCCTAATTTCACGTTTTGGACCTGTGAATTGGCCTCCAAGATCTTGTGATTTAACACCACTAGACTATTTTCTGTGGGGCTATGTAAAGTCATTGGTCTATGCGGATAAGCCACAAACGGTTTGACCATTTGGAAGACAACATTCACCGTGTTATTGCCGATATACGGCCACAAATGTTGGAAAAAGTCATCGAAAATTGGACGTCCAGATTGGACTACATCCGAGCCAGCCGTGGCGGTCATATGCCAGAAATCATATTTAAAATGTAATGCCACAAGATTATCTTTCGAATAAAAAAAATTCATGTCAATCGAACTATACATTGTTGTTTTATTGCAATTTAAAGTTCTATACCTCTCAAAAAAACACCCTTTATAAATCCAGGTAATTTTTTCACTAAATAACTATAAAGAAAAACGAGAAAGGGAAACAATTTTTAGTAGCCATAACTGTTTTTTAATATTTCATTGAGGCGGAAAACTGAAGAGTCGCAACCTGTTATGGAAACAGCCGCAGTTTGCCAAACCCTGATCTAGATCAAGAACAGATGATTTTTTAAAGAAAAATAAGTACCATAAAATCCGGCGTATAACGCGCGCCGGTGTATAACGCACACCCCCTTTTTAACGAAGAAATCTGAAATGTTAGTATACATTGTTTTTATATGTTTTGAAGTAATTTATTCGAGGTATTATCCCAGACTTTTGAAAAATTAGTATACTTCTAGAGCTACAACTGTTCTTGTTCATAAGGTAAGTCGTTTCTTTTAAATAAACCGTGTTCCGATACATCTAAAAGTAATTTTTTTTTATGCCCATCATTTTTGTTATTTTTAAAGCTATCGTTTTTATACCCGGCGTATAACGCACCCCCTTAATTTTCGATCTTATTTTTTGTGTTCAAAGTGCGCGTTATACGCCGGATTTTATGGTATATTGAATTTTGTTGAAAACAGTTTATTTCTTTTTTACTTTAGACTCCAGTGGCTCCCAAATTTTTTTAGCCCCTGGATCCCTTTTTATAGTTAAAACTTGCCCACAGACCCCTTTTTATAGTCAAAATTTGCCCGCGGATCTCTTTTTTAAGTCAAAACTTTCCCAAAGACCCCCAAGTGAAAAAGATACATAAATGCATAGTACTTACAAATTTAAAAAAAACATTTTGTTGAAGAATTATTTATAAAAATTATAACTTTCGTTTAAAATAAAATTTTTAAAAAAATTATGACTTGGATGAACTTGATGAGATGTTATGAGTGTATTTATGACCGTCTCAATGCTTGTGAACCGCAAATCCCCACAAGCACTAGTTTTCGTCGATTTCTTTAGTTAGAGTAGTCAACAACTTCTGCACTATAACCCATAGTACAAGATATAAAACTGGGATCTGTTTTTGTAACCAGAATGGGTGGTATCCTTTTTTAAAAATTAGTTTAAGTTCCTCATTTGTGGATATTTCAATAAGATGCTCCTGTATTAATGTAGATTCATCTATTTTGGGGATCTGAGTTAGTCCATGCGTAAAGGGGTACAACACCCAATCCATAAAAATAAAAATATATCAATTTTTAAAATTTGTATATTAAACTTTGTATGGACCCCCTGACATTGATCAGTGACTCCCCCCCAAATCAATTTTAATTTTCCACGGATTCTCTGAATAATATCAGGGGGCCCCTGGAGCTCTGTGGAGACCACTTTGGGAGCCACTGCTTTAGACAGATTTTTACATATAAGATCATTCGTTTTAAATATTTTTCAGAAAGAAAAAAAAAAGCTTTTAGAAAATTTACAGAGAATGATATATTTATAAACTTCTAATGTTCTACTTAGGGACTTCGGTCATTAAATATTCTGAAAAGTACAATCACAGTGAAAACTAAGATTTAAATGAAGCTTTTTAAAATTAAACGTAGAGTACATCTATTTTAGTTATAGAGAAAATCCTCAAGAGCAAAAGGAACGATCACTCATTATTGTACTTAAAGGATATGATAAAATAGCAACCTCAAGATGGCAATCTGAATTCGAATACGAGGAAGTAATTTACTGCTGTATGCAGATAACAACCCTCATTATCGTTCAGTGACTCCAGTATCATAATCTGCATCATCAATTCCCAGATAAGTACACACTGAGTTAAAAAAAGGACCCGGCCGAGCTTTAAAAAGAATAATTGTGAACAAAAGTATCAAATTTTGTTTATTCTCTGTTCGAGTGCTTGTGTATTTTTAGGTACCAGAATGAGCGTAACTTTATTTGAGATTGCAGCATTGTAGTTAAATGTAAAAGTAGTTGAAAGCAGACTTGGTGTTTTTGTAAACGAATGGTACTTTGACGATTCCGAGGATGTAGGTGTTGAAGTATATTTTGCAGCAAAATTTGTTTGTTTTTCAATGAAAGAATGTTATGAAAATATTCTAACACTTTGTTAGAGTATTCCATGACCTACCAACTTGAATTTTGAAAATTTGATTTTGTATTGTATCACCAACTGCTGGTCATTAAAAATACGTCAAATTCGTATGAAAGGGAGAAGATGCTGGAGTATACAAATAATTAGCATTTAACTGTATTCGTGAATGACTCAGAAGAAAAAAATGGCATTTCAAACTCTGTATAAAAACAGTTACGCAGTGTGTTTCGCATTTGAGTGCTGTATGTTTGTAAGAAGATCGCACTAGGCCTTGTTTAAGAAGGAGAAAGGGCTTCTAATACGCGTTGGAATTCGATAACAGTAGGATCATGACTTGTCGAAAGTAAGGTGTACCGTTCAGCGATTTGCTACTCACCTTGATCGGAATCTAATGAGTGTTATGCAAATATGAAATCGATGTGTTCATGAAAATGATACCGAACGCTATGCAGGATCTCAAAGGCCATCCACCACTAATAACCCAGAGAACAGACATGTTGTCAGGTCGGCCTTACGTGTTAGTATGAACCTTGAGTTAGGAAATGGGTTGGTTTTCAGAACGATAGGTATGGCTGTTCGAGACAACTTTTGGAGTAACACAGACTCTCTGCAAGGCAACCATTGTTACATCTTTCCTTCATAATACAGCACGGAGACGCGCGGTGACAGTGGTGCACTCAATGAGAAAACTGGATACACAGCAGTTGTACCACGTCGTCTTTTCAGACAAATTCCAGTTCTGTGTCCAACATCATAAAGGATTAATACCTCGAAGTATTAAGGAGAATACAAGTGGCCTAATTGCGTTCAATATCGTCATACGACCCGAGTCCCCGATGTGAAGATCTGGGTAGCCATTTAGATATACTGCACAAACACTTCTTGATACCTTTCATATGTAATCGTTACATTTTCCAGATCTTAAATTTGGTGTTGGTGCCCTATCTGTGAGTCCCCCCCTCCGAGATGTGTCCCCTTTCTACAAGATAACTCAAGATCTCATGTTGCTCCTCGTAACTTGATCTATCTCGACAGATTGCGTCGACTATTGCTTTGGCCAGCATTTTCTTCAGATCTGGAAAAGAAGACACCATATATACATGAAGTTTATTTGGATGATACAATTGAAGACGACATATATGTCAACGGTTTCAGAAATTTAGCGACGGAGACAAGCAGGAGTGATCCTAGAGCCAAGCAAACCGGATCCCTGTCCGGGGCTGTATTTGGACCAAATTTATAAAAACTTGTTTTTTTTTAAAAAGTACAGTTCCTTATAACTTGAAAGCATGGAACATATTTATTCGATATATATACAGCATTTTTTATTAAATTTAAATTAAATTCCAATCAATTGAAGTAAAATTTGTAGCATACGAGTATATCTTTTTTAAGAAAGATTGCGCTGTGGTATCTATTTGTATGACAGATTTGCTTTTTACATAACATGCGGTTACATAACATTTTGCGGTTAACATAACATGTGTGGGTATGTTTGTTTTGACAGGATTTTCACTGCCTAGTAATAAAGGATAAACGGTGTTTCTGTTGCACTATTATTTATGTATTTCTACGATGACAAATGTATGATCTCTGCTGCATAGTCAATACTCATTTAGCATTACCCAGGGAGCACGTGCAGCTTAAGAAGTGCTACAAACTAGAATAACTTTACCTCTCCTCCAGTATATAGTGTGAAATATAGGTTTATTTAAAGATCTCTCAAAATTAATACTTTAACCACATACTGGATGTTGGATTTATTCTGGACTTTGCCCCCATAAATTGAAAACTGAGAAAGACTTCCTGCAAGCAATCTTGAGGGAGGTGAATGGGTTTCAGCAGTTGTTACCCCTTACTAATCCTTGAGTAGCAGTAACGGTTTCGTTCTTTTTGGATCTTCTGAACCATGTTTCAAACTCAAAATAGTACTGCAGCTTTGCTTAGTGCGGATATGAAAACTATCTGTTATCTATTATTTGATGGCTGCAAATATATACCGATGACTCAAAGATTGATATAAAAAGTGTTTCAAGAACAGGAATTTCTGTGAGTATATTTTACGCTACCTTTTTTTCTCTGGGAACTGACAATACCCCCCATTTGATTGGGAGGTTGAGATGATTAAAGTTGCTTTGACATCATCTTTTTTTTTAACGGTTTGTCATATCCTCAGACTGTCAAGCAGCAATACTGGCAACTGCTAAAGGTTGCCAAGCTTCTATTCTCCTTATCTATAATGTAATGTAGATCCTTACTGCAGTGCTTCTCAAACTTTTAAGGTACGCGACCCACTATCTTATCATTACTTTCATTGCGCCCTCCCCTCCATTCAATAACAATGTACTGAATTCAATAATGCTATACTTTGACACTAAAGCTACAATACGACTTTAACCTCTTATGGGCCACCGACGTATATAAACGTCTCGTCCAGCCAAAGCATTAAATTTCTGGACGTATATATACGTCTTTCCGAAATACGATCTTTGCTGTGCAGTACTATCCATAAAATTATTCCGAAAGCTTTGGAATACAATAAAAGGATCTTGACAGTGTTTGCGAACGATTTACATATTTCAAAGGATTTGCTAATTTATTCTTTTTCTACCCCCACCCCCAATACACCACATGCGCTTGCCTACATGTTAAAGGGTGGCATTGGGGAGCTAATTGCGTGGTTTTTAATCGACATTTAAGGGCTTAATTATAAACCGTACATATCAAAATAACTGTTAATTTTTGCATATAATTTTATATATGACAAGCCCATGGGGTCACTTGCAATTATTAAACTTGTGCTTAACTTAGTATTGTTAAATTAGTTATAAAATATACTGCGCAGTAATGATATATTTATAAGTGTATTACATCAGCTTAAATGTGTATTTTATTTTTTATTATGTCGGAATGTGTTTTATTTGTTTACCTTCAGTAAATTAATTATTTTCTTTAAATCTTTTGTTTTCGACTTTTCAATAGATTCGCCCCCCCTCATAGGATTATCACGACCCATTAGGGGGGCGCTCCCCACAGTTTGAGAAACACTGCCTTGCTGTGAGAATTGCAGGAAAAGCATAAAGTGGTTGTTTCACATAATGTATTACTTCTCGTTATGAAATCCCCGGTAGTGAACAGGGAAATAAGTTGCGTGTAACTTCCTTCACTTCTCTACACAATCGCTTTCTACATTCAGGCATTTGTCGTACCTGTTCAGAAGCTTCAGAATTGCCATGTTATATTTTTTAATCTCATTTGCATTAGGCCAGGTGGTCAATGCATTCCTCAACTCTTCAACACTTTCAAAACGTTTACTGCCCAGAAACTTTTTCAGATTAGGGAAAAGGTAGCGGTCACAAAAAGCAAGGTCCGGACAATAGAATGGATGATCAGAAATTTCCCATCCGAATTGATCCAGCAATTCTCGAGTTTCAGCAGCGGTGTGAGTGCGACTATTATCATGAGGAAGCATAAGTCTTCTTGGCATCCTATTTTTGATGACTCACTGCAGTCTTCTTAAAGTCTCACAATAACGATTTACACTGAGCATTAGGCTTAATGTAATGGCTTCTGAAGGATGCAACATGGAAATTTTGAGGCTAGTAAAGAGATGCGACAAATGTTTAAATGTAAGATGTGTACGTGTAAAGAAGGGAAGGAAGTTTCAGGTATATATATATATATATATAACAGAACTGTCTTTTCTAATAAATATTGCCTCCTTAACTTTGTATTATTAAACGGTCTCTTTATTTTTTGAATGACCGATGCAGATAAACTGATCATATAACATTATATATATATATGAAATACTTCTATAATATTTCTGTAGAGTGGTAAAAATAATTGTAAGACGTGGCGAGTGGATGTTATTACTGTAGCGAACCAAAGGTAAGGCGTGGCCGATGGCGTGTGAATGACTGTATATTAGATACATTTCTATGTTGGTTGATGTTAAGTATCAATACTATAGATGAGGCAGCCTAGGACATTAATCCAGTTTATTGCATCTTGAAACACATAGAGATCAAGTAGGACGGTATTACACATAATAAGAAGCAAACATCATGGCACAAACACAGACAAAGACAAACCAGAAGGCGCGGCAGCCAGCTGATTACATGATGAAGGCAAGCAGACAAAAGAGCGCGATTACACAAGATTTTTGCTTTTGTACCGGCAGTGGTTATTACATAATAGTAGTTCTGATTGGGTAAAATGGGCGGGATTTAGAAACAGAAATTTTTGCTATAATAGACAGATGGTAAGAGAGCAAGAAACTAAATGTCTATATTATGTGCACTAAATAATACTGCTGTGTAACAGTTAAGAGAAAGAAAAAACCCAGTGAGACCAATTTTAAGAAGAGGAAAAATCATGAAAGTGTTAGCTTAACACACTGGATTTCCATTCCCGGGAGAACGAATCAATTTACATGAACTCCACAGTTTTCTCTGATTACCAATAAAATGTGCATGGTGAAATTATAGCAATATAAGTGTGATGCCGCAATAGTGAAATTCGAATCACAATTATAGAACAAGTGCCCCAACTTTCTTTTTGAACGAGCCTCCTTTTCACTTCATCACAAACAGAAGCTGAGTACTGTTGAAAGGAAAACGTGCCCAATCGAAAAATATATATTAAATCAATACCAATCGATTCCATGCTTGCCTAAAATGCGACAATAGAAATGTCAAAAGCTACGTGATATGAGCAAAACGAAGCTTTTATTGTAGTGGTGGCTCTGTAAAAACGAGTACTATTACGGTTGCAGTGATAATGACAGACACTGAAAGTCCCTGCAGAGCAAAGTAAATTGAAAGGAATTTTCATTTGTCACCCGTGGTGTGTACTTAATTCTGAACGATAAAAAGGCAGATGCGTTTCTAATTTTAGCAGAACCCTACATTTCTCAGTCAGCTTATGAATAATATAATTTTGTTTCTTGTAACTCATAAAAAGATTGAATGAAAGAACTTTTATTACTCCAATTTAGAAGCTCTTTTGGCTCCCAAATTAAAATTCGCAACTGAATTTTTAAGACATTCGCGTGGGAAACAGCATAACTAAGTCAGTAGAACGTCGTTTATCCGAATCAATCGGGACTGGACACCGTTCGGATACGCGATTGTTCGGATAACCGAAAACCGAATGCGATCCATACAGTACATGAAACCGGACACTATACGAATATTGAAAATCATCACATACGGGAAATGTTCTTGAAGAAAAAGCAAAATGGGTACAAAATGTCGCAATTTTACCTTTATTGTGGAAAAATAATCACTTCTTTTTCGTTATACCATAGTACACCTTTTTTTTTTTTGCTGCAAGGTCTCTGATTCTCTTGAGCAGCAGTAGTCGAGTAGGACAGCACTCTGATTGTTGTTTGTACCATTCCACAGCAGAATTGTGGGCACAATTCTTATCGCCGGACAATGATTCGCCTTCAATCTGCAGTTCCCATATCCTGTGGCGTTATTTAAAGTTCTTTAACCAACCAGTGCTAGCTTTGAGAAATCAGCCAAACCGTCTAATTTCTTGTTAAGTTCCAGAGCTTTTTCGAACAACTGAGGGCCCGATATCGGGTCCCCTTTGCTCCTTCTTTGTGAAAACCTCACTTCAAGTAGAGTGCACGATCAAGAGCAACATCGTTTGCTTCCCTCGTGGTTTCCCTTTTCTGTGAGCCATCTGCTGAGTCAAGTTTGGAAACAAACTGACCTAATATTCCATGCAGATATTTACCAAATCACACTACTGAAATTCCCCAAATATCCCTGATCTTGGGTTTTCCCGTCACCTTTGGCCTCACGCGAAGCAACTGTTGAATATTGCACTGTTCGAAAATGTATTCATATACAGTACATGTAGTTGACAAAAAAAAAAAAACTGGTCCGGATATTTGACACTCCGGATAATAAACGTTCGGATAAACGACATTCTACTGTAATCTGAATAGTATAAGGGAAAAAGGAAACAAAAAAGGAAAATAATTGTTTTGACGTAGCTTAGATACATATTCTTTCGAATATATAAAATCCACAGATGTAGATAATACTCTTAATTATAAAATTATTTACAGTTAATTTAAGCGTAATTTCTCTCTCTCCTACAACAAAATGCGGATTGAGAAACAAATCACACTTTTGAAGTGATATATAGATATGAAGTGATTATATAGTTAAAATGCTCTAAATTGCTGTTGATCACATTTCGCTGGTTTGTATAGTTGTAGTTGTGATAAGAAGCATGGGTAAATAAGGCGTGCCCAGTCACAGTTAGGGTTGGTAAGAAGTGTAGGAAGCAATTAATATTTTGAGAAAAATAATGTTGCGCAGAATTATTGAAGTTCAGTCCATATACAGTATAAAAGAGTACCTTATATATAAGAAATTCCCCGAAATGCTATGTTTTAAATTCATACACACACGAAAAAGTTGATCAAGCATTCGACCAAAATTTTAAATCCATCAACGACTGGTGCATGCATTGCTAATCAGTTCAAATTAAGTAACCAAAGCTTTTTATTTATAATATAAAATAAATATACAGAGAAAATTTGATCTGTAACTAATTATAGAGCCGATATTTGAAAAATTTACATAATGCTACAAAGATTTCCTAGAGCGAATGGAGCATGAAAAAGAAAAAAAGATTCGATTAATATTTTTAATAAGTTTTTACGAAGATTACACACACTTCGATCTCTCTGAAGTTCTTAAATATTCATCTTTGGATTAACCTTGAGATATGAAAGTTTATGCAAAGTGGGCCTTTTTTAAAGAGATTCAGATAGTAAAAATCAGCGAGAATTTTCCCGATGTCTAGATTTCTATCAAAATATCTGATATTCTTTTAAGAATTTAGGAACCTCTTCTGCTATTTTGCTTTCTCTATCCAACACAGACTACTATTTCACAAATATTGTTGCATTCCAACTCAAGAAGTTTATTTTCAACAGCACGTGCGTCGTATTTAAATTTTTTTTTAATTTACGCTTACTTATATTTTCAACAGCAGCATGTTTAAAAATGCTTTATCCCGTAAATATAAAGGCACATAGTGAATTCAAAACATATTCACATATTCTGCACTTCAAGAATTGTTTCATTATAGTATTCCTTTTATTTTATCAACATTAATTGTAAGCACATTAGTGCTAAGGATTATAGTCCACCTACACAGAAAATATTTATTTTGAACAAATCATTTTTAACAATCATTTTGTTAATTTATCTCTAGTAAACATTTTGTAGCTACTAAAGAGAAATATTTATGGTATGAAAGCAAAACTATACTTTGAACTGGATGTACACTAGATCAGGTGTCGGCAACCGTTTAGCTGTGGTGTGCCAAACCAATCTACCAATATGTGATTCAGCGTGTCTCGCGGTAGGAAATGTTAGAAACAATTTGATTCCCTCGTCAATATATGAGAAGTTAGGGAATAAGGGTAAAAAACACAGATTTAGAATTCTATTAAAGATTAATCATGCATCCTTTAAAGATATTTATTGACATAAAAATAAATAACCTAAAAAAATACATAACTATTCCTTCAACATAATTAAAAAATTAAAATCGCACATATATTATGCATTTTTAAGAATATTTATAAAAATAAGAAATAAGAAACTCAAAATATAAGTGTTCATGCAATATAGTTAAATAAAAAATTAAAATTTTAATCCGAATTTTTTTTTGTCTCAGCAAAGCTCTACTTAAAATCGCAATATCATGGGTATAGTTTGTGACTTTCAATTTGACTCATAATTCTGAATGTTCAACTGTTAAACAATTTCTTTGGGGTCTCAAAATATATTTCATATGAAAACAAATTTGTTCACACACATAGGTGGAATCAAAGCTGAAAGCAGATCACATGTAAATTTCTTTCCGGTATGACACAGCAATTTATAAAATAGCTGTCGATTTATCGATAATTTTATAATGACTTAATTACATCTTATAATTTTGTACAGTGGTAGAGTGCCATTGAGAATTGCTCCGCGTGCCATAGGTTGCTGACTCCTGAACTAGATCATACACAAATTTTTTATAAAATCTGCTTTATTGTTTATATATTAAATAAATCATTGAATTAGTTAAAAATCACATTGTTATTATCAATACTAAAATATTTATTATCAACCCTGAGATTGAAGATTTTCAAGAGTTACGGTCCCTCCGGAATCAATGACACCAAGAATCCAGAACCAATAAATATTATTTAAAGAACTGTTGGCATTTTCAAATTTCTATTGTGCTTATTAATTAGCACCCGCTTTAACCCGACAATCATTAAAAAAATTAACTAAAAATGAAAAGCCTCATCTTTGATTTTAAGAACTTTTTTCAACTGTTACTTATCATACAAGTAATGTACTGATTTGAGTTTCTTCTTATGCAGGTATTTAATATTTTGATTTTTCTTATTTCAAATATGAAATTATTATTATTTTTGTAATAGAAAGTGTTTAGCTATGTATTATGGCTCCTTTTACAGATGTTGTTACAGTTACGAGTCCCCAAATGCAGCACGGTTAAACGAAGCTATTAATATAATATCTTTCGGAGAGCCTCATGCATAATCAAAGATAATGATCAACGAAGGCTTGGAAAATGTGCCAAATTTTATTTATCAGCACGGAAGGATTAAACTCATCCAGAAAATTTAGAACTATCAAAAATCAAACCGAAATCACCAAGTGCTCCCAAATACCAAACTTTGTGTGGATAGGAAAAGACTCGATTTCGTTGGAATAAATCAAATACGATGTCCATTGAAAGAGCGAGTAGTAGAGTTTTTTGATCTGCACTGAAAGGCCAGGGCATTTCCAAGATAAGTATCATGAAGCCACTGATACCCTGATGAGGTGGTCTTGACGACTCAGAGCCCCAGTTAATATGTATTAATGAAGTTCTGCTTTATATATATATGCAATTTCACATTCGTGATAGCTTCACTTTTTACAGACAAGTAAAATGTAACATTTTCAATAAAATGCACTTTTAAATTAACTTTATAATTTGGGGATACTTTTACTTAAAATACTTTAACTGCTAAATCTTAAAATTGTTAATTATTTTAATTTTAATTGTTAAGTCTTTTTTTTTACACTTTTCACACATAAAAATACACTAATTTCTTTTTTTTTAGTTCACTAACTCGAAATTGTTTTCTCTGAATAAAGTCCCATAAAGTAGATATTCTAATCTTAAAAAAAGTCAGTTGGGTGGCGTAGTTGGTTAGGCGCTGGCCTTGTACTTGCAAGTATGTTCGACCCCGGCCCAAGTCGGTGGATTTTTATAATGCAAAAAATCGGCAGCGTCCATAGCGTATGATTATGCGGCATGTTAAAGATCCTTAGAGACCCTGTTTGGCTTGAGTGATCAGGGCAAACTTATAATTCCAGTTTGTATCTTAAGAGCTCAAGTGCCTCTTCTGTGAAGGAAACTATGTGTCAAATTTACCTATATGGCGCCATACCAAAAAGTAATACCAGCTCCTGGAGAATGTATTAGGTCTATAATGGTAATGACTAATTCCCAGCCCTATTTGAAAGGAAAAAATCTTTTTAAAAAATTGAAAGAAAGAGAAAACAAATGTATAGTACATGCACAAATTTATTGAAAATATTCTTCTATAAAAACGATGATAATAAATAGTAATTTGTTGAATAAAAGCAAACACATTTAAAATAAATACAACAGTCGTCATAAAATCAAATAAATGTACACGTACATACATATATAGTTGCATTGTAAACTTGTTGACAATCTTCGACATGTATAAACAACTTGAATACAAACAATTCTTGCATATTAAAACGTCTAAAAATAATTAGGCAATAATTAATACTTATTAAGCTCAGGTATCTTAAGTTGTGAATACAATAACTGCTTTCTGATGACTGTATGATGTTAATTGAAAAGTAACAAACCATTTTTCGAAGCCTTAGAAAACTGAACATAACTATCAAGATTTGAAAATGCTATTAAATCATAAAATTGTACCCCATTCTTAAAATTTTTTTTCAATTTTTATTATAATTCCAGATTATTTTGTAGAAATAACTAGTTCTATTCTTTTAAAAATGCATTATAGTCAGTTATTTTTCTGTTGCTTAAAATTTAGAATACTTTAAAAATATTACAAGATGTAAATACCTAACCAGAGGTCTTACAAAAATGGATAAAAGAGATTTTCTAATCATGCATTCTGTTTACAATTGTCGTATTGTACTATTATTAGATTATGTAAAATCAACAACATCCAAAATTGAATAAATGATTTTCCTTTCTTAGTAGTTCTTCCTTGAAGGCGTTCGTATCTTGAAATCAAAAATTGTGTAGAATGAATTCAACTAAACTGACTACTCCTGTGTAATTATACCACACAAGTCACATAGAGTATTTCTATATAAATATTCAAAATCTGCTCCACATCAAATGTTTCACTATCAGTTTTTTTCTTCAAAGTTTCAAGTAGTCATAAAAAAAATTTAAATATTCACAACTGTTTCATTGCCTGGAAATTTATTCTCCTTCTGTCTTCGCCTCAACAACTGATGATAGAATATTATGGTGGGATCTTTTGCCATTTTCGAACATTCAGTGAGGGAATACATTCTTTTAGGAGGACAAGACGGGTTCGACAGGTCTGTAATCGAGGAACTCCTTGCACCAAGTGTGTACTCCGATCTTGTTCTGACAGCAGAGAGGGAAGACTACTTCATTTTTAGTGACTTTGGCGCACTTTTCACACAGATTTCTCACTTCGCCACCATGTCTGGAATTAAAGGGGAAAAAATTAGAAAAGATGACCAAGTATAGTCAGAAAATTTCAAAATATTTTTTAAAAAAATGTATATTAGCCAAAGAGCACGTAGACATTGACGGATTAGCCTATTTCATGATATGCTTAACTTATCATTGCTTAACGTTCTGAAATATCTTAGAACTTTTGTTGTCCTAACAGACAACGACAAGTTGGAGACACATATTGTAGACAAATTTCCTAGACTCAAAAGC
Source organism: Trichonephila clavipes (assembly GCA_019973935.1). Classification (NCBI taxonomy): domain Eukaryota; kingdom Metazoa; phylum Arthropoda; class Arachnida; order Araneae; family Nephilidae; genus Trichonephila; species Trichonephila clavipes. Next base: position 380,453 of record BMAU01020003.1, read on the forward strand.
ACACCAAATATAAATCCTTCTAAAAGAGAAAAGAACATATTTTCTTTCTTATACATTTAATACATTTTCAGAAAATCCAGTCAAAATTCCATAGAAATTTTTCAAAGTCGTCACCTAGATGTTTGTGATTTCGTCATATCAGTCTTTTAGAACATTGTTTTAAGGTCTAAGTTATTATTTGAATGAAAGGGGACGTGAAGGAAATTAAATAAAATGTTGTGGAACTTGTGGAAATAAGGCCAAAATTAGAGCTGCTTTGTGCGTGTGTGAGCACAACTTTTTTAATGACTTTTTCAACTAAATTTTCAACACTTTAACTGTTTTTATACAAATGAAAAACATATCTTCTTTTTAAAAAAGTCTTTTTAAAGCATTTAAAAAATTGAGCATTTAAAATTTAGAGATCCACTAATTCAAACGTTGAAAAATACCACTTTATAGATAATTTATTAGTTATATAAAGAATATATAAAATATTTTAAGAACAAGTATGAATAAGACAAGAGCCAAATTTTCGTTCATAAAGCATCATTTACTACTTTATTACAGATACAATATGAAATATAGATTATGGCCAAAATTCTCATGAAATGAAGTTTGAAAGAATGTAATTCTGGAAAAACTTTCTTTCCTACTTTTTGCTTTTTTGGATGCATTTTATTTTATTTTAATGTAAAAAAATAGAAAATTGTCATATAGGCTTAACATTACGTTCACGAATTCAAAATGGCCGATAGACAAAAGCGTTAATAGATATTTCTTGTGAAATTATGTGATAAAAGTATAAGTGCTATAAAAGTATAAGTGCATTTATTACCCAATAATAAAAAATCTATATTTGTAGGAAAATATTCAGAAATTAATTTACATTGCAAATAATCTGATTTAAATGATCGTTGTAATAATGTGTGCAATGTTTCAAAATAAATATAACATAAACAATAAATATGTACGAAAGAAATCAATCAATTAACCAACAATTATACGAGATGCGTACACATTAATTTACAAAAGATGTGATGCGCATTTTTAATTTCGAATATTGTTTTACAATTTTATATTTATCTAGTTCCAAAGGCACCAGTAAAAAATTGTAAAAATCCATTACTACGTCCATAAACAATATAGTATATTATTCAATCCACACACATTACAAAAATATTGCTCAAAAATTTATGTACGTATACGAATGGCTTGAAAGCATTAACATTTTATCACCAAAAGATTTGGTAGATTTTTTTACCGCATAATTTCCGAAAAAATCTATTCTTTGATGACGAATAAAAATTACAAAATGTGATGATTTTCGTAACATTAAATATATTATTTTTTATATTTTCCTTTTAAATGATAATAATTAATATACTAAGAATATTTTTAATTTATTACACAATTTGGAACAATACAATATTTTAAAAAATATATTATTTGGGCTATGAAAAAATTCGTGAAGAATATAATATCACCAAACGATATTTCATTTAATAATTCTTGAAAAAGTTAATTCGTTAATGTTATCGCAACTTCGAACTTAATATTTCATATATATTTTTATTAACTTTTAATTGCGCTGTTTAGATTCGATGTATACTAATACATGTAAATATTTTGATAGAATTATGATATGGAATTATATATATCCATTATTGGAAAATTTCCTTACCTGCATTTGTTATCTTTGCTGTTGATAAATCCATCATCATCTTTGAACATTTTTACGTATTCTTCCCATTTGCTGTACTGAACAGGTGATGACTGGACTTCGTAGACTGTGATGGTCAGTACAAGAGCCAGCGTCCATAAAGCTATGATAAGGTATGAGGCACGCATCTAAATAAATAAATAAAATAATTAATTTCAGAAATTATTCGACTTAAGAGATTAATTTATTATTTTTTAATTATTATATTGAGCTTATTCAAGAGTTGATTGGTCTAGTTATTTTTGTATTAGAATAGTTCATTTTTAAAAGGCAATCTAAAAGTTTTCGTTTTGGAGAAAGTTTCGATTAGAAAGTTTTTACATGGAAGCTTATATGTTGCTTTTTGTAGCACAGAAAAATTAGGTACCTACGTATAATACTGTCGACCAATTTCACCAAATGAAAAGACAGGGCCAATTAAAAAAAGGCGCCAAATGCTGTCATCGTTATTATTGCTGAGTTTGAACCTGAGCCGGAATGGTTTCCACTATCGGCCGTATATCGCGGCGTTTGGTGACGTCTTTTGATTTGAAAAAATTCGTTGACGGTATAATACGTAAGTATCAAAAACTGTAGGCATAAACTATTAATTTTGAAAAACAGGTTTTTATTTAAATCAGTTTCTTTATGAAACAGATATATTATACACCTTGAAATAATTCTATTATTTATAAATTATAGATCAAATTTATAACGCATTGTATAAAAAGGTGAATACTTTTCAGTTCTTTGATTATAATGATATTCATTTAATTTATTTCTAGAATTACAATCATGGTAAAAGCAATCGAAATTATTTAGTTTTATTGAATATTTTAATTATAAAATAAATATATATTAATATCTTTTGATCGGATTGAATTTTATATGATTATAATGCTTCATCTCTTTAAAATTTAAAATATTAACATCTGTTATTAGAATCATCTTTTATATAAAAAGAAAGAAACTCTTGAATGGTTCTTTTAAAACAAAAAAACCGCAGCATTCAATATTCAAATAGGTTTTTTTAACTAGAATATTTCTTTCAAAATAAAGAATGTTAACATTCATTATCGGAATAATATTTTATAAAGCTTTTTTCGACTTTTGATATTTTTTTCATATTCTTTTAGAATAGAACTACTGAAATTTTAGAATGTTATTCAAATAGTAAGCTGATGTGCAGAAAAAAGTTTTTTAAAAAAATGCAAAAATTTAATTTTATAAATATATTTATATTAATGTCTTGCATATCCTCTATATTAAATTTTATTTATTATTTCTAATCCAAAGTTTGTATGAAAAATATATTAAAGATAATCAGAACTGTGGAATTTTTTTATACAAAACGTTGTAATCTACTAAAGACATTGGATTTGATATATAGAAATAAATTATAAAATTATAACACGTGATACAATTTATCACGCGATTTTATACAAGTAGCAATTGTCATCAGAATGCTATAACTATACAAGATGAAGAAAAAACCGTAGTTGTATATCAATTAGGAAAATAATCTATGTATCTAATTTGGGACATCATTAAAAAATTGTGATTCAAAAATTGATAAAGTTTCTTGCAGATCTTACTGATAAAAATCATGATGAATTTTCTTAGAAGTAACACGAAACAATGATAAAACTTTAAAATGATATTTGAAAGCGTTAAATCATATTTCCAATAGATATAGTTGCATAAGAAAACTCCCAAATTCCTTAAAAACCTCTAAGAGTTTGAGAATAACGTTTGAGTCGAAGATGTTCTTTGTTAAATCATTCTTAAAAATAATATAATTGTAATACAAATTTTCGAATACAAGAGGTAAGATTACAAATGCCGAACATAGGACTTTTTCCAAGTTCTAAATAGAATGTAAAATTTGTAGAAGAAATTGAACAACAATAATGAAGTACATATTTCGAAGGAAAAATGTTAATGCGCAGTAAAAGCAAGTGTGAATAAATTCTGCAACATACCGCAAGCAATGGAGCAATTCAAATTTAAACGATAACTATTAATGCTTTTAAGAATGTACAATAACTTAAGTCATAGTTACAGTTACAATATAAATATTTTTAAAGCGATGCAAGAAAATAAAATCTCAAGGGAATTTAATTCATCTGTGTAACACTAAATTGATATATTATGAAAGAAAATTTTAAAAAAATCGATTCGATATAAGAAACTACGCTTACTTTACTGACAGCTAAGTGAAATCTCAAACACAGGAAAGATAAACCGATCCACGAGGGTGCTCAAAAGAATCTAAGTAAAGCTCTGCGATAGGTCATCGAATGAGACATCTTATATACTGTACTGATTTCCACGTGCCAGGATGGCCTATGTAGGTTAGGGACCTTTATCAAGTGTGACCCCTTTTTGCCGATGTATGATATCTGGCGTCGAAATATTGAAGAGGGTTAAATCATGTTTTGATAGAAGATTTCATGGGAAAAATGCCACCGACCAAACAGAGTTCGGGATTTTTCATTGAAGATGAACTTTAACTATGTCGAGGTAATTTTAAGACTTCAATGACATGTTACTCTAATTAGATCTATCAAACACAACATTTTGTAAGAAGGATTTAACATTAATTTACTTTGAAGTATACCATGTACGTAGAAAACGTGTTCTTTAGATGTAATACTTTAGAATGCGGCAAGTAAGTATTTTCTTATAAAGCTCTTTTTTTGGGGTATGTACTTAAATAATTTAAATAATTTAATTAAAGCAAGTGATACTTATTTTTAGAAGTCTAGAAAAACTCGATCATGTATTCAGACAAAGAATAATAATCTTCTCTATTCTAATATTGAATACATAGTATCTTTAATTTTCGTATCTAATCGTCTTCTGAAATTTGCATGAAGTAGAACATTGTGATAAAAAAAAAACTTCTAAAAAACGCTTTTTTACAGTATGTACTTTTAAAAGATGTATAGACATTTAAATAAATAATACTTCATTTTGATTAGTATTAATTTTTTTTAAACAAAGTTATCGAAAGATTTTTGAAATACACTTTTTGGCCCTTGATCAAGTTTTCTAGAATACGTCTTATCTTTATATATTGCCCTTCGAACAAGAAATGTACGTTCTGCGTTGGGAATATGGTCTTCCATGGTCAAAAATTTCTTCAATGTGTATTAAAATCGTATTCTTGATTGTAAAACTTTTAACAAGGGTTTTGCGTGTTTTTCCGTCACCGTTTATGAGTCTCAGAACAGACGTATAATTTAGTGACTCTTACTCCCTTCTCTGAAACGGAGAACTTAGAAATCTAACAAAAAAAAGTACAACTGAAAAAATGTGATTGCAAATATGCATTTATTTTAATAAAAATCAAAAGTATGAAGAAAACACTTTTTGAATTAAGAGTCTTTGGGCTCTAAATATATCAGCCATTTCGAATTTAAAATTAAATCCAAATTCGCAATCCTTCGTAAATCCAGACTATTATGTTTGTCTAATTTTAAGAAAAATCCTTCTGAAAATAAATATATTTCATTTCATTACAGTAAAATTTGTCTAAATTTTAGAAGTTAGTAAGAAATACCCCATAGGATTAACATTACGTAAGCAGGAATCTTAAGACACATTTTCTAATCTTTCCTCTCCTCTCCTCTCTTTCTCACACCCTCTTTCCATATATAATCTTAAAGAGGATGTATTTTAACTTGAAACACACAAGTTTGGTTAGTTGTAGTTTAAATATTTCATTACTGATATGTTGGTGCAGTTGTGATGAACAAAGAAGCCGTTTTCAATTAATCTTTTTATTCGACGACGTCACAAAAAAAGCTATAAACAAAATGGCGGAGGAAAACACATAAAAATGAGCAAATACGACAAAAGATTGGCAGTAACTGACTTCCTCGGACAACTAATTATTCAATAGAATAAATTAAAAAACTTTGTATATATATACATTCTAAAATTTAGAATAAAAATTAATTAGTTTTTCAGCTCATTCAGGGAGAACTTTTTATTTAATACAATGTTTTTGAGAAAACTCAAAATAGAGAAGAAACTGAAGAAAAAGATCTCATAAAAGTACATTTTCGTGCTATTAACTATAGTTTAAATTCCTCTTTAGTAGTAAAAATGTCTTTTAGACCACTAATAATGATGCACTTGCAACGACGCATTTACAGCATTACATTGATTTTATAACACACGATTGCAATCTACAAATGTTAACTAAGTCCTACTCTGACTCAACTGAAAACTTTTAATAAACATTCTTAAAAGTTCTCATCATTGTTCCACAATCAATAAAAATACAGACAACGTCTTAAATAAATCTGTAAATATTACAAGTATGTTTGGATAACTTGAATGCAGGAATGGAATAAACGTAGAAAAACTAAAATTGCTTACTCACCAATAAGGAAGCCATGTTCTTTGTAACAAAATCCCGATTTAAAAGTGACACTTCTCTACAAGTTCAATGGCATCTGAATTTTGCTAGATGAATTTTATTTTTATATGAATTTAACTTCCGGATTCTCTCAATTCTTTCGGAGAACCAATCAGCAGAAGACTATTTGAATTTTAAGCCAATAAGAATAAAGTCTCACAGCGACAAAAAATCAGTTTAATCTAAACAACACAATTAGTCTAGAACCAACGGGAAGTTATATAGTTTAATTCTTTGTTCACACTTTTCGGTACACAATTTTTTTTCTCACGATGACTACATTCCAGTGCTATCATAATGAACCGGTAAACAACAGATTCTGCTTTAAATGTTGAAGCGTAAAAAAATTATTAAAGCTTAAACAGTGCATGTGTTTAGATGAAGCGTGATGATAAGATAAACCCTTTAAACCTTTGGTCTGGATTCAGCCACCAAAAAAAAAGAATTTTTCTCAAAAGGATGTGTTGTCACAACGTTAAATTCGTAGAAATGTCCTGAGAAAGTGCTGGCTTATGAAATTAAATGGTAAACAACTTTTTATACATTTTAGATTTCCCGAATCACACAACAGCTCGCTGATTGATATCGAAATAAATATTGTAAACTTCCATGTAGATAATTCCCGTAAAAAGCCTTCAAAGAAAACCAATTTTCAATGCAATACATAATATTTCTTGATAACTGAATGTAATAAAGCAAATTGTTTAAAATAAGTATGAAGTAATTCCCACTTTTTATTTACAGGACCTTTTCAGTCCAAATTATTCCTTAACATATTCCAAGAGTTCTGAATATTTTTATTCTTATCCTGTATTTTATAATTAGTTTACATAGCTGTGATTATACATATAATCTAAATGTGTGTGCGTATGAAAAGAATTGACCGAGCCAGTGGCGTACTCAGACTACTTTCATGGAAGAGGTTACATTTTCAAAAGAGAAAAAAACGTAGACGAAAGCACGGAGACGTAATGTTTTAATCTCTTGATGTATGGGAGGGGTTTTAATTCCCAAGCCCCTATCTTTGTGTACGCCATTAGACCAAGCCCTAACTTTTGAATGACCCTAATATTTCATATTAATGACATAAGTGACCTCAAGATTTAATGTAATTCTTATTCTAAAATCCAGCAGGAATGTTAAGTAACTATACTGAGATTAAGTGTGAAATGGGATTTCTCTAAGCGTTAACTGAAGGTACGTATTTTTGATCTTCTACTTTTAATACGTCTAGATCTTCATTAGTTATATAAAAATAAAACAAAAGTAGTAATTCTCTCTCTCCAGGAACAAACGAAATTAACCATTTTCAGAAAGAGAATCCCCTGCTAATTATTTCATCTTGTCACTTGACTGTGGTTCAAAATTACGAGGCCCGTCACCATTAATCCTCGTGTTGCTTTAGTTGCAAAGTCAATATATATAAATACTGACTCACTGCAACAATTTCAATAATAATAAAAAAAAGGCTCGAGAAATAAAAAAATTCCGAGCAGTCCAGTGATGAATACAGTTTTAATATTTCTCATAACTTACTTATAACGGTTTTTGTACCAGATATAATCACATTTTATAACTAGACATATTAAGCGCGATTTTTCAATCATCATTTACCCTACAGTTTAACGAGTAGTTAATGTATCTGTGTGTCCCCCTTCAAGAATAATGAAACTGTAATTTTTAGTTAACAACACAAATAATACATTTTCTTAAAGAATAAAAATATAGGATTATCTAAATTATATAAAAGAATATAAAATACAGCTCTTCGCTCACCAGTTTCAAAGAAAATTTCTTCTAGTTAATCTTTTATATTTCCCAGTTTAATCTTTTCTAAATCAGAAGGATAAAAATTTACATATTTTTTATTAAAAGACAAATGCGATGAGATCTCTATTTAGCGAAATCGCTAAATCCCGGAAAAAAGTTCGTTATGTTTAAAATTCGTTAAATAGAAATTCCTCTTTTAATGTACTTTAGAAACCACATAAAACAAATTTTACATTTGTAATCACTATTTATTATTTTTTTAAAAAAAGTAATTATTCACACTTTTAGTAAGTTAATATTTATTTATTTTCTAAATCTTGCCCATTAAAAAGAAATCTGCAAGGAAAAGAAGAAAGAAAAAAAAACATTTTCCTAGAATACACACTATATTTTCAACTTACTTTTATTTTAAAATTAACGAATTTTTATGACATTTTCTAATTTTAAGCCTATAAAATTTTAAACATATATTATTTTATAGCCAGTTATTTTAAGCATAGATTAACTCATGCGTCCTTAAATTTAATTACTGATACAATCAGTTAATTGTATTTAAGTTTTTTTATTTGAAAAATTACGACAATTTTCTAGGTGAATTAGGCACCTGGTAAAACCATTTCAAGGCCATTGATCACCATAAAATGTATTAAAAGAGAGAATAATTTAAACTGTCAAGAATTCTTTTTAAAATAGAGAGAAAAAAATTGATTCGCAAGAAAATAAGTTCATTAAATAGAAAATACACTTCGCTATTTGGAGGGTATTTTACAAAAAAGTAAGAAAATGTTCTTGGTTCCAGGAAAGAATTCGTAAAATAGAAAAATTTGCTAAGTTCGTAAAATGAAGGTCCGACTGTACTTATATTGGAGAAAAACGCGATTCACTCACTTATCGTATGATCTACGGAACTATTAGAAAATAGAAAAATAGACTTTAAATTTGGTAGGTATATTTCTTTTCATTGAACAGAGATTTGCTAAGAACGAGTTTTGCGGAAATCAATTTCCGAGGTGAAGGGGGTAAGGGGTACGGAAGCATAAAGATAAATATACTTCCTTTTTAGAAATTTAAATCCTGTCCTTTTAAATCAAGAGGCAACGGCTATAAGAATATTTCTGAATAAAGTCGAAAGCTTAATGCAAGAAGTTAGGTACCAATAATTTTAAAAAATGTATATCATACAACATCGCAAAATACACAGAGAATCCTGTTGTTATCGGTTAGTATCATTTATGTATAAAATGACAATTTTTTGTATTTACTAATGATATTAGCAAATATTTGCTTTAACTGAGCTTTGACATGTTAGTAATAAATTTAGAAATAGTTAATACTTATACCTTTTTTTATTTATTTCCTAATAATAAATTATTCATGCTTCCAAACGAAAGCTTGACTTATTTTTTTCCGATTCAGTTTTTAACATTACCAATTAATTTGTAATTATTTTAGAAGCAAATCACATCGCTCTTACCTGAACATAAAAGTAAAAGAAAAATGTATCATGTGAGTTTCACGCTGGATTACAAGCTCCACTGTTTCATTGACTCTCTTCAATATTTTTATCGATATAGTGGCATCTGTGTTAATGTAGATGTGTGCTACGACTATTCATTTAATATTAAGTATTACAGGATATGAATGAAATGTGTGGATGAAATAAGTTAACCACAAGTGAAACCTGAGCGATAACTTTATCAAAAATCTCATAAATTCAACAAACAACGCCTAACTTAAAGTGATTTTACTTTCATGAATGTTTTGCTTTAGGTCATTTCCGCAATTTCTTTATTGATGAATATTGCTTTTTTGAGAGATAATACCTGAGCTTTGCTAAGTAGGTTTGAGCTACATCCGTTCCTCTCTAAAAATTAGTACTCCTTTCCGAATAAAACGCCTGTACTAATTGTAACATTAGACATCTCATTTTACTTCTCTATCTTTTCATAAAGTTTATGAAATAAAACACATTTTCGCACGAATTAAGCTTTTGCAAAGATATACCTGAATAAAATGTGTGACGAATCTGTACTGAACCTTTTCACTACTATATTTAGGCGTCTTCTTGGGGATTATAAAAATTCGCGTATATTTCCAATCACAACTCCAAAAAGTGAACGGGATATGCGAAGTAGATAGGGTATTTAAGTAGAGCGTTGTAAGCTGGAAAGTATGAAGGCTATTGAGCCAGCAGCAGTAGCCTCTAATTTAGAAAATTCCATTGGATTACGTTAGTGAAGCCTTATTGATGTTTTTCTACGAAAGAACTAGAAAGCTGATATACCAAGCGGTAACTATAATTTATTTACGCTTAAAATAAGCGTTAGTTAAGTAAAATTAGTTAAAGTTAATGAAAGCTAATAATTCGAGTACGTGTATTTCTCGGACCTCCTATTTCGGTAGACCTGATTTGATCTTGCGCATGATTATTGATTAATTTCATAGTTCGTAATTTAATTTAATATTAAAGGTAAATCCCTTTTGTTTGACGTAACATAGAAATATTATATGTTATTAGAGTTTCTGAGATTTGAATTGATATAATAAATACAAGTTATTATTATACAAAATGGCTCTTAGGAATTCTTTGCCTCAAATTAATCTTGGTGTCCACGGTGGAACCCACGGGGTTCCGCACAAATGTATTTACGAGGTTAGTTTCTATGAAAAAGTTTGCTTTTAAACTTTAAAAAAAATAAAGTTTCCCTTTAATTATTGAGATAAAACTTGTTTAAATATATTTAAGTTTTAAAGAATAAAGATAGTATCATAATTAACAAAATTTCATAATAAATGTAGGGGCACCACATGTCACATGGTCCATAAATTATGTAAAGTGTATTTTCTTTTTCTTACTAACATTTAATTATTATTATCATGTACTTTTATCATTTCTTCTTAAGATTGCCTTCGTCTAACGTTAAAGATCAGGCATCGTCCTCGTCACTTTACCATGGTTCAAAATTATGAGATCCGTCGCCAAAAGCCCTCGTGCGACGTTTATATTCATTCACTCACTCACTCAGTCTAACGTTAAAGAACAGGAACTCGAATTTGGAGCATTCTTCCTGGTTAAAAAAACTTTAGCTATTAATATCACATTTTGATTTCTTTATTGTAAAGAGAGTTCCACGCTTTATCATACTATTAATTTTTGTTTAAATAAATTTTTCCATGCATGGTTTGTTTCGTACTTTGTCTCTTATGTTGTAATGCCAAACATACATCTCACAATGAACATTTTACGTGTTTATATATGATATTTCTAAAATTTTAAGGAGATGGTACGATAAGCAAATAAAGAGTGTTTTTTTTCCAGGTATAGAAGTTTAAGTTGGCATTTTATTTCCAAGAGGGCGACCGATTTAACAGCTGTCAAGTGATTTATTCTCAGTTTGGTTTGGCAATTCATCAAAACGATCATCAAGCAAGGCTTAGATTCGTCGAATGGGCCCAAAACGAGATTGCCTTTGTTCCCGATTTTCATAGGCGAATTTTGTTTAGCGATGAAGCGCACTTCTGGTTGAATGGCTACGTCAACAAACAAAACTGCCGCATTTGGAGTGAAGCTAATCCACAAGTGTATGTCGAAACACCGTTACATCCAGAAAACTGACTGTTTGGTCCGCTTTATGGGCTGGTGGAATCCTTCTTCAAAAACGATGAAGGCCACAACGTTCCAGTCAATGGTGATCGGTATAGAGCCATGATTACTAACTTTTTCATTCCTGAATTGAACAATCGTGATGTCCAGGAGCTGTGGTTCCAACAAGACGGCGCAACATGTCACACAGCTCGTGCCACAATCTATTTATTGAAAGACACGTTTGGTGACCGCCTAATTTCACGTTTTGGACCTGTGAATTGGCCTCCAAGATCTTGTGATTTAACACCGCTAGACTATTTTCTGTGGGGCTATGTAAAGTCATGGGTCTATGCGGATAAACCACAAACGCTTGACCATTTGGAAGACAACATTCGCCGTGTTATTGCCGATATACGGCCACAAATGTTGGAAAAAGTCATCGAAAATTGGACGTCCAGATTGGACTACATCCGAGCCAGCCGTGGCAGTCATATGCCAGAAATCATATTTAAAATGTAATGCCACAAGATTATCTTTCGAATAAAAAAAAAATTCATGTCAATCGAATAATACATCGTTGTTTTATTGCAATTTAAAATTCTATACCTCTAAAAAAACACCCTTTATATGCGTTATTTTCTCTCTATAAATTTATTGTTATAATAAGAAGATATATTATTAACAAAGAAAAATGCATCGAGCTCTATTTTTTTCCTGGCATGATTTAAACAATATGTATTTCCAAAAATTAGGGTTTGATACTTACCATTAAAAGGATGGAAAAAATTAAGAAGCATGATTTATATGAATAATCATAAGTTCTTCAATAAAATCTGATAAGACAATTATACTAACCGCTACATTTTTAAGGAATTAAACAGTTATATAGTAGTCCGAGGAAACTATAAATATCCTTTTTTGTAACTTGTGTGGATTTTTCAATTTTTATCGATCTTCAATTGTTGGTACTAAGATATTGTTAACCATATCTAACAGATAGCTTTGCTTCATTTGCAGTGTCAAACAACTTAACTGACATAACAGAAAGTCAATGCTGCTAATGTATTAGAAGTAAGTATCCGTTCCATATATTAAAATCTATTTATTTAATATTTAAAAAGATTCTGTTATTATAGTTTTTCTAACAGTGAACTTTTGCATTAAAAAATGTAATTATTTATGAATTATATTTAAAATAAAAGCTTTATGTGAAGGCCAATAAATAATTGTTTAAGCAATCATTTTTCAAAATTTCATGTCTTTTTATGCTTATTTTCTTAAAATTAAATACAAGAGACTAGTTCTACCTTAATTATTAGTAATCAGTGCTAATTGTATTGATTACCAGTATTGATTGATTGATTATCAACGTCACATTTGGGACTACATTGGGCTTTTGGTGACCAACCTTGGTCAAATAACGAGTTTTACTACCTACTCTCCAAACTTCCACATCATACCAACGCAAGGGCTTTGAGCCACTACATATTTAACGTACATCCGCCCCTCTACATGGTGGGTATTCAGTGGCACCAGAACTCAAAAGAAAGAACGCCGGTAAGTTCGCAAACAGAACTATTCGGCTACCATGGCCGCTACCCAATACTGAGAAAGTTATATTTATAATTATGCTTTTAATAATTTTTCCTCCCATTAAATTTGTGAAAAACTTGGGCATAATCTACGTTTTAACTTAGAATATAAGTATTGAGAGATACAATAGTGAAATTGGAACAGATTGAGTGACGACATGCTTGTGCGTAAAAATTATTTTTTTTCCTCCAAGTTTTTCCCATCCTTTATTCTATGCAATGCTTTGATTTTAGACATGTTTTTCAATAATAGTACGAATGTAAATTCGTTAGAAAAATTTGTTAAGGAACAGAAATATCTGTGTGAATTCGGACTTAATTCCTTTTTTTTCAGAACATTTAGAAATTTGTAAGTGATTTTGCTTTCTGTCAAAATATTTTTATTGTTACCCCACAGAATCCAAAAAACATAAAGAATAACAACTACTTATGTAATTTATTAAATAGTCAGTTTTTTAAAAATTATTTTATGAAATATTATACCGATGTTAAATTAACTAGTTTTAGTAAGTAATGAAAAAACTTAATTATTCAATGTATAACAATGTACACTTGAAACATAAGTTAATGCAGGGCATCATAATTTATTATAAACTTATAATGATGTTATAGCAACATTCCGTTTCATTAGAAATGTTTCAATTTCCTAATCTTCCTTCGAAAAAAAATCCTAAAAAAATATTTACTAAGAACAATTTAGAAATGAATAAATAAAATAATTTGACAGACTAAAAATTATTTCTTTTAAACCATTCATTGAACTTGATTTATAACTTTTGACTTTGATTAATCTTTTTGCAGAAATTTTTAAATGAGAATATTTTCTCATTTTATTTTGAAAGATTTATCTATATACTATATAAAGGAGAAAAGCGACACACGCACACTCATATCACGTTATCTCCGAAACTATTAGACCTACAGACTTAAAATTTAGTAGACATGTTTTTTTATAGAGTAGAAATCCGCAAGAATAGGTTTTGCGAAAATTGACCTCATAGGGACATTACGAAGGAGTATGTGCCGTAATAGAAAAGTATTCCCTTTTTAAAACTATTTAACCTACATACTTGAAATTGAATAGGTGTGTTCCTTTCATAGAGTAGATCCCGAAGGGGTGGGGGTTGCGAGAGGTTAAGTTTCGTTTTATACAAATATTCACGTTTTTAAACTATTAGACCTACAGGCTTGAAATTTGGTAAGCATGTTCCTTTCATGGAGTAGAAATTGGCTATAAAAGAAGCTTTGCAAAAATAAACCTCCAAGGGGGGTTACGAAGAGTTAAAGGGGCCTTATAGATATAAATTCCCTTTTTGAACCATTAGGCTTGCAGACTTGAAATTTAACAGATATATTCCTATAATAGAGATCCGCTAAAAAGGAGTTTTGCAGAAATCGATCCCAATGTGGTTTTACGAGGGCGTTTTATACAAAAAAAATTCCCTTTTATGAACTGCAAAACCTACAGCCTTGAAATTCAGAAAAAGTTTTCCTTTTGTTGGTCAGATATCAGTTAAGAAGGATATTTTTAAAAGTGTACTCTCAAAGTGGTTATTGGGCATTGTAGTTTAAAAAAATCCATTTTTTCTACTATTAGATCTATAGACTTAAAATTTGACAATTATGATCTTTTGAGAAGAGATATGCTTTCTTTTTTGTTTAATTTGTTATTCACTTAAAAATAACTCATTAAAAATTCCTTCATCCTCCAATCTCCATTGCTTTTTTTTTAATTCATCTTGCGAAGAATGGGCATACCAGCTATATAGTGAATATATATATATATATCTTTGAGCAAAATGCCAGGGCGCAATTTTAAGACGGAATTAGTACAATATTACCTGCATTTTATAAAATTTCAGTAATTAGTTATATCTAATTTTCTGCTTAAACCTTTTATTTACAGAAAGAAAAGGACACCAGATTTCCAACGGGAAAGAAAATACGACAGTATTTTATGAAGAAAGCAACTACAAAGAGGTATTCGTGTTATAGTATTCCAACATTGATTTAAAGTAACTTGAATAAAGAACGCAGAGAAATTTTATCAATCAATATAAAAATTTGATAAAATATGAGCAATAATAAAAATAAATAAATAAGATAATTTTGGTTTCTCTTAAATTATACATAACTACAAACTTCGCGTGAGTCAAATAATTTGATAAACAGGGTGAAAATGCAAAGAATCTTTTTATAGCGATACAGAAATATAATCATTTAAAGTAAAAACATTTTTTTAATTTGTGCTTTTAAGTTGAAATTTAAAATCAAGTTAAATTCAAAATAGTTCATGTTTTAAATATAAAATACGCGAAAAACTTCATCAATATCTGAACTGTAAGTCGATGTATTTAGTTATTAATGGGTTTTGTGGGATATGGATAATATATTTAAAGACAATCAAGATATACATGTAGTTATTTATATTCAACATTGCTACAGTTTTGAAACCTGGTTATGTCTTTTTGAATTATAATTTTACTAAATTTTTAAGCAACAATTTTAAATATTTCTTTTGATTAAGAAGATGGAAAGTAAATTATAAAATATGTAAATCCTTCATGCAGAACACAAAAACAGTATTATTTTAAAATTGAACATATAGAATATTGTTGGGTGGATGACCAGAGTACCTAGCTCTTCTGAGCTATAACCTCTTATCGTTCGGATTTCGAGTGACTGTAACTAATTGACTCTTGCACTTTGTTGAAAATAGAATAAAAAATAATCATACCATGTTTTGCTATTATTTATTTCACACGTTTTGATAGGCCTGAAATCCTATTTTTTGAATAAAAAAAAGTTTATATGTTTCATAATTTTAAATGTATACATTTCTAGATCTTAAGCAGGTGTGTTAGAAGTTTTACTAGAAAACACCTTTCCAATAATAAGTTTTTCTTTTATACTACATATAAAACCAATAAATAAAGCCAAAAAAAGAAAAGAGAAACTGAAAAGCAGGTGACCAAGTCAGTAACTGAGCTGGCACCCCCTTATGCCCTTGGACCACAACAAATTTAAATGTTCTATAAGATGGTTTAAAATGAACAGTTTTAACCACTAAAGGGACATGTTATTTTTGAAAAAATACTTCAATGGACTAAAACATTCAAAATAATTTGTTCTTTTTTTAATGTAGCTCGTAAATAAAGTTCATTAGTGGTGAAAGCAGACATGAATTGTAACATAAACAAAAGTGATAAGCTGATGAGCAGACCAATTTATTGATAGCTGTTGGCTAAAAATATTTGCGTTATCATACAGACCTGTTACATATTAGCACGAATTTTTGTATTAATTTCATAAATAGGAACGATTATTCACTAATGTACGTATGTTCAAAAAATTTACATTTAAAAAACATATGCATATTTATATTTATGTGTATACAAAATAAAAATTAAAAGATATTTTTTATTTTACTTACCTTTGTGGTGGGTATTTTCGTTAGAAGTATTGAAAACAAATAGATGTTAATAGGTTTACGCACTCAGGACTAAATTTTGTACGACCGCATATGCCGAAGCTTAAATTTTTAAAGACCGGCAAAAGGGTCGACTGTACTTCATATAGATGGGCTTCTGTCAAATCTTAATGTGCAAAAGATAGCGCATATCATATAGCAATCGATTACGTCTTTTTTCCATCTTTCGTAATTGCCAAACCCTTTTTCATCTGCCATTATTGGTCAAAAAAAGTGAATTTTTCCATTAATTTTTATAGAAATTTGCGACTATATTTCAAATTTTAGATGTTTGCTTCTCTTTGATATTAATTTATTTCTGTTTCTGAATAGCGTATTATTTATCGAGTTTTTTTGGCATGCTATGTTCAAGTCAAGTCACAGGTTCGAGTCCTGATACCGCTACAGGATTTTTTTAAATAGAGTAATGAAGCTTGATTCACGTTAAATGGATTTGAGGCTCAGAATTCTTCACACTGAAAATAAGTGAATAGAAGTCAAATGAATTAAGTTACTTATTCAGGTATCATCTGCTATACTTCGATTTTGGGGTTCCAAATAACGAGATTTTGGTTGCCAATAATCATCGTGTAGTTTTGAAATCAAGTTAGTTCTTTTAAGAAAAATATCCAAATCTAGCAATATTTTATGAATTGTAATATTTATAGCATTTATACTTGTTAATGATCTGTCAAGTGTTTCCTATATAACTATAAAATATTCAATTGAAAAAAAAACTCTTTAGTGATGAAACATTTTATCATCACTAAGAATGACAATAGGGCTTAAACAGTAATTTTTAAAAAAATAGCAGGAAAAATTTAACTCTTACAGTCCAACCCAAATTCGGTTTAACTGGATTTTTCCTTCTATATATTCTGTAATGAATTTAGAATATAAAAACTAATGTATGGGTAAAATATCATATAAATAAACAAATAAATAAGTGAAATGTTCTTGTATTTAACGTATTTTAAAATTTAAAAAAATGTTTTGAGATTACAAAAATAGTGTGGAACAAAACATTTTAAATCAATATTTTTCTCTTCTAATAAATTACTTTTTGATTGAGTGACCAAATATGGCGCAAAAAGTTTAACCATTTGTAATACTCGATATCGTCTGCATATGACGTATGGTTCTGAAAGGATAAGGACTTGTCTTTTATCAGAGGATTAAAAGTTGTTTAAGTTCAAGATATTTGGTAAGTAATAAAACAATAAACATAAAAAACGTTCAATTTTTAGCAAAAAGAAAAGTTATATTTAGCACAAGCTTTCAGATTTTAAGATTGTTTTTCTCCTTCAGAATTTCCGTTTTTAGAAACAAAAATAGAACTTAAAACTTATATTTTTCGAAAATCATCATATTATTCTTATCAATAGTTAAATAATAATTCTGATATGAAAACATAATTTTTTTTCTTTTTTTATAGATTTTAACTTACTAAAAGTGCAAAATATACAAAAAGAAATTCTATTTCGTCAAGGGTTTTTGCAAAACTCAAATTTTAGTGTACTTTAGCGCTAAATCTCTATTGGACATAAAATATAGTATTTTACTTTTGATTATAAAACTCCCTATAGAAAAATGACTTCTCACATTAATTTTGTTAATTATTTCTGTACTCCACAACAAAGGGAGACAGGAATAGAGAGAAATGGAAAAGGGGCAAAGTATAGACTACCAAACTTATAAGGTTTGGTGTTTTAGGAGGAATATCAGATGATCATGTCCATTTAGAGAGAGAGAGGGTTTAATACAAATGGTGAGGAAATATTACTGACTGGGTTAATCATGTTTCGACGTGTGCTCTAGGGTACTAGAAATAAGTATAAATTAGAATAAGTACGAAGAAACTTGTTACCAGATTAGATCATGTTTCAAAATCGTGTTAGATTCATGTTATACAAATTCAGTTCCTCTTTTGCTGTGATTTTCTATGACACTCAACTTATATCCAGAATTCTAAATGCTACTTTGCTTGTGTATTTATTTCTGGATAATGGCTAATTTTATGGATTATGATTGTTTTATTTGGGAGAATATACCATAAAAAGTCAAGAAACGCATATAATTTGGGGTAGGAAATTTATATTGTTCACTTTGAATTGAAACTTTTGGGGATCGGGGGATAAAGCATAAATTCCTCATAGGGTAGAGTAATTTAAGAGATGCATTTGGGATTTAAAAGCAAGAAAAACGCACATCATTTGGGCATTTCTATGACATGACTTGAACAGAAAACCACGCTACCAGCTGCTATATTTTTGTTTGGTAGATTAAAATGTAAAAAATAGGGAAACATCTTGAACCTTGACATTACAACCTTGACTTAGCTATCTGTGCGCAGTGTTTCATAACTCTAAAACGCCAAAATTCTACAGTTACTTTCCAGTTAGGACGATATCCTGAGTGAGTCGGAAGACGAACAAAAATAGTCTTTCCATATTTTCTAGCTCATGTTTTTTGGTACCTCATGGTACATCACCAATTTTTCTGACTGAGCTCAATAACCTAGTTAGAAATTTAGGCCTTCCAAAAGAATCAGCCATATTGCTTAGATCTAGTTTTAAAACAAAAAACTACTATCACATGAGACCTTATTCTCGTGGCACAGGCATCAAGAGAATACTTTTTCTCATATGAGAGAAATGTAGTTTTTTTGTAGCGATGTTCAAAGGCTTATGAAATGGTTTGAAGTAGAATAGAATTCGTCTGAGGGGTGCCTATTTATTGAATTATCCAAAACTAGTTTCACAGTAGTATTGCTGCATAATAGAAATACATTTCTAACTCTTCCCATGGGGGACTCGGTAAATAGAAAAGAAAATTACAATGATTTGGCTATGATTCTGGAGAAAATCAATTATGAAGAGCATATCAATGGGCAGTTTGTGGAGACTTCAGAATGTTAACCATGTTGTTGGCCTGCCAAGATTACGGTCATCATATCTGTTTCCTATGCTTGTGAAACGATAGAACCAAAGAGCTGCGTTGGACAAAAACTGTGTGACACACCAGACACCTTAGCCCCGGACGAAAAAAGTCATAACTACGATCTTTGGTTCCAGCAGAAAAAGTTTTCTTGCTATCTCTTCATATTAAATTGGAGCTCATGAAGTAGTTGTTAAACAGTGCCAAAAAAATGAGAATTGTATCAGATATCTGTGTTCCAAGATCCTGAAAATCGGAAGTCATATTGAAAGAGGAGGTAACTGGCCCTATATACAGAAAATTTTAACTGTTCTCCTCTTATTGGAAACAATGAATGGGAGGGGAAAGAAAGTCATAATCAGTAAAAATGTCACGTACAAACTTTGGGGAAACACTCAAGACCCTGACTGCAAACCCAATGCACAACGCATATAAAGCTATATTGTCTGTATATAAAGCTCGAAGATGCAAAATGAGCTTGGAAAAGTTCATTTCCTACCAGGGTAGTAGCTACCGTCGTCAATTATACGGGGCCCCCAAGCTTTGAGGGCCCCAAAACATGTAAGCAAAAAATGGCAAAATGTTAATGGGCCCCCAAGGAACTCTGATACGGGGCCCACTAAGGACTAGTTTGCCAGTGTTTCCTACACAAGTTTTCTTCCTGAAAATTTGAAGCACACGGTATTAAGCATATTTTTTCCAACCTTTTGTTTTACGAAAAAAAATGCATGTGATGGAGGTCATTCTCTTTTATATTCGGTGCACTTGAAAACATAATTAGGCAAAAACATACCAAATGCAGCAGAAGAATTTTCTTTCTTTTTTTTTTTTTGCAAATCGGCGTTAAAATTAAATACTTTATATTATAAACAATAAATAAAATAATGAACTACTTTTTTACAGCTGAACACTAATTTTATCACTAATTTATACCTTTTACACACTGTGATATCCAACGGATATTTGTATACATAATGAAATCTTTCTCCCACACTTACTAGCTATTTCTTTTAATTTTGAAGAATGATATAAGATCTGTTAAACAAATAATTATCTCGATCTCCACGAAATTTTTTAATTTACACCGTCACAAAATATTTACAGCCAAGTATCAGTGTTCTATGAAACAGGATGATTACTATTCAGTATAAAGTAAGTTTTTAAGAATGCTATTCTTAATAATTCACTCTGCTATTTTAAAACTTTTACAAGATTAATTCTAAAGCAAAACTTTCAAACAATTCTTTTAAATAAAAAAAAAATGTACACAACTATGCTGAATTTTTTCAATGCATACGAACAATTTTCTTAGACTCAGTTACAAGTGTATTAATAATATTGTGCTTAAGATGTAGCAATGCATTTTTAAAAACGATAGACTGAAATTTTAAATATTAATAGTACAACTTTTTTTAAAAAATAGACGTTTTTAATAAAAAAAATTTTTTTTTAAGAAAACGACAATATAAAACACGTTTGGAACGGAATTTTGTTGCAAGAGAATCAAGCATGGCAAACGAAAGAATTGCATTTATTGCACAGATTTCAGATATAGCTTAGCAACAAATAAAGGTAACTAAAATATTTATTATATAATTTCAAATAAATTTTCAAGGTAGTCATCAGGCAATTTTTTCACTAATTTTTTAAACAGAGTTTTTCAAACGTGTATATTTACTGTAGTTTTTCTCACAAGATTATAATAAGAATCAAAAATTTAAAAATCTATGAATGGGGATTGAATTCTATTTAAACAAAAAATTTAAATGTCATCACCGAAAATCAGCTATATGGATTCATAATGATTAAAAAAAGGTAGTGCTATACAAAAAATGTAATTTATAAAAATGTTTTTTAATCTACAAAACAAAATTAACTTACGTACAATTAACTTACAGTTTTATGCATGGGAAAAAATTTAAGCGAAGATTTAACTTAAAAATTAGTTTTTGATGCATTCAGATGATATAAAATATTCACACAATTATGCATTATTAAGTACTGATATCTCCTGAACACGCAGAAGTAATAATTATTATTATAATGAAGACCCGTTTTCATAGGGTGGAAACCGTAACGGAGTTATCCGCAATACCTGTTCATTAAAAGTTATAATTCCGTTGAGAGCTTCAAAATTATTACAAAAGCTAGTGATGGAATAAGCATAGTTACAGTTAATGATTTTTTTGTAACTATTCCTTTTCAATTTTTCATATAGCTCCTTTTTCTTATTTGAGACATTCTAATTTTCAGAATTGTTTTTTTTAAATAAAGCTTTAAAAATAAATATTTCAATGTCTTTTTCAAAAAATAAATGTAGGTTTATCTCTTCCAAAAGAAAGGCATTTTTGTTTCTTTTCCTTGATCATCTTACACAACTCAAAAGTTCCTAAGCTTATCAGCAAACAGAAAGAAAGAAAAAGTGTTGTGAAGTACGATTCACACATTCATGGCACACTTTTGATCAACGTGAGGTCACGGGGATATAAAGAGAAAAATGGTAGCTATATCACAATTCTCAGAAACATTTGCTGTCAATTCGTATAATAAATAAAAAAAATTGCGAGTATCAATTCCTAATTCGTATAAGAATAAAAAAAATATTTAAAACAATTGCAACAAATATAATGGCAAACGATATTGGAAATGGAAGTTTTGCTAACTTGATGCCATTGGACAAATAGAGAAAATGACAACCACATTCCTCCATTTCTCCAAAATATTTAATGTCAGTTTGTAAAATAAATAAAAATTCTGTGATTGTGTGGATTCTGAGTTTGTATAATACAACTGTCTGAAACAGTAATAACAAATAGAAAAAGATAATATAGCAAACGATATTTCCCTTATAATTTATTTTAAGTAATGAACATTATCAAAAGATGTAAATAAAAGTTATTTCCCTCCGAAATATGTAAAAACTATTGAGGCTTTAAATTTTAATTAGGTCAAAACAATTTTATTTGCTTTTTTTAAGCTTCGTTACGGTGATATTTTGTTTGAAATAAAATATCAATTATATAATACTAGCAAATATTCAATAGAAAAAATATTTAAAATGAAAATAAGAAGTATAAGTGTTCAGTGTGGGCAAGAATTATTTTAGGGTAGTTAGAAATTTAAAAAAATATCAATAATACACATATGTGAGTAAATTATTGAATGTTTAAAATTGAGGGAAAAAATTTGATGAATGGTTGATTGATTGCTAATAAATGTTGAAGCTACACTTGTAAGATATATATATAAATTTGACATAATTTAAAATGTTTTAAATTTCATTTAAAATATTATTCGTTGTGTTTAGAAAACATTATTCTGTCTTTTGCCGATTGCAACAATTTTTTATTCTATAAAAATACAGCTTAATTTATTCTTATTATTATATTCGAAATATTTTAGTCAATGTATTGGTTTATAATATTTTCCTTGAGAGCAAAAATAATTATTTTGGGAATCTGTCACAATAGTAAATTATACAGATGCTACTAAAAAAACTTTTCCGGAAAAAAAAATTGACACCTATTTTTAAAAATTATTCTAAAAAATTAATTATGTTGCAAAAACTAAAATTGCTGTAACGTTATAAATTGTAAGCAAATAAAAACAACGAGTTATGAGCATGCGATTTTAAAGTCGTAAGAAAAAGAAGAATATTTAGAAAATATTTGAATTTCATTTTTGCTTAATAATAGTTTTCTTTTCGTTTATTTTAAATCTTTTCCATTTTATTAATTCAAATCTTGAAATAAAAATGCAAGATTTAATTTTTACTTCCGATATAAAAATTAAAAACCAAATATTAATCATTGTTTTCCTACAAAATAAAACTTTATTTTTTTTATTTATGAACGTATAATGCATTAAATATTTTTAAAATCAACATGAGGAATATGAACTTAAGGGTAAAGTATATCTTTTTCTATAGAATTATATAAACCTTACCTTCAACTTCGGTAACTCTTTTGGAACAATTTCCGGGGGAAAAAAGCAGACGACAATTTTTATATAAATAGTTTACGTTCGAACGTGAGAACCGGCAGCGCTTAGCGACAGCGGAAACAAAAATTTGTATCTTGTTGTTTATGATACCCTTTTAAACGCCCGATATCAAGCAAAGTTCAGAAATAAAAAAAAAATCGATGATAACACACGTGCTCCTCGGAGATGTATTTACTTTTTTCACATTACAGGTCGCGCAGGGGTGAGTAATATCTCGTACTGGGCAAAAAAGATAGCTTAGATAATAACTCTATCGGACGTTAGATGAAATAAGAGTTACATAAAACTATAAAGGCTTAATATTGTTAACTGGACTGGTCATGTTCATCACACCGCTTCGCCACAATATTCCTAACAAATTCTGGTGTGGTTTGAAAACATATTCGGATAAAAAAATACATTAGCAATATTTACATCTATTCTAACAAAAAGGTGCAATCAAATTAATTTTCACTGAGGTGAATATCCTCTGTTAACATCGAGGTGTATTTCAATCGGTTGTTATGCGGATGACTCAAGGAATTTTTTTCGTTAAACAAAAAAAAAGGAATTCATTATACGCATAAATTATTACCGGAAATCATTCTAAGAATATTTTCTGATCACGTTCTGTACACTTAATTGTTCGCAGAACATTTCTTTTAAATGACTCGAACTTGTGTTGATAATAGGGCGCGGCAACAATACTATAGCAACGTAGACCGAAGAATCAATCCTTGAGCAAAAAACTTGAAAAAAAAACCCTTCATTTTCTTGTTTAGATATGTGTTTTGAGGTTTGTTTTGTTGATTGTATAAAAACAGAGTACCAAAAATATTCAAATGGCTATTGTAGGTAGAAGTTGTGATCAAGGCTGCTGTGTTTCAATTAATATTTTTTAAAAATATTTGAAGTTTTTTTTTATAAAAAGCAACATTTTTTTATTCCTTAGAAAATCAAGAATTATGGAATATATTTTTATTTCTACGGTTCAGTGAAAGAATAATCACTCTGTCAATATTTTATTATAATTAAATTATCAAGTTCCATGCAAAAAATATCCAAATCAACGATACCGTAAGTCAAGGGTGTCTAACTCAAAGGTTAACTTGGGCCAAATAAACAAGGTTGAACTTAAGGTGTGCTGCAAAAAAATAAATATTCATCGAAACGTAGATTTATTTCGAATAATACATTATAATAAACATATATAAAAGAACAAGAAAAATTTTATTGTTTACATTCTGACACTTGTGTGATAGCTCTTCTCTGCTACTATCTTTCCTATTCCTGGAGAAATTTTGATATTTTATTATTTTTAATGTGTGCAATACACTGACTGGGCCGCAAAAATGTTCATTGAGAGCCGCATGAGTCCCGCGGGCCTCGAGTTTTACACCCCTGCCGTAAGTGTTTCGTCCCGGAATTTCATGCTTACACTATTAGTTAAAATTAACTTTCATTGATCTTGCATATAATAGTAATTTCAGCTCTCTTTTTATTCACCCTTAAGCATCGCAAAACATGAAATGGGCTCTTGTCACTTCTAACGGTGGTAAAACCCTTTCGTGGGCCTTGGGAAGATTACTTCCCATCTATATGATCTTCCAAAATATAACCATGCAAAGCGCGAAACCTATTATAATATATTGGCCTTGTTATTATAATGAAGGGACGACTAATTCTCATTTCAGCTTTGTTCTGCCATCTATTGTTCGATCGCTTGAATAGAATTAGCTCTTCTGTTTGGAAAGTTTGAAAACGTGTGAGACACCTCACCACACCTTTTCGATGTGACATTTGTATTCCTCATCGATTCTACAGAAAATCTAAGTAACATGCTGAATTTATTTTAATAATACTTCCTTATTTTGAAAATTTCTGTATATTTTGTGCAGTAACTATCGAATATTGTATAATAAATAATGATTGAAATGTGAAAGGGCTATTGCATCATATAAAATCCTGGTGAAATTTGTATACTATTTGAAGAAATAAAATATTTAGTTCATACATAATATATTAAGATAATAAATAAAGAAAATATTGTTTCTATATTATATATTTACTTATATTTCTCATACATTTTGTGCGAGTAACTGACTAATTTGAATGATAAGTAATAGGCCTAACAGTAAAATGTGAAAATGCTATTGCATAATAAATAAAAGCTATGTACTATTTTATATTTGAAAAATTAGAACATTTAGCTCATTAGGCAGTTACCTATGGCACCATTTTTTTCTTTTGAACGAAGGCTTATTGCATTAGCTCGTGAGCTAATAGACCGGTATTCTTCAAGAAAAAGGAAAGAACGTTCTGCTTGCTTCCTAGCAAAGAAGTGCGCAGTTCCGGATGATGTGCGCTTAGGTAGTGAGGGAAATCATGTGCCAAAGATAGTTTCCAACAATAGACGATGTAGGAAATGTAGTAGAAAAGGACAAGAAAAAGAGGACCCGCTACATGTGTACAGAATGCGATGTCCCCTTGTGGATTGCAGCGTGCTAACTCATCTTTTCTCATGGCAAATAATCACCATTAAATTCAATTTTCTTTATGACGGTGAATGGTTCCTTGGGAAATATTCTTCCCATCCTTAAAATTTAAATGTAAACATAAAATTCAGCAAAATAAAATATATTTCCTTAAAAACTATTGTTTAATTGTTAATAAAACATAAAAAAACTACGATAAATTCAAAAGAGAAATAAACTGCCCTCGAAAGGTTTAATTGTATCTCTTATCCATTCATATGTGCTCCCAAACCCATATATGCCAACTAATAAACGTTGCAGGTTATCACTTAGAGAAGTATATTCCCAAGGTGACATTTTCATAAATAAATTTGATTTCTAATACATTGGAACTAATTCTAATATTTTCACTGATTATCAATTAGCTTTGTTCATGGAAAACAATTTAAGGTATCCGACTACGTTTGGAACCGTGATTTTAAAAAAGCGCATAAATGGATAATTTTATAATATTTAGTGTCACTTAGAATATAATACATGGATAAAATTGTTTTAGGGACATTTTGACAAAAAAAATTTATTTAAATACAATATTTTGGCAAAAAATTAATTTAGAATAACCTTTTTTCAAAATGTTCTTCTTTTTTAAAAAATGCTTTTAAAATGATAATATTTTGCTTATATCAAGTAAAGACTTCTCCAGAGAGTCTAAACTATTTTTTTTGAAAAATTCACATTATTTTCAGAGTTACAACCTGGTAGAACCCCCCTCAGTATAGAGGGCGCTGCTTGTAATAACTCGTGTTGTTGACACCAGAGATCTTCTGTACGTGACCGAGTGCAGACGCACTCCATATTCCATTAAACTTATTATTTAATCTTACACTTGTATTCGATGATTTATTGAAATTAATTGAGTCTAACGGATTGTGATGATATGAAAGTTGATTGATATAAAAGCATTCTACCACTGATTAACTGAACCATCGATGATAGTAACATTGGTGCAACGGCCTGAAATTAATGAAAATTGATGAAATTGATGAAAGAATCATTTTGATACCCTCGACCAAGAGGTTGGAATATCATCGTCGACAGTGAATTCAGGTAAGCCGAATTTTTATTGAAAACTGAATTATACCTGAATAGAAGATTAAAATGTCAGAAGATCTCTCAAAATTTAAAAAAGAAGCGTACTGCGGTACGTTCTTCGTTGACAAAATTGATAAATAAAATTGAAGGAAAGATCAACAATGAAAATGAACCTGTTGATCAATTTGAAGCTTTTATAGAGCAATTAAATGACAAAGAAAGTAACTTAAGTTTATTAAATACACTAATTGAAGATCGTTTGTCTGTTGACACTATTACTGAAGATATGGAAGCTTCGGAAGAAATTAAAGAGAAGATTATATTTTGGAAAACGAAGCTTTCTTCTAAAATTAGAGAATAAATTCTGACTCTATCCAGGTTGATACAGTTTCTCGAAATATCCAAGTTATTGATTCCAATAGTTTTGAATGTATGAACATAAATTTACCTAAATTGCATATAAATAAGTATTCTGGAAATTATTCTGAATGGTTAGATTTTTATAATTTATTTGAAAGCTCTATTCATAATAACAATAGACTAAGCAAAGTTGATAAATTTAATTATTTAAAATCATATTTGTGTGGTAATGCGCTTGCTTGCATTAATGGATTTCCAATTTCTGATGATAATTATGATAGAGCTCTTGATTTATTAAAAGATAGATTTGGAAATAAAAACATGTTAATTAACGCTCATTTGAGCAATTTATTAAATTTAACACCCGTTAGAAACCCTACTGATATTGTGGGCTTAAGAAATTTGTACGATAGAGCAGAAACGCAAATAAGGAGTCTTGAAAGTTTAGGAGTTAAAGGAGAATCCTACTCACAAACTTATTAACACCCATCCTGTTGAAAGAGATACCCTCGGAACTCGTTTTGGAATTCAATCGTTCTCAAAAGGACGAAGGGTTTGACCTGAGCGCTCTGTTGCGGTTCCTACACTTTGAAATCCGTAGTAGGGAACGAGCTTCTCAAATAAACAGTCATAAACTATGTCATTATTCCCTCTACCGCAAGACAGAACAAAAATAAAAGGCTCCTATTTCCTCGGACAACGCATGAAGCCACCCCCGAATAGAGTACATTTCCGACCCCATTCATTTCCCACCCCTTTGGAGAAAGTAGAACTTAGAAGCCGAAAATGCTTATACTGCAACAAAGGTCATGAACTCGACACTTGCCGTTCCTTTGGTGCTCACGAAAAGCGAGAAATTTTAAGGAGGAAGGGCTGTTGTTTTTTATGTTTGTCGCCCGGTCATAGAGCAATGGAATGTGTTAAGAGGGAGTCGTGTCCTATTTGTAATGGATCTCACCATTTCTCAATATGTTTTCGGAATCGACATGATGACGACTTGTCTCCGAAAAGGGACACTGATAATGTAATTTCAACAGTAATTAAAACAGAAGTAAATAGTGTATTGTTACAAACATGCGCCGCATTAATAGATGTCAAAAATGAACAAGTTGTTAGATTATTTTTAGATAATGGTTCACAGAGAAGTTTTGTTTTAAAGAGTACTTCTGAGAAATTTAACTTTCCAATTCTTAGAAAAGAAAACCTTTCCATTTGCACATTTGGTGCTAAAGAAACTGAAACAAAAAACTTTAAATATAGTTAAAATAAAATTGAAAAACAGGGATGATCCAAATTTGTGCATTGAAATAGAGGCGGTAGAGACAGAACATATTTCTATCACGAATTTACCGACTCCTGATAGAAATATTGATAAAAAATTTAGATATTTAAAAAATTTAGATATTTAAAAAATGTACAATTAGCCGATTCTTATGAATTTAACGATAAAGAAATATCAATTCTTATTGGTGCGGACTATTATTATCAAGTAGTTACAGGTAGAATTACGCGTCTAAACAAAAATCTTGTGACAGTAGAAACATTATTCGGGTGGTCTTTACAAGGGCAGAGTACAGATTCTGAGGACCTTTTAACAATGAGTGTTATTGTTAATGAATCCAATATTTCTAAACAGCTTAGTGAATTTTGGAATTTAGAGAACTTAGGAATAGAAGCAGAGGTGTCCGATGAGGAAAATATTGATAATGATATGTCTGAATTTGAAGCGGGAATTTCATACCAAAATAAGCGGTATAAAGTTAAATTCCCTTGGAAACCTAACATGAAAACATTATTAGAAAATAATGAAGAAGTTGCTAGGAAAAGATTTCTAAAGTTAAGATCACGTTTTAAAAATGACAGTTCCTTATTTGAGGATTACAAATTAGTTGTAAAAAATTATCTTTCTGAGAAAATCATAGAACGCGTTCCATTTGAAGAAGAAAATCTAAAGCATAATATTTTTTATCTACCACATAGAGCAGTAATACTTACTGATAAAACTACAAGCAAATTGCGAATCGTATTTGATGCGTCATCACATGCGAAATCACAGCTATCTTTGAACGATTGTTTACATACAGGGCTAAATTTTATACCTAACCTATTTTTTCTATTAATCAAATTTAGAGTGAATCCAATTGCATTTGTAGCTAACATAAAAATGGCATTTTTGATGATTGAGATAGACGAAAGTGAAAGGGATTTTACAAGATTTTTCTGGGATGAAAATCCAGGAATTGATTTAGAAAACAAACGGCTTGATATTTTCCGAATGACTAGGGTTTTATTTCGAGTAAAATCAAGTCCATTTCTTCTTGCAGCTACGATAAAGCATCATCTTAAAAAATATGTGGATATATTTCCTGATACCTTTAACCATCGTAACCAGTCATTGTATGTTGATGATTTTCTGTGTGGAAATGTCAGTGTCCAAGCAGCCTTGACGACCTGCATAGAAAGTAAAACAAATTTTGGAAGATGCAAGTATGGATCTTCGGAAATGGAGAACCAACTCTTCCGAGCTAAATCAAAGGTTAAAAATTTAAATTTTGAAGTATATGAACATAAAGAGTCATTGAACACGTTGATAGCTTCAAAGGTCTTAGGAGTTGGTTGGAATGAAAAATCTGATATTTTGATTCCAGCGATTTAGGAACATTTCTTTCTAAAAGAATTAATACAAAAGGATATTTGTTACAAGCCGCAGGTCGATTATTTGACCCAGGAGGTAGATTAAAACATTCGACCCTATCTGAATTCCAAAAACATCAAATGATGTTGCCAAAGGCAACGAACTTCAAGGGAGCAAGAAACATTCTTAATGAATGGAACGAAATTTGCAAGTCCAACAGAATTCAGCTATTCAGCGCGGAAGAGGGAACCGAATGGAACTTCATTCCACCCGCTTCTCCCCATTTCGGTGGATTGTGGGAAGTAAACATTAAGTCCATGAGACGCATTTTATTGAGGGTAGCGAAATCAGCTATCATGAACTTCGAAGAGTTAACTACGTTGATGGCACAAATCGAAGCAGTTCTGAATTCACGTCCCTTTGTCTCCACTTTCTTCGGACCCCAATGATTTTAACCCTTTGACCCCGGGGCATTTCTTGACGAACTGTGCAATTTCATCCTTTCCTGAACCTTATACTGCTTCGGATTCTTTGTCCTATCATTCCAGGTGGAAACTCGTTCAATCTCTGAGAGACAAATTTTGGAACCGTTGAGCACCGAATATCTGACCCATCTGCAGACCCGTGCTAAATGGAGTGAACAGAATCTTAACCTGATGGAGAATCAGCTCGTTCTTTTAAAGGATCCCAACACCAAGCCCCTGACTGGCCTATGGGGCGTATTCTTGAAGTATTTCCCGGTAGTGATGGTCTTGTAAGAGTAGTTAATGTGAAAACCTCAACAGGTATTTTTAAACGAGCCATCACAAAGGTAGTGCCTTTACCTATTCCAGTTGATCCTGCAACTGTAGAGAAGAACAATTGAACACATTTTACAATTTCTTGAACTTTAACTTTATATTATTCTATTTACATAATTGCTAATTTGATTTTCAGTATTATTGATAACTCATGTGATTTAAGAATTGCTAATTTTATTTCAGAATTATTGATGATGAATATGATTTGAGAATTGAATTCATAGGATTTTATTTTTATTATTTCACATTGCATGAATTTTATTTGTATTATTTCACATTGCATGAATTTTATTTGTATTATTTCATTTTGCATGAATTTTACTTAAATTACCTTAGAATTTGAATTATCTTAATGTAAACTCCGCAGGAGTTTAAGTGGGGAGTAATGGTAGAACCCCCCTCAGTATAGAGGGCGCTGCTTGTAATAACATGTGTTGTTGACACCAGAGATCTTCTGTACGTGACCGAGTGCAGACGCACTCCATATTCCATTAAACTTATTATTTAATCTTACACTTGTATTCGATGATTTATTGAAATTAATTGAGTCTAACGGATTGTGATGATATGAAAGTTGATTGATATAAAAGCATTCTACCACTGATTAACTGAACCACCGATGATAGTAACATTGGTGCATACGGCCTGTGAATCGGAAATTGATGAAAGAAACACAACCAAATGAAATAATTATCGGCGTTTTTTTCTTAAAAACTCTCCCCTCTGTTGTTGTGAAACATAGATAAACTCACTTCTAAGTTATATATATTTCAAAAATTCTAGTTGAGACTCTGTACAGAGGTCTGAGGTATATAGAGGCAAAATTTTATTGTAATAGAAGCATTTTTCATAAAAGGAGAATGTTTTGAAAATGGGTCATTCTATGTTCATTTTTTGTCAAAATATTGGACTTAAATAATTTTTTATCGTAATAATATTCTTAAAACAATTTTATATACATTTTCTAATCTAAGTGCCACTAAATATCATAAATATTATCCATTTATACACTTTTGCAAAATCACGGTTCCGAACGTAGTCGGATACTTTAATACAGTCAAAGTCAACTACAGTTTAATACAGTTCTTAAGCCAGTCAAATGTTTAAATAAATGCACAGATTAGATAAATGTTTTCAATAGATAATTCTGAAAGAAAAAAAGGAAAAGAAGGAATGCTTCTTTATTTCTGTTAATTATTTTTGATAATATATATAGGCAAAAGTCTGAAGAGTCACCGCCGCATATACAAAGAGCCGCCGTTTGCCGACCCCCGAGTTAGCCTATGCCCAACATAAGTGGATAAACTCACAAATCCAAAAAAGACATGATGTACAAAATGAAGGGAAGATAACAAATAGAATTAAATTGCTACTTAATGTGAATGCAGATGTGCGCTGAAGCTCTTTTTAAATGCTAAACTTCAAATGATAAACATTCGTTATATAATCTTTTCCATATAACTTCAATTCATTTTCTATTATGAAACAAAAAAATCATTTATAAATTTTAGTACTTGTATTTTACGTATAAAAGTACCATTTTAGTAAGATTCTTATCTGTTTCTTTCTAGAAGCTTGATGAGTAACTGAGTTGCAATTAGTGGCCTAAACTGCACCCCTGCAGCCCCCGCATCACGTTGTAAGTCAAGAATTCTAGGGGGCCCAAAGATTATGGTTTTGTAATCATTTGTAATGTCCTTGGGGCCCAAAAACTGCCTGTGCAGAAGGGAGGAAATCCTTAATATGCTTTGTTGCGCCACTGTTTTCAATAATGTTTCTTGTAACTAATAGGTTTCAATACCCAATTATCTTTGGAAAACGTTTCCATGACACATTTATATTCGAAACTACTTTATAATATAACTGTTACTTTTACCACACGCTTATTACGCTTCTAATATTTTCCACGACCCTGATACATTTGTTACACAGAGTGGTTCAGAAAAGATGGGGGAAACGTTAAGAGGTTATAGTATACACAAAAGAAAAATTTCATCTACGAATGCATGGTCTAAAATTAAATGTAAGCATGCTATTGGTTGCAACCAATAGCATGCTTACCTTTTATTGGATACGAGGTTGAAAATCTAGGAAACGAGGAGGAAACACTACATGAATATGTTCAATAATTAGTCAAAAGAGCGATCACCGATGGTAGAACAAGAAAACGAGCCATGGCAAAGAAGGGATTCCAGTCATATCGCGAACACCTCCAGCAGCATCCAAAAGTCCTGCGTTTAGGTCCTTTCCACAATCAGTACGAATCTCATACATCAGATTCTTCAGCAATCCCCACAAAAAGAAAATAAAACATAAGAGGTCAGAAGATCGTGGCGGCTAAGCTAATGGACCTCTTCACCCAATCCACCAGTTTGCAAAGTGAAATCCCGATAATTATCTACCTCTTGCTCAAAATATGCTGGAGCTTCATCGTGCTGGAATCACATACGACACCTGTTATTAGTTGGAACACCATCCAGTATATCTGTCAGCACCTCTTGCTGAAACAACCAATATTTGACCCCTCAAGGCTTTCCGGCAAAAGATGCGATCATGTTAAGTGATCACCGATGATTCTTGTTCAAACACTGGTGGAGAAACGTCGTCAATACATATGGGAATATGTGGCTTGTGTATTCATAAAATCCTAAGTATATTTATGCCTTCGTGGGTTGAGGCACACTAAGGCTAAGGCAATAAATCGTGAGCTTATTGATGAAAATCTCTAAAATCTCTCCGTCTCCAAAATTGCTTCGTGAGCACCAGCTTTTCTATAACTATATCAAATATTCATATCTTCATTCTTCTAACATCACTTTTGATATAAAAATATTTAATTGCCAGTCTAAAATAAAATTTGAATTATGCCGTTTATGAAAGAAATTTCAATTTACGTATTACAAATCGTATATTATTCATGTTTTTCAATTTTGATTTCCAAAGTTATAGTTAATAGTATCACTAAAAAATTAAGAATAATATAATGGGACGAAATATTATTTATAGCCAGTTAAAAAATATTACAAATTGTGAACTTAACATGTTTCAGAAACTTGAGATCATATACATAAGCTCTGAGTTCTTAAGTGTATTTTGCACTTCGTGGTACTGAACATGAACATCCAAGTAGGAGTTGCCAGGACGTGAAACAACTCGGCAAACAAAGAGAGACAGCAAAAAACAATAACAAAAAAAAAAAACACTAACAGATCTTTATTTTGAAATTATAACATAGAGCGAAAAAACGTCAGCACAGTAGGTTGCATTGTCCCATCGGATGGTGATACGTGAAACAATACATCTAGGTAACGGATGAATAAGAGAACAGATGAGGGCTTGAAGGATGGCTCTTTATTCCCTCTCAGCCATTTTCCTCGGATCATCTTTTGAACAAGGAGGAGACAGAAATATAAACACTGCCCCTTCCCAGACCCTTCCCAAGCTGGTTCGATTGGTGAGAGAGCAGTGTCAAATGGGGACTAATGAAACAACCGTACATCTTGCGGAGCACGTTGGCTGATGCGTGGAGAGTGCAGTCTGGCATTATCCCTCTGGTAAAAGGTATTGGGAGAGTTATCAGTCACAGAACATCATCCACATGTATAGTTGGGCCATAATAGGGCTCAAAATGCGATCCAGGGGTGACTTTACATCGTATAAGATGGTCCCAAAACCATGGTGCCACCTTGTCTCGTGATGAAACATTCTACACATGCTGCTGGATTGATCCTGTGGATCCAAACTTGTACACGGCGACTAACATTGGGCAACTAGAACCGTGTTTCATCTAGGAACACAATCATTTGTCATTCTGTTGTCTAAATCGCTATATCGAGCACCATTACATACAGAGTCATCTGTAATATGGTGTCAATGGAAATTTTCTTAATGAACGACATGTGCAGGAAAGCATCAAGGGTTTCATGCTCGTATTGCGAAATGGCGGCAGAAAGGACTTAAAGAGGCCTCCACCTCTTATCGGTGGAATCGTCGGTCCGCAAATCACTCTGGATGCATTGACACACGTCTTGTATTCAAGACGGTAATTTTGAGGTAAAAATTTTGTATATCAAAGTGTATTTTAGTACGTCATAAATAAAATGATTCAAGGTGACATCCATAAAAAATGCAAAAAGAAAAATAGCTCTTTTTTCATTCCAGTTTGGCTTATGATAACTAAGTACATTATCATAAACTTCAGAGGTTGTGAATTTTCTGTAAAGACTGTGAAGTTGCCGATAATGTGTTTGTTTATCATAGATTGTGAACCCTTTCAAAGACTTTCAAGTTTATGATATTATGTGTGATAATCATAATGCATAAGTATATTTTTAAGATTATGAGGATTATAAGAGTTTATGTAGTTGCGCTATAAGTTCTAACACTTTCAGAAAAATTAATAAATAAATGCATCTAGTAATAAAGTTATTGAAAAATACTGTGACTTCTATAAATAGCTTAAACGTTAATGCAAAAAGCGTTTTGAAACCAAGCATCAAAATTACAGAAAAATAAATACTCATCTTTAACAACAAAATAATACGTAATTACATTAATATCCATATTACTAAGCATTAGAAATTTTAAGCTCATTTTTTGAATAAAACATTTTGATTATTAAAGTTTTTCATGTTATAATATCACTTTTCATTACATTAAGTCCCTCTTTTAGTTTGAATGAATTAAAACCAATCTCTTTCTCAAACCAAAGTTTTTCTCAAATCAAAGAAATCAATATTTTATTAAATGAATATTTTTTCCGTAATTTTGGGTTAGCTAGATTCAAACCTCGCCATAAGTACCTTTTTGGCAGCAGCATGAGGTAGCATGTATAAAAGCTACCTAACCTACTGTTAGTTGCTGCTGTGTGATTTTACAGATTTACGAGAATGAAGAAATAAAGCTGCATATGGTGTTACTTCGTTTGAAGCTCTGATAGCAGCATTTTTTTTTATTCATCCTAACTGAATAGTGCATTCTTTTTCTTTCTGGACAACCGAAATTTTACGCTGTAAAAATCTGTGGGAAATAACATCCAAGATCTGTTATATGCTGAAAATAATAATTTAAAAAGCATGAGAAAAAATTTATAGATCATACGTAAAATAGAAAATGATAAACTATATTAATATGAATGTTATCAATATTTGAAAGTTTTTCTTAAAGGATAATTACGTATTAGCCTGTCGACCAGTAATTCAGTGAAGATTTTGAAGAATTTGCACAATTTATAAACAAGAGGCTTGGGAACATTTTCTTTCATTGATTAATGAATATTACGGCATTTGGCGAGAGTTTTTGATTTGGCGAAATTGATAGACATATTAATACTTACCTATTATCCCACCGAAGCGTTTAACTGAATATAAATATGATCTATTTTGTTTGTCAGAAGATATTTGGAGTAAATTTTGTAGTAAATTAATTCAATATGCGTCATGCATTTCTAATTTTTATATCCAAAATAGAAGATATTCAGTGACGACTTAAGGCCGGGGGTGGGGGCATTAAGTCGATCACGGTCGACCGGTGGACCGCCAAGACATTTTGGGGTGACCGCCTTCTCATAAAACCTTAGACGCGCATACTAAAAGAAAGACAGATGCTTATCAAGATAATAGAAACACCCGTGAATAAAACTCCAACCCAAATTTGAGAAACGTTTTCAAGAATTTACTACACTAGAATCACACAAAAGTTGCATTCATGGGTTATCCGTTTAATAGTGTTGATGTGAAAAATATAACTAAATATATGTTACATGTTCTCTTTAGCTCTCGAGGAAAACGAAGCTTTTCTCTTTCTAAAGGGCGTACTTTGTGAAGAATAACTTTTGGAATGTATTAGTCGAAGTAAAGTATCCCAAATTTAAAAAAGCTGCAATTCATTTAAAATCGTTCTTTCGCTCTACCTACCAGTGTGTGACAAATCTATACGGAACTTTATCACTAACCTTCTGAGTCGTCCTTTTTAGGGAAATTTAATTCCCTGCCTATTTCCAATCAACTCCAAAAAGCGGACGGGATTCCTTGTTATGCAGATTAGATAAAATATTTAAGTCAAACGGAATAGTAAAGTTAGAGCAGTAGGAGATAGAGATTGAAGCAGAAAGTTATAGTGAAGTTAAATTGAAGATTTCTTGTTGGATGATTTAATCTCAGATAAAAGCTGAGCTGAGCTGAATTGCAGTGTGGTAAATATTAGTCTTATTGCGAATGAAATTAAAATTAAATGTTCAATAAGAACATAGAATATAATTCTGGGATCTCTTATCGTGGTTATCTCTGCGTGATCGTTATTTAATTGTTAATTAATTGGATCATTAATTAAGTTAATTTAAAGGATATTACCTTTAAAACCTCATAATACTAGTTAGATATATTTGTTAATAAGTCTTTGATTCTATTTGGATAAGATAACCAAATAAAGAAAGTTGTTTATAAAAATGGCTACTAGTTCTTATCTGAATCTTATTTATTCTCGTTCTCAAAGTGAGGTCCAAGGAGACCTTCACAATGGCGCCCAACGAATAAATCCCGAGAATAGAGTCGGATCCAGTTTTAGAATCATTCCGGAACAATATTTTTCGGGTATTGAGAACATAGATGATTTTTTGGAGAATATTGATCATAATCTCGCTTATTATGAGATACCTGCACAACTAGCATGTGCTTACTTGAAGGGTCATCTCAAAGGACGGGTACTCGACTGGTTCGAAGTTCTTGGTTATAGGGTCATTGAACATAAGACAACAGACTACGCGCACTTAAAACGGGCATTGTCGGAACAATTCCCCGTGGTCAGAAACAGGTCGGGACTAGAAACGCGATTTTATTCCTCATCGCAAAGGCGTGATCAGCAGCCTTCGGACTTTATTTATGAATTATTGAAAATTCATAAGGTCCTTAAGCTAGAAATGTCGGAGGAAAAATTAATTGATCATGTTGTTAGTCGATTAGAACCTCAAATTTTGGATTATAAACAAATTGGACAACAAATAAAACTCCGACTGAGTTGTTTTTGGGAAGGAAAATCATAACTCCGTTTAGCAAGCTCATAAATGTTACGGAGGATACGAAATATGTTGGTAGGAACATCGAAAGATTATTCGATGAGGCAAGACGAAATATGCGAAAAAAGCATAAGTCTTGGGAAAAATATTACAATCGCAGAAGGAGGGATGTTCACATCAAAGTGAACGATTTAGTTTTAATTCAAGCACATTTCTTAAGTGCTGCGGGTAGAAAACAGGTTGGAAAATTTATGCCTAAGTTTGAAGGTCCCTATAGAGTTTTGGAACTCAACGGCAATAATTTAATTGTTTGGAAAAGCGGGAAAGAGTAAGAGTTAACATTGATCAGGTTCGAGTGTACCGACCTCGACAGACAGACACGATTAGTTCGGATAGTCCGGTAGAAACTCTGTATGACGAACAAGAAGTTAGTCATGGGTCGAATAGATCGAAGCAAGGGCAGTTTAAAGAGCATAGGAAAACCTCTAGTCAGGAAAGTGAGGGGTGTAGATCACGGCAGGGTAACACCACACGGGAGATCCCCAGAAATAAACGAAAAATGAGTGATAAGGAATCGAAGGACCGAGTTTTAAAACGATCCAAGATATGCAGGAAGAGATCATTGCAAGGGTCTGAGCACCAGGACCGGAAAAGACGCGCTCCTGAGCAAAGGCAGGGAGTCAAGAGGTCGATCCCATCCTCGATCTCGTCCAGGACTTACAAGTTTAAGAGAACTAATACCTCTTCACCAGGAGTAGAGTCCATTGCAGGTCCATCAAGGTTTCCTGATCGGAGAAGGACTGCTTCGACTACAATCGGATCCCGAACGGAAGGTAGTGGACGTGATGACCAAACCCGCCAGACCAGAGCGACAACGAGAGGACGCAACAAACAAGCGGAGAAACCAGTCCGGTCAAGTCAAGCCACTACAAGGAGCCGACTGAGGGCCAACGACGGAATTCCTGAGGAGTTGAGAAACATCGAAATCAACGTCATCCCTCACAGCAAAATAAGGAGAAGTAGCCTCAGTATGGATGCGTTGGATGGAGATCCAGTACATAGGATTTAACAGACAAATACCAGGTTGTATTGTTTCTTTATCTTCGCGGTACGAACAAGTGAAGAATTTTTGCAATTGAAGCAAGTCACGGGCGGACTCTAAAATTAAGAAGCCTGGCAAAAGTGGACACTGCATTGTGTGTGTTTTTTTTCTATACCAGAAAAAAACGGCTTTTGTGTTAATTTTTTGTATTTTGGAGAAAACATCTGTAAATTTTGCATTTGTTTACTTCGATGTATAACTTCGCTAAGATGCGACAATTCATTTGGTTGTTTGTGTTATTTGTTTATTGTGAAATGATTATTATTGTATGATGTGTATATATTTGTGTATATTTCGTTTCAAATCTGGTGACTTGGAGCGCGGCGAAGTTAGATAGGATTAACCATTAACGCTAACTAGCGCATAAAGTTTTTCGAATGGGAAGGCAAAAGAACCAGATATTTATTGTATATGAAATTCATGTAACAAGTGTATAAATTCATGTCTGTTTTTACCTACCACTCAAATGAAAATTAATCTTTCAGGGTAGCTGACCCTGAAGTCCTCGATGTTCCAGTGCCACAGAAGAATGAATTTATTTTTATGTATAGTGTTTAAGTAAACTCTATGGGGCTGGTTTTTTACCACCACTAGGGTGGTTTTTCCCACGCCTCCGTCGCCGAATGGATAGTGCAGGGATTAATTGAAACTTGTGAAGTATTATGAGGTTTAGCAATTAATTATAAATCGTAATTTTGTCCTTTTTCCTTAAGGAATGAGTTTCAGTAATATGCAGTTAGAAGTTAAAGTCGTCGGAACTATAAGACAAAGATAGGAATTACGTAATTTATTTTCAGGACATATGAGTCCTTCGAATAAATCCCGTTTCCTTTTTGGAAGGGGTTGTGACAAATCTATACGGAACTTTATCACTAACCTTCTGAGTCGTCCTTTTTAGGGAAATTTAATTCCCTACCTATTTCCAATCAACTCCAAAAAGCGGACGGGATTCCATGTTATGCAGATTAGATAAAGTATTTAAGTCAAACGGAATAGTAAAGTTAGAGCAGTAGGAGATAGAGATTGAAGCAGAAAGTTATAGTGAAGTTAAATTGAAGATTTCTTGTTGGATGATTTAATCTCAGATAAAAGCTGAGCTGAGCTGAATTGCAGTGTGGTAAATATTAGTCTTATTATTGCGAATAAAATTAAAATTAAATGTTCAATAAGAACATAGAATATAATTCTGGGATCTCTTATCGTGGTAATCTCTGCGTAATCGTTATTTAATTGTTAATTAATTGATCATTAATTAAGTTAAGTTAAAGGATATTACCTTTAAAACCTCATAATACTAGTTAGATATATTTGTTAATAAGTCTTTGGTTCTATTTGGATAAGATAACCAAATAAAGAAAGCTATTTATAAAAATAGCTACTAGTTCTTATCTGAATCCTATTTATTCTCGTTCTCAAAGTGAGGTCCAAGGAGACCTTCACAAGTGTAAACCTACATTTTCAACGAAGAATATAATTAAGACAACATATTCCAGTTTCACAGACTGCCACTTAGAATACAGTGTAAGATTAGCAGTTAGTAATTGTGACAAATCTGTACGGAACCTTTCCACTAATATTCTTAGGCGTCTTTTTGGGGATTATAAATTCGCGTATATTTCCAATCAACTCCAAAAAGATGAACGGGATATGCAAAGTAGGTAAGATATTTAAGTCGAGTGTTGTAAGCTAGCAGGCATGATGAGGAAGGCTATTAAGCCAGCAACAGTGACCTCAAATTTAGAGGATTCCAGGATATTAAGATAATGAAGACGTAGTGCCGCTATTCTATTGAAGAACGAGAAAGCTGATATAACCAGCGGAAACTGTAATTTATGTACGCTTAAATTAAGCGTTAGTTTAGTCAAATTAGTTAAAGTTAATGAAAGTTAATAATTCGAGTACGTGTATTTCTCGAACCTCCTATTTCGGTAGACCTTACTTGATCTTGAGCATAATTATTAATTAATTGCATAATTCTTAATTTAATTTAATATAAAAGGTAAATCCCTTTATTTGACGTAACATAGAAGCATTATATGTTATTAGAATTTTTTTTGAGACTTGAAATAATAAATTATTATTATTATACAAAATGGCTCTTGGTGATTCTTTGCCTCAAATTAATCTTGGTGTCCAGGGTGATACCCAGGGGGGGGTTCTCCACATAATTATATACCAAGGTATTCAAGATTGGGGCGGATAAAATGAAGACTAAGTCGTCTATTGAGACTATAGCTATAAGAACTAATTTTAAATGAAAATTATTTAATCTGTGATGCATTGTGAATTGTTTGAAAATGCATCATTTAATATTAAATTTATGTCAATAATTATTATGTTCGCATTTTGCGTTTTACTTAAAACGTAGTTTTAAAAGAGTAGGTTTTTCTGCTGCAGTTATGTAGTTAAGTACAAACTGTATTTATTATTGTTATAATACAAATATTGTGTTGAGGTTTTTTTTTTGCTCATCGCACCTACGTCGCATGGTGGACTGCAACACCTTAAAAAAATTTAAAGTAAACCGTGCCATGTAAAAGTCTGCCCACCCCTGTCTTAAGGCATGGAGTAAATGGCCCAGGGTCTCGGCCACAAAGGGGGTTCTTGTTTCGTTCTTGACTCAACCTTAAGAAGAACATAATTCGAATAATTTCAACGATCAAATGTTATTTCCTGTTGTATTCTCCGTAAAGCTGGGAATTTCGAACGATATGTCAACTGGCTGCATGAGATGACCGTCATCAATATATAAGCCTTGGCTACCACCCTTCACCATCACTACTCATTCAGTTAAAAGACGGCAGACGGTTGAGCCGGCTTGTGATTGTAAGTCATGTGCATTTATTTGTTTTGCGTTATTGTTTGCACGAGTATTTGACAACGTATGCTATGTACTGTCTTCTTTTAAAGGTCATAGATGGGGCCTACCTTCTGTATAGGGGCTTAGGGCTTACTTATGTGTTGGGGCTCAGGGCCTCAAGAAGTCTTGAGACGTCCCTGAAGATATGTATTTTCTGAAGTTCTTGACTCGTCTTTCACGTTATAGATTATTGCTTTAAAGTTACTTAAGTTTCTTATTATATAAGATCTATTTCATTAAAAACACAATTTGTTCACAGCTCAAAACAAACACGAAACAGACTGAACATTAAATAGCTCTTACTTAAATAAAATACACTCACTTCCAAAAGTTAAGCATGGAGAGAGGAAAATGCTAATTTCCGGAAGACAATCAGAATTGAAGAGGATGCAATGTGCTGCAGAGGTAGATGGAAGTATGCAAATATGTTAGGCAACAGCCAATCGTGTTTTCATGTCAAGAAATATGCAAAAAAGTCAGTCTTATAAGAAGCCAGCTTTATGAAAGGTTACAGAAGTTGATTGTA
The DNA here is from genome assembly GCA_019973935.1 of Trichonephila clavipes. Lineage (NCBI taxonomy): Eukaryota > Metazoa > Arthropoda > Arachnida > Araneae > Nephilidae > Trichonephila > Trichonephila clavipes. The sequence goes on from BMAU01020003.1 coordinate 422,759, forward strand.
AGTGCTGATAGAATGTGTTTAAAACTTTCGTACAATTTGTTTTCAAGACATACGTGTTTCTATGACTTCCAGAAAACGAATGGAAGATTCTGAGCGCTGGCGTGCTGTGGGGCGCATTGAAGCAGGACAGTCGATCACAGATATTGCTCTTTTCTTCGGCGTTCATCATTCTGTAACTTTACGTTTATGGAAACAATTTCAAACCACACAGACAGTTGCCTGAAGGCCCATAGGTGGTCGCCCAAAGGTTACAACCCCCGTGGAAGATCGATATATTGTTATTGTAGACAGGCGGAATCGCAGAGCAATCTCCACACGTGTGACATCTATGTTTACAGCGTCCATTGGTAAGGCTATATCTGCAGCTACTGTACGCCGAAGATTACATATGAACAGACTGTATGCCCGGGTACATCGAGTTTGTGTTCCTCTATCCGTCCAATCAAGAGGAGCACGATTAAAGAGGTGCCGGGAACATAGCAATTGGACTGTGCCTCACTGGGGCAATGTCATGTTTACTGATGAGTCAAGATTTGCTCTGGAGCCAGATGACAAGCGTATAAGGATATGACGTAAAGAAGGAACACGCAATCAGCCCCAAAACATCTCCGGACATCACGCATTCCGAGGCGGAAGCATTATGGTTTGGGCAGGGATTTCATTAGGATACCGCACTGACCTGCACATCTTTAAACGAGGTTCTGTGACGGCTGCCCGGTATCAAGATGAAGTCCTAGAACCCATTGTGAGATTGTACGCTGCAGCAGTTGGCCCTACTTTTGTTTTAATGGACGATAACGCACGTCCCCATAGAGCTGACATCATCGATGACTACCTGGAGAGTGAAGAAATTGCGCGTATGGCGTCGCCAGCATATTCGCCCTACCTTAATCCCATTGAAAATCTTTGGGATGCTCCCGGCCGTGCTGTATCTTCACGTTTCCCACCTCCAGCCACTCTTATTAAGCTGGAAACTGCTCTACAAGAAGAATGGCGATTGCTTAATTCTGTGGTGGTTGACCACCTAATTGAAAGCATGGTTAGAAGGTGTAAATCTTGCATACAGATGAAGGGGGATCACATACCCTATTAATGTCCTTTTTTTCATTTTATGCTGTTTATTTTCTCTTTATACATAATTCTGTTTAAGACTCCAGTATGACATTATCTGATAACTTCCAAAAATTTAATATTGTTTTCATGTATATAATTATTTATTTTGTTTTATGTATAAATATATATGCTACTTTACTGTCAAATTTTGTGTCAATCAAAGCTGTATTTTTTTTTTTTTTTTTTTTTTTGCATTTTACATCTTCGTGCTTAACTTTTGGAAGTGAGTGTACATTAAGGTGCGTAAACATCTGCACGTCGAACTGTTCGAACAGTTCGACGTGCAGATGCTTACATACTTTTAAACTCCGAACTAACTACTCACAAGCTGCTTGGAACGAACCACTTCCTGTCGATTTTTGACTGACACCAAATTCGGTGGAGTTAGCAATTCAGAATGGGATGGCGTCGTGAGTTGTTCGCTGGTTTCCCTTCAGCTCACAAACTTCCAACTCGTACTGATAGCTGTTGAACAATTGCGGTAAGGATGGCGATCTGAGATCGATTAATCAAAAAATCGATTTCTAGGGCCAAAAAATGCGATTTTTTAAATCCATACGTAGCATTGAATCGATATTTCATCCTAGAAAATCGGCGTTCGATTTTTTTCCGTTTTGGTAAAAACCATAAAAAACGAAGAATTTAAGCACTATTCATCTCAGACAGTTGTGAACCTGAGGTATGATCCTATACTTTACTGGAAAGAACAAAAAAAACTCTATCATCACGTTCTCTCAATAGCCATGATCTATATGAGTATCGTGGGATCATCTGTTCCTTGTGAGCGCCTATTTTCGATTGCCGCAACATCGCAAGTGATGAGCGGAACCACTTGGATCCCAGTAGACTTGAGAGACTGTTATTTTTAAAAAGTATAGATATTAAGCATTGGGAACTATAAGCTATATACAATCTATTTTCTAAACTTTTTAATGTAACAAATACATTTAGAAAATAAATGCCTTCTTTTATACCTGATACTTTGATATGGTAATAAAAATAATTGTAATTGTCTAATTCTCTGAACTAAAAAAAATCCCTTGATTTTATTGATAAGAGATCGTTTATTAAGGTATTTTTCTTGTTTTTTATATAATGGATTTACATTTACATATTGTAAATGCAGACTTGAGGGAAAAAATCGTTTTTTTAGAAATCGATCCTTTAGACCTCATTTTTTTGTGAATCGATTCATCAGGTTACGATTCGAATCGATTTGAAAATCAATCTTTTTCGGAAAGAATCGCCATCCCTAGATTGCGGGTGATTTGAGTATGCTTCGGGGTTTTTTTTACCTCATTGAACGCTGGAAGTTCATTGTGCAACAGTGATGACACAGCTAGCTAGTATATATTTAAATTTATTTAAAGACATCACACCACAGAAAATATACGAAAAATAATAGGTATCGCGTTACACATGACTAATACAAAACAGTCCGGCTAATGTTATCCCTAAGGATTAAGATTAGACAAAGAGTTCTCTCGGAGTCTGCTAGGGGACGTTGTTGGGTCCGTTACAATTGTAAAATAATTTCAAAGAACGTTTCGGCTTGCTTGCTTGCTTGATTGATTGATTGAATATTAACGTCGCACGGTTCAGCTACACGAGGGCTTTTGGCGACGGACCACGTAATTTTGAACCATGGTCAAGTGACGTGGACGACACCTGAGCTGGCACCCCCTCTCCTAACTACCACACCACGCCAACGGGAGGACGTTTCAGCTCTCGACAGATTTAACGTGCATCGCTGCCCTACACGGCGGGTCTTTAGTGGTACTGGGCTCGAACTCGTGACAAGGCAAGCCACGATCCGATACCTATACCACTCGGCTACCGCGGCCACACGTTTCGGCTTGCAACCTTTACAAACTGTCAAACTGCTAAGTATGACAAAATTAAGCCTCTACTTGAAGGAACAAATAATGAGTTAAACAGAAAGGGAGGGAAGGGAATTCCAACTAAATTGATGTACAAATTAATGATTAAATTTTAATCTAGACTTGATGCATGCGTCATTAAATTAACTTAAGCTACCAGATGTGAAGACCATTATACAATTCTCTCAACGTAAATTAGACGAATCTTTCTTTTCCTAATCGTATAGCTGATTTTTTCTGTTGATAACTTTTGAGAAAAACGTTATGCACAAAATTAAGGAAATTGAAATTCTTTCTAATTCTTGGTATACATGAATATCAGAAAAATAATTAATCACTGTCTTTCAGCCATTTTCAATTATTGCATAAAGTTCCTTGTTTTCATATCTAAAATGTTATAGGCCTTTATTGAAATGCAATAAAATGTATCCGAAAACATATGAAATCTGAAAGATTTCTTACAAGCATACGTTCTTCTTCCACTTTAAAAAAGGATTTTATGTTTTAATGCATGTAATTCATCAGCGCGTTTTCAAATTCAAAATATTTTCTAGAATATCGGAGGGAAAATGCCACAGCCTGATAAAAACTTCTTATTTTTATTTTTTCCTATGAACTTAACTGACTTCTAATAAATGTAATAAATTATGCAAATTAATAATTTTAATTAACTTATTTCAAGTTAATGATTTCAAAATACCGTATGTTTCCGTGCATAATCCGAGAATTTTGGAACTTTTTAAATTTACAAGTAAGGGAATCAGCTTACACATGTGAATCCGCTTATTTCTGAAAATATTTACGTGGCTTTAGAAAAACGGGATTTTTTTACATTTTCTGTTAGCCATGCACAAAAATTTTTGATCCTTTGACTTTTTCGATGTTTTGAATGAGGCTTTGAATAGGACTAGTAATAAAAAAGTCAAAGAAATTCTTCAAAATCAGTGTCTGAATCAGAGTTTCCGAATAGTTCGTAAAACTAACATTCACAATTGGGATGTCTGAATGCATATTGATTGAATATTAACGTCGCACGACTGAATGCATATAATTATCATACAGTATAATTATATTTTTTCCTGGATATGAAACATCGTTCGAGGTAACAAATGTATAATCAAGTATAGTATCAAGATAGCCTAGTACAGTGTTTCTCGAACTATGAGGTGCGCCCTGGGGGGGGCATGATAACCCTATGGGGGGGGCGTGAAGATGTTGAAAAGTCGAAAACAAAAGATTATTTTTAAAAAATTATTAATTTATTGAAAGTAAACAAACCACAGTATGACATAATAAAAAAATACTCATTTAACTGATGTAATACACTTATAAATATATCAGTACTGTGCAATGTATTTTAAAGTTAATTTAACAATACTAAGTCAAGAACAAGTTTATTAATTACCAGTGACCCCCCATGGGTTTGTCATACATAAAATAATATGCAAAAATTAACATTTACTATGACTTAAAAATTACGCGATTTGTTCCCCAATGCCACAGCTTAACACGTAAACGAGCGTATGTGGTGTATTTGGGGGTAGAAAGTTAATAAATGAGCAAATCCTTCGTAAACACTTTTCAAGTTCTATTGCTTTCTAAAGCCTTTGGAATAATTTTGTCGATGGCAGTTCACTGAAAAGATCGTACTTTGGTAAGACGTATGTATACGTCCAAGGTAGTTAACGCATTAGCTGATTGAGACGTTTATATACGCAGGCGGCACTTAAGAGGTTAAAGTCGTATTATAGGTTTAAAGTGTATTATTATTAAATTCGATGCATTGTTTTTCTATGGAGGGGGGGGCGATGAAAATTATGATTGAATATTGGATCGCAAATATTGAAAATTTGAGAAGCACTGGTCTAGTATAAATACACTGGTGTAGCTAGTTCTGGGCCGCGTATCAAAGCTCCTTCAGGGCCTTATTTTAGAAAAGAAAGCCCTATTAGTGGTACTGTAGTTACACATGTTGGGGCCCTGTAGCTTGAGGGCCCCGTATTATTGATACGGAGATTGCTACGTCCCTGTATATACATAGTGAATAGGTTTACCACTGATGAGGTGCTGGTAAGGCATGATTACTGATGCGAAGGCTACGTTAGGACGACATTGGGATGCTTGTTATATGGAGCCTTTATAGGTCACTATAGGTGTGAAAGCGCACAAGTCAATTTAGAAACCAAGCTGAGTGAAAGTCTGGAAGTCTCTTGGAGAGTCTGTGTTGGAAAGCTGTGTGTCGTATTGTTCTGTCTTAGATACTTTCCCACGTGAAACTACGTGACCATTGCGAAATCCTTAGTTCTCTAACAGAAAATCGGTCCTTTGATGGATACCTCCGTAATAGTGTTTAGTTACGTGATAACCAGTTATGAAAGTGCCTAATTGGAAAAATATGTTAGTTTCAAATTGGATTTCCAGAAAAAGTATCTACATTGGCCTCGAGCATTTTACGTTACAGCAACTTGATATTGCAAAATATTCTACCTGCTTGACAACATTTTCGCACTCTTAAAGATAAGTTGTAAAATTACGGGATTTTTTTAAAATTCGGCTTATATACGAATGTTGATCTTTGGGTAAGTTTTTGAAGAAAAAAACCACACTCTCGGATGTGATACACGGATCGGCTTACACTCAAAAATATACGGTAAACCGTTGATTGGAATAAAAAGAATTAATAAATTTAAAATTAACAATTTAAAAAGTTAATTTTACAAATACAAGAGAATTCTATGCATATATAGGTACTGTATTTAGAATTATAGCTTTATTTTATAGTTCAAGGTTATATTATTTTAGATGGAGGATCTTTAAAAGCTCAAATCTAGTAATTAAAGCAGATTTTCTGACGGGCGTATTGAAAAAAACTATTCTAATTTTTGTGACATACACCCGTTCATAGCAACCAATAAGATGAGGGTATTGACCTCAGATTCATCAGTTGCTCTCGGGTGTTTTCACACCAAAAGGAGTCCAGCTGTCTTGCCTTTTCCGAGAAATGAGTTCCTATTTTCGTGATCATCTTTCGCAATCTAAGGATCTTATCTCCATCGATATAGCTTTTGAAAATCTTATAGTAAAAAAAAAAAGAAAGCGAAAGAGACCGGAGTAAGTTCCCCTAAAGTAGCAGATCACCGCATTGGTACAAAGATCATTTCCCATAATCAGTATCTAAAGGGGTTGCCTTTGGCTCAAAGTTCGAAAAGACGAATGCTGTGCGTAGAAACTGAGATCGTCCCGCGTCATAAATGACGCTAAACAGTCCAGTTACTAATTTGTTTCGGGTCTAAAAGTGGTTTTTATTTATTTAATGATTATTTTTGTAAGCGAGAAATTCGTTGGGTTCAAATTCTACCTCGAGTTAGATGAAATATTAGAATGATTGATTGCATCGCTGTCATTGCATTGCTGTCGCTGAACTGATTGAAATAATCACTCCATATTTTGTATGATGTATTCACTGGAATAAGAATTATCTGCAGTCTTTACAATTGCTGTACAAATTGCTTGTGACAGTAATAGTCAATAATTTATGAGTTTACACGAAATCAGTAATTGATATGTGCATATGTTTTCTTATGACAGCACGTATTTAATTGGAGCTCGTTACGTTGACAGTTGATAACTCACTAGCAATTACATAAAATTTTCTGCCAACCAGAAAAATTAACATACATGTGTAAATTCACAATAGTACAGAATCAGATAATCAGAAATCACCCAAATATTGAACACATTAATTTAAATCCATAATCTCAATCTTGCAATGAACTTGATAAATGAAACAAAAAGTCACTGTCAAATGTTTGACTTCATACTGTTACTTCTCTAATGAATAGCCTTCCAGGAGCCTCGAAAGTTTCTATTGAAATAATCCTCCTAGAATCTTCTGAAGTATTCTAGGGTCATATAGACTTTTGTCCTCAAATTTGTCAACATTTAGTGATCAAATTTGTCACCAAGGTCAATCTTTCTCTCACTTCAAATTACTAAATAACATTCTCTCTTGGATTTCAAACAATTTTCCTATCACAATATCTTTTCGAAAGAGAAGCGAACAAAGCTCGAAATTTTCCATAACACTATTGCCACTAGCAACGAATATCGAAATTCTGAACTATAGCAAGTGACGAATACTACACCAGAATCCGTTGTATTTTTATATATAACATCTAAATTACAGCGTTTCTAATATAACCGTCTGTATTACCAAAGAATTATTGATCAATCGTTCATAGCATGAAGTACAAGAGATCGCCGTTTCCGTGGAAGATAGCCGTGTGAGAAATGAAAGGTTCTCTCATTCTCGCCTAGAGATGTGGGAGGAAGGGAAGGATGACTAGCCATATCCAAAAACACTCAATTTATTTATCACACTATCAACAACACAAGTTCAAGCAATCATAAATAAGAGATGCGTCCAGTCGAAACAATATGTGGATAAATAACGAGGTACACGAAGTATGAGAAGACTTTAAATACTTAAGAACTTACTTCAGGTTCGAATCTCCTTTATATCGCTTAATATCTGATCCTCTAGTAATCATACTATTTCATTAAAGCTTGAAAGCCTAGACTAGATATAGCATACTTAATTTAAATAATAATGTTTTCTTCTTCAGAGGATTCGTTGGAAATAAAATAGTTTTCAAAGACCAAAGATTTCCCAAGAGGACATATTATTAGAAAGGACGCGGTAAAGCTATCACAACCGCAAAGGCAAAATATGCTTGTGTACTTTAACATCCAGTAAAGATCAATAAAACAACCAAAGATATTAATTTATACTACATAAAATGCATATGAATTTATTTATTCGTCTACTTTTATTCATATCATTCTATTAAGTGTCTTTATCTACTTATAAATCATGAAAATAAAATTCAAAAGTTTATCAAAATATTTCTAGTCGTACTTATTCAAACATTTAAATGTTTCATCTCCATATAATCTATGTCTGTTTATTCTTCCTTTTTACTTTTGAATGTAAATGTAGCCTCTTTTGAAATAATTTTCTCTTGCAACAGTAATAAGAAACTTTTTAAGCAAAAAAACTTTTAAAAATCAATCAACTCAATTTTTGAATGAGTTTTTTCCAGTCGCATGCTCTCTACACAAGCTGTTTCACCCAATTATATAACAACATTTTCTAGAATTTTAAGGTATCCGACTACGCTCGGAACCGTGATTTTGCAAAAGTGCATAATTGAATAATTTTCATGACATTTAATGTCACTTAGATTAGAATACATGTATACAATTGTTTTAAGGACATTTTGACAAAAAAAATTATTTAAATGCAATATTTTGGCAAAAAATTAACTTAGAATAATCTTTTTTCCAAATGTTCTCCTTTTGTGAAAAATGCTTCCATTATAATAATATTTTGCCTGAATATAGCTCAGACCTCTCTACAGAGGCTCAACTAGAATTTTTGAAATATATAACTTAGAAATGGGTTTATTCATGTTTTATAACAACAGAGGGGAGAAATTTTAAGAAAAAAACGCCGATAATTATTTCAATTGGTTGTAACTATTATGAATTTTTCAAAACTCATAGTTGAGCCTCTGTAAAGAGGTCTTAGCTATAAACAGGCAAAATATTATTATAATTGAAGCATTTTTCACAAAAGGAGAACATTTTAAAAAAAGATTATTCTAAGTTAATTTTTTGCCAAAATATTGTATTTAAATACATTTTTTTGTCAAAATGTCCTTAAAACAATTTTATACATGTAGTCTAATCTAAGTGACACTAAATATTATGAAAATTATCCATTTATACGCTTTTTTAAAATCACGGCTCCGAACGTAGTCGGATACCTAAATTATTTGATGACTTGAACTACTTATTGATTACTCGATATGCTTAAGGAATCCATTAATGCAACCTCATAAGATTAATCTTATGATAGAATATTCTGTATAATTAGCTTTAATCCTCAATATTTTCTGCAGAGAGATTTGAATCTACATACATTGGAAATGTTAACAAATAACGAAGGTACTGGACTTTTCTTTTGAATCGAAATGGTAGGTTAAATTTCCAATTACATTGAAAATAGTTTGACTCGACACTGAAGGAACCGGCATATTTTTTTGTGTTAAAAGAATTTCGTGTTGAAGAATATTGCAAAAAAGATACATATATTTAGCAAAATTAAGTTTCTGACATCGTTAACTTCATCAAAATACAACGAATTAAATGGGCAGGTCACGTTGTCAGAATGGACGAAGACCACACCACTAAAAATGTCTTCAATATCCAACCAACTGGCACACGAAGAAAGGGCAGGTCAAATCCTAGATGGATTGATGGTCTTCCTGAGGAAGGAAGTTTACTAGAGTACATTTTGTTTACATGGATATGTATATATGCACGTATTCATTAAAAATCAATGCAACAAAAACATTCACAAGAACTGAACATTCACAAGAAGTTACTAAAATTTAATGCAAAATTTTAAAGTTTTGTGAAAAATAAAGTATATTTATTGAATTTTTAGAAGAATAATCTACTATTTTTCTTTGCATTGTCTTTTTCAGCATCACATTGTCAACAAATTGTTCAATGTCGTCCATTTTGTTATTCATTTCATCTTTGGAATGTATGTCTAAATAACTGAGCAAACTTTTCATGATGTTCCTCATTTTCCACGACGTGAGAACATGAGCCGTATTATTCATTTAATTTTTGTCTTCCTCATTTGCTTCAATGATATTTTTTTAACTTTGAGCAAACTCCAAAATGTCTTTGTCTGCCATAATTGGGGTCGTTCACACATTATTATTATCTACTGTAACGAACTCTTCGATGATACAGTCCAATAATACAGAAAATAATGTGGAACCACCTCTCTTTCATTTCACACCCCTCTTAAATCTTTGGTGTTTTCCGTATTTTGTTCATTCCCAGAGGGGAAATCTTTTCATGTTAAGCGATTTTCGTTTCATGTTAAAAGAAAAAAATGCATAGTAGTTTGTCGGAGTCGTTGTATTATTTCGTGTTAACCGGTATTTCGTCTGATTCGTTTTCGTATTAAACGTATTTCATTGTACATATAAAATAAAACCTTTTAAAATGAAAAAGGTAAAAACTACAGAAATGATTTTATGTATGCATAATTACATCAGTGGAATTATTATTACTATTTTTTTAAATTACAAACTTTTGGTTATGGTTACTATTTTTTTAATGACTGTTGCACTTTGAAGTGGGTTTTTGTGAAATTCTTTCTAGAATTTCATAGTTCAAAATCAAAGTGATCTTACAATATGGGTTACAGCTATGCCTTTCTCCATGTTACTTGGCCACGGTTCAAAATTACGAGATCCGTTGCCAATAGTCCTAGCATTGCTTTAGAGTGTGACGTTAATAAATATTCACTTACGCAGTAATTTTTCTTGGCGAAGAAAGAAATAAAGAAAAGCCTGGAAGCCCTCTCACCTATGGCGCACACAAAGAGGGAGAAGGGTCCACGGGTCCGGATCTCCCATGATTTTTTTCTTCGATTGATTATAACCTTATACATATGGTACCTAAAATTTAATTAAGTACTTGTTATTAATAATTTATTTTGTTAATTAATGCTAATTTTTTGTTTAATAACCTATTTTTTTACTGCTTTTTGTTCTCAACAATCGACAAAATCAAAAGAATATGTTTCGCAGCGTATTGGGGTATGATACAAGAATGGTGGTCTTTTGACCCTAGACCCCTCCCCCTTGAAAACTTCTTGTGTGCGTCACTGCTTCTCATTAATTATGTAATTAAAAATTTGTATAAAATCCACGATCTAATATCCCCTTCCGTATGCTTCTGTATTTTTTAATCATCATGCCATATCCCCTAAGAATATCATATCGTTTGGAATGATAGATTTCCGGTATGAATGTCATAAAACTTTAAAAGGTCTGAAATTAACACTTCTGCATTATTTTTTTTTCAAAAATATTCATCAAATATTGGATTTTTTTTATTTTACATGGTTGAAATAAAGTCATTCTTCTTAAAAGAACTTGGCCTACTACATAGTGCAAGAATCCTAGTAAGGCGATGTTTGATTCAAGAATTAGCATTCGAAAGCATCAAAGTATCTGAAAAATTGCTTCAATGTTGCTTTTTGAAAAAAATATGAAGAGAATCAATTTTAAAAACAAATTACTTCAAAACACGCTCCATCATCATTCATATTTCCAGTTCCCCAAATTTCGGCTCCGCGTTCCTGTTTTTGTGCGCTGTGCACTTTTCTTACGCATAAATTCGTCGTCCTTTTATTAATATGGCTTTTTAGATTTTAAATTTGATTGTTTGAATGTTTCAATTTAACTCAAGCCGTAGCGGAATGATGGTTCTTCAAACTGTCAGTAAATCTAGATTCTGTAAACAAAATTTTAGAGTAACCATATGAGTGTTCCAACAAAATTTAAAAAAAAAACGTTAAGACCTCGGCTGTCTTATCAAAACGGGAGAAAACATTGAAACAGTATTTGTTGGTTCTACCATTTAAAATGAAGGAAAATTTTCCTTGCAAAGGAATAACTTGAAAAAGAGAAACAATATGATTATTCAAAGACTTTCTCTCTCTCTTCAATTTAATAAGGAGAAAATACTATCTCCTCAGATCATTTACTTTTCATCATCAGATAACTCATCATTGTATCTTACTTAAGGTCATAATCAGATATTAAGGTTATTGACTTTAAACAAATTGCACTGGCATATTTATTTGTTAGTGCTATAGTAATTATGCATATGAACCGGAAAAACAGTATTAAATAAGGTTTAAGATCTTTCTCTGGGAAGAGGAATATGATGCTAAATACTCTTTAAAATGCACCGTGTGTACTTTATTGTTCTAATGCAAGAGTAACATTTTGACCTCTGAACTTGAGTGCAAAAGAAAAGATCAAAATACTACTTAAAGTATTCAACTACCCTAAAATCATAATTTTTTAAAAATTAACAATTTTTTTTATGATTTTATTTCATAGGCCATCTTATTAGCTTTATAAAAATACGAAGTTTTTTTTTTATTTTCCATTTATTAGAACAAAAATTACGAAATATGTCGAAATATGTTTTTTTTTCGAAAAGCTCAAACGGAGACAGCGATTGCTCAAAAAGTTTTTAAAACAATTTGCTGAAATTTTTTGTGTTTGTTCTGTATAAGAGTAGAAGTGTTTTAACCTTCAGAATTATCAATCACTGCTGTATTACAAAATGTACAGTTCTACTCCGACTACATTCGGAACAGTGATTTTAGAAAAGCGCATAAATGGATAATTTTCATGATATTTAGTGTCACTTAGATTAGAATACGTGTATAAAATTGTTTTAAGGACATTTTGACAAAAAAAATTATTTAAATACGGCAAAAAATTAACTTGGAATAATATTTTTTCCAAATGTTCTCCTTTTGTGAAAAATGCTTCTATTATAATAATATTTTGCCTGTATATAGCTCAGACCTCTGTACAAAGGCTCCACTATGATTTTTGAAAAGTTCACATTATTTACAGAGTTACAACCCATTGAAATAATTATAGGCATTTTTTTTCTTAAAATTGTTCTCTTCTGTTGTCGTAAAATATGAATAAACCCACTTCTAAGTTATATATTTCAAAAATTCTAGTTGAGCCTCTGTAGAGTGGTCTGGGCTATATACAGGCAAAGTATTATTATAATAGAAGCATTTTTCACAAAAAGAGAATATTTTGAAGATGGGTTATTCTATGTTCATATTTTGTCAAAATATTGTACTGAAATAATTTTTATTGTAAAACTATTCTTAAAACAATTTTATATACATTTTGTAATCTAAGTGACACTAAATATAAATATTACTCATTTCTACACTTTCGCAAAACAACGGTTCCGAACGTAGTCGGATACCTTAAGGTATCCGACTACGTTCGGAACCGTGATTTTGCAAAGCGCATAAATGGATAATTTTCATGATATTTACAGTCACTTAGATTAGAATAAATGCATAAAGTTGTTTTAAGGACATTTTGACAAAAAAAATTTATTTAAATATAATATTTTGGCAAAAAATTAACTTAGAATAATCTTTTGTCCAAATGTCCTCCTTTTATGAAAAATTCTTCTATTAAAATAATATTTTGCCTGTATATAGCTCAAAACTCTATACAGAGGCCCAACTAGAATTTTTGAAATATATAACTTAGAAGTGGGTTTATTCATATTTTACGACAACAGAGGGGAGCAATTTTAAGAAAAAAAACGCCAATAATTATTTCAATTGGTGATAACTCTGAAAATAATGTGAATTTTTCAAAAATTCTAGTTGAGTCTGTGTGGAGAGGTCTGAGCTATATACAGGCAAAATATTATTATAATAGAAGAATTTTTCACAAAAGAAGAACATTTGGAATAAAGGTTATTCTAAGTTAATTTTTTGCCAAAATATTATATTTAAATAATTTTTTTTGTCAAAATCTCCTTAAAACAATTGTATGCATGTATTCTAACCTGAGTAACACTAAATATCATGAAAATTATCCATTTATGCGCTTTTTTAAAATCACGGTTTGCGAACGTAGTCGGATACCTTAAGTGAAATAATCACTGTTTTTTTAAGCAATTTCATATAACTAAGATAAAGTTCTCTAATTTTTGTAAAAATTAAAATATCTCTTATCCTGATGGTCATTTCAAAAAGTAATAGCAAAGTAATTCATAAAAATTGAAAAATTGAGAATTTGTTCATTTACTATTTGTAAAGAGCGGGCCCCGTTTATATAGATTTTTGTCAATTTTTACTCATTTTTTCCCATTTTAGTTGTAATAATTTATTTTTCTCTTCTTAATTTTAGCCTTTTTTTCTAAAAATGTACTAAATAAATCTAAAAAACAGAAAAAAAATCTCCATGTGTCTCCATTTTTTTAAAAAAAAATATCGCAAGTAGTCGGATACCTTATTGTACTTGAACTTGAAGATGACTTTTATAAAAATACCGCTCACAAATTCCAATGCTTGTTACTATGCGGCTTAAAATAGACACATAATTCACTATATTATCATTTTATATATTTTAAACTTTTTTTTTTCAGAAGATAACGATGAAGAAGCGACGGTTAATAAGTTTTTCCATGATGCAACAAACAAATTCGAAGAAATTGTTATTCTTGCAACACACAGCGAAATATTTGAAAGGGTTAAGCAATGAAGACCAAGTACAAATTTTTCTGATTCCAGCCAGACTTCCTAACGATTACGTGATTTTTTGTCCGTAGAAATATCGATATCAAAGATTAGGGGAGAGAAAATTCAGATGACTTAGCCATTGGTAGCCTGGAGATGACTCAAAGGAAATTAATTTTATCTTCTTTTAATCTACGGCCTTCTTCTTACTCACACCTGTGATATGAAGAAACGTAACTCCTGGACTTTAGAATGTGACAATGGATAACAGTTTTTTTTTTTCAGTAAAATGAAGTGCTCAATACACAAATTCTGCACGCTTGAACAAAAGGATTGCTGTCAAAGTATTGAAAATATTTACTGTTAACAAAAAAAAATGTGATTAGTTTTTATCCTGGTCCACGTGAAAATTAGTTCGCATTCTGAGTGGTTAATGTCCTCGGATATCAGTCTAAGAATTTTTGTATGATACCGTCAGGGAGGTTATCGCTAAGTAGCTTGAAGAATTTAATTCGTTTTTGCGCGTTTTTATTGAGATAGGGTTGTTGAGGATGTGACGGGAGAAAATATTTTGTCAAGAGTACTTTTAGTGTTAGGAAAGCATTGCGCAAAAAGATTTCAAAAAGAAAGAAAAAAACCTTTCTAAATGCACAAGTGTTTAGTTGGCAACTAAGTTCCCGCTGTTTTATTTTTAAAAAATTATTTCCACATGTTATTAAATTATTTTGGTACCATGTTTTAAATCATCCGAAAGAGTTAATTTATGCCAATTTTCAGATTATTAAAATAGAATATCAAGCTTAGAAAAAAAAAAATTTAGCATTTTCAATACCTTTTTGCTATTAATCGTAGTTCGAAGACCGCAAAAGCTGCTCGCGACATGTGTTGTGGTTGTCGATTTATTCCGCCTGATCTGATCTAGCCGCAAACTAGACCAGGTCCATGAGCCCAAGAACCTTCAAAAAATCACATACATGAAGAGGATTGGAGTATATATCCTCCTTCTCAAGACCCTCACAGAACAACAGATGTTCCGGAGAGGCATGCACTAAGTTGCAGTTGGTACACATATAATAAGCCTTTTATCCATCTACAAAGGAGAGACTCTTTATGTGTCCATTTGCAAGTCTGGAGATGGTGGATTGGATGACTCTATTCTCCTTGATGGTAAGGACATCACCTGAGGCCTGCCTATTATACCATATATGAGTAGGGGAAATTTTCTATAGATGTTGATTTGAGATTTTTATTTTGGTGCAGATCTCAAAGAATGTTAGGGTGTTACTTGACAATGAAACCTCAATGGCGCCTTCCGTGGCCAAAAGATCGGCCATTTCATTGCCATAGAGTCTAATAGGGGACGAAATCTCGTGCTGATGTGAAAGCTCTTTAAGAGAATGGAGAATCGAAATAGCACTTACATTGCAAAATTCAGTTTAGCTACATAAGTGATGGGTACCATTATGGCTGTCAGAAAAGATCCATATTCATTAGAAGATATTGCAGTTTTAATGGCGTTAAGTATCACATCAACGACACACGATTAGTTTAGATCTAAAAACAGAGCAGAAGTCTGTGTTTTCAATCCTGATTTTGTACTGAGTAAACGACATTTGTAATGTGTATGGAGAAGGTGTCATAGCTGAAAGAATTGCTCGTGATTGGTTTGTCAAATTCAAAAACCGAAATTTTGAGCTCAAAAACTCATTTCGTTCTCGCCGTCAAGTTGAATTCGATGAAGAATGATTAAACAAACTTTTGGTCGATAATTCGCTGCAAATGACAAGTAACTGGCATAAAGAATGGAATGTTCCCTCACTGCTACAGAGAAGCATCTTCATTCGATTGGAAAGTTTCAGAAGTTTGGGGAACATGGCTCCCGCATGCTTTGAATGACAACAAAAATGAACGAGACACAATCTCCTTTAGCTTCTTTATTTATGGACGCAATGCAAGCAACTTTGATTCTCTCTTAAATACTATGTGCGCTGAGATTCCATCGATATTGATGTAGAACTGAGAGCTTGATTGGATGAATTTTTCGAGTCGAAATTGGATGATTTCTATCAACGAGACTTTAAAAATTTTGTTGAAGATTGAGAAGAAGTTGTAAACCACAAAGAAAATGTGCATCACAGTTGTTATTTTTATTAGTCAGTTGTTATTCTTTTTTAAATACACATTTAAAAAAGTTTAAGAAAATGGCGGGAGCCTAATTGTTAGCACAATATTTTTCAAAATCAAGATAATTTCAAAGTGAAGAATAAAACACTACAATAATCTTTTAAAGCCCATTGCATGCTTCCATGATTGGATATAAGTAATTAAGAAAAAGAGTAGAGATAAGCATATAAATATATACATAAAATAACTTCTTGTGCTCATTCGGATTTGAGGTAGTTTGTATGATAAAGTGGCTGCTTTCTAGCAAGGGTTATGACTTTGTAGTTTTTTCCAACAGAAACTTCAAAATTATTTGTATAAATTTATACTATTTAATGCAATATGTATTGATAAAAACTTATATAAAATATTAGTACTTTCATTGAAGGTTTTACCTTCAATAAAAAGTACAAATAAAACACTTTGAAAAATTTATTTTTCGAAAGAAACATGTGATTTTATTTATCGCATTATGTGTTGAGACTCTTAAATTATATATTTTACCCATTTAATCTAATGAAATATTATAAAACATATATCATATTACATTCCTTTTTCAAATGAATTTAATTAAAAATTTGACTACTTTAAATCTGATTATTCCGGAATTCCAGAAAAAGAATTAAGTAAAATACGTTTAACGCGAAAATGCTTAATACGAAATATCGGTTAACGCGAAATAATACAACGCTCCCGACAAATTACTACGTATTTTCATGCACTTTTTCTCTTAACTCAAAATGAAAATAGCTTAACACAAAAAGGTTTCTCGTCTGAAAATGAACAAAATACAGTAAACATCAGCCGAAGTTTGAGAAAGTTTCTGTATTATTGGATTATCCTAATGCATCGTCATTTAAATTCGTTGCAATAGATGATGATAATGTGTGTACAGCCCCAATTATATCAAAGATATTCTGGAGTTTGTTCAGAGCTAAAAAAAATATCAATGATGCAGATTACGATGGAAAAAATTAAATAAATAATGCAGCTCCTTTTCCTATGTCATCTAAAATGAGGAACATTACGAAAAGTATGCGCAATTATTTAGACGCACATTCCAATGGTGAAATGAATAATAAAGTGGACGACATCGAACAATTTGATGCTAAAAAAGACAACGCAAGGAAAAATATCAGATTATTTTCCAAAAATCCAATAAATGTTTTGTTTTTCAAAAAACTTGAAAATTTTGTATTAAATTTCAGTAACTTCTTGTGAATGTTTTTGTTCCAGGTGTTTTTATTAAATACATGCATATATATGTACATCACGTGTGTCAAACTCGCAACCTGCTACGAACATGTTGTTGTTGGGCCAATATAGTGGCACACAATAATATACTATAATGAAATATAAAAAATTTCTCCTGAAATTGGAAAGATAGTAGCAGAGAAGAGATGTCAAATGTCAGGGCGTAAGCATTGAATTTTTGTTGTTCTTTTATCTACGTTTATTATAATTGTGACGGGCTCACGCGTCTTTTCATTAACATGTCCTATGGGTTCTTTGGGGACAGAATTAATGGCAACTTTTTTCCAATCAAATCCAAGAAGTGAAGCGTGAAGGAAAGATGCAAATTGGGACGCTTTTAAATATCAGAAGTGAGAGTAAGCCTGATGGCAATTTTAGGAATGCAAAGATAATCCATGGCTCAAGCATGAAATGGTTTTGGAAACGATAAGTGACAGCAAACAGAAATTATACGGGATAGAGAGCCCTTAAGTCAAGGTGCATACCATTGCACGCCAGAAAATAAGCAACTTCATTTAGGATTATTGTGATCGCTACTTCAGACTACATTAAAGGTAGGAGTGACTATTTAATATTCGGATCTGTGATAGTCTAAGAGTAAAGCTTAGGCGAGTTAGTATTGATGGTGGTCCGGGTTACGTTATTTCGGTATTATATGTATATTGTATGTTTAGCCACCGTAGATTCTCCCACATATATTATTATTATCTAATTTGTTAGACGTTTAAGCTAAAGAT
The DNA here is from genome assembly GCA_019973935.1 of Trichonephila clavipes. Classification (NCBI taxonomy): domain Eukaryota; kingdom Metazoa; phylum Arthropoda; class Arachnida; order Araneae; family Nephilidae; genus Trichonephila; species Trichonephila clavipes. Next base: position 441,079 of record BMAU01020003.1, read on the forward strand.
CTTAATCAAGTCATATTAAGATCATGTCTGCTTCTAATTCTTCCTTTATTCCTACACCCCTGACTCACGCTGATAATCAGGGAGAAGGGCACCCGAGGGGGGCGCCCTTACATAATGAATTCTTAAAAATAAACCTACGTTTCTCTATGAATATTGATTTTTTACGGCCCATCTAAAGTTAAATCTCATTTATTTGGCACAAATTAGTCTTTGAGTTTGACACCCCTTATTAGTGGTGCATACAAGAGGGATGTCCTAGGGGTCCGGACCCCCCACCCAAAGCCCTTGATTTTTTTTATAATTCTAATTACATAGTACGTAAAATTTAATTAATTATTTGTTATTTATGGTTAATTTTATTAATTAATGCTAATTATTTCTTCAATAATTACTTTTTTACTGTTTTTGTTTCCGAAATTCGACAAAATCAAAAGGAGCATGATAGAAGAAGGGTGGACTTGCGACCCTGAACAACCCCCTTGAAGAATTCCTGCGTGCGCTACTGCCCTTGATATATATATATAAAATATACTCTAATAAGTTCAATCTCTAATAAATTCAAATATGTTTCTTTTTTTTCAATATCCTTTAACACGAAATTCTTTTTACTCGAAAAAATATTTCACTCCTCCTCAGTTTCGTGTTTAGCGATTTTCACCGTAATTTAATTTTCATCTTAGAATTGCGGTGTAAGAAAAATTCCAGAAAATGAAAAACTCGAGTAAATTCTTGCACCAATATATTTCAATCCTTTTATTTTTGAATCATAAATGAGTATTGAAGCATTTGGAAGAATCAATAAAAATAAAAATTTATCAAAGATACTGCTTTGTGGTGAAGGTCGTTAGATAGTTAGAAAACACAAAGCAAAAACTACAGTAAATAAAATACTGATAAATTTGTTGTGGAAAAATTATACGTAAACAGTTTAATCTCTATGATAACACATCCTTTAGTTATTAGATTATTGAATGTGTTATTTCATATCAAAATCGGGAGGTTGATGAAATATAAGTGCAGAATTTTTCGAATCAATCCTAAGAAAACAAAGTCCATTAAACTGCTTTATGTAATAAAAAATGGTATTTATTGACTATTATTGTATTTTCTTCTTTGATAGGTTGCAGATACAGTATGCTACAAGACTTGCCTATTATAGGATTATTTTTTGTTTTGGTACCTACTTTAAGGCAATAGACTACCCTAAAATCGTGAATTTTGCCAAAAAGTGACATTTTTTTTATTATTTTATTTTATAAATCATCTTATTAGCTTTATAAAAACACCAAGTTTTTAAATTTTCCTTCACTAGAACAAAAACTACAAATGTTTTAGTAAAATCAGATGCCACAACTTTAAAGCAAGAGTTCATATTTCAAATTGTGTTTTACTCGAAATGTGTTTTTTTTTAAATGATCAAACGGAAACAGCGATTGCTCAAAACGTTGTGAAAATAATCAACTGGAATTTTTGTGTGTGTTCTGTATAACAGTAAAAGTGTTTTAACCTTAAGATTTATCAATCACTGTTTTATTACAAAATTTACAGTCCCTTATGTAAATATAATCACTGTTTTCTTAAGCATTTTCATATAATAACTAAGATAAAGGGCTCTAGTTTTTGTAAAATTTAAAATATCTCTTATGCTGAGGATCATTTCGAAACTGAATAGCAAAGAAACAGATCAAAATTGGGGGGAAAAATGAAAATTTGTTCATAAACTTTTTGTACAGAATGGGCCCCATTTATGTAATTTTTTTGTAAATTTTTATGAATTTTTTTCCTATTTTAGTAATAATTTATTTTTCTCTTTTTAATTTTAGCATATTTTTCTTAAAATGTGCCAAATGAATCTAAAACTACAAAAAAAAATCCCCATATCTCTATCTCCACCTCATATATCTCCTCTCATTCATCAACAAATCTTCACGGCTGTTAGGGCAACATGCTTGAAATTTGGGACACTTGTTCCTTTTGTTGAGTAGAATGAATTTTGCAAAAATCGACTTCCAAGGGAGGTTGCGGGTGTGTATTCTGGATTCCCACAATCAAGAGCTGACAATTGATAAGCTCCTAAAAATGCATGAGTAAGAGCAAGACGTTGAAGAATTTGAGTCTATAGACCACTGGCGTAGCGAGTCCTGAGTGGGCCCTGTATCAAAATTCCTTGAGGGCCCATTTTTGGAAAAGAAATAAAAGACATTTATTTGAAAGTGCCAGAATGTTACGCATATTGGGCTCTTGTAGCTTGGGGGCCCGTATCATTGTTACGGCGGTAGCTACGTCCCTACTACAGACCCAGTTCAATCAGGAGATCGAATGACTGTTGGAAATTTGACAGAAGACCTCGGTTTGATTGAAAAAGGGTTACAAATGTTAGAAAATATAGACTCCTATGAAGAGCGTATTTTTTCAACAAAACATGAAATAAAAAAAATATATTAGCAAGCTATGGAGAAGTTTTGCGGGAGGAAAAAAAGAGAGGCAGACTACTTTGTTAGATTTTATGAAACCTTCTAAATCACCATAACTTCGGTTTGTGGCTTTTTATTTGTGTTATATAAAGTTTTATTAAACCTTTTTTCTTAATACTTTTTTCGTCTCTGGCCCCAACTAAAAATAATTTATATGTGTTTATATGTGACAGTGCCGGTTTAAACTCATTTCGGGCCCTGGGTGCAGAAGATCTACGGGTCCCCTTGGCATTGACGGATCGAAATTTATACTAGGAAATCTGGTTAAATCCAACTTCACGGGCCATTCTGGGACCCTCCGGACTCCTGGGAACTCCCCCCAAGCACTCAGTAGATAAACCGGCATTGATATGCGAAATTGTACCACGGCTTGTTTGAATTTGACGTACGCGGTTACCACTCAGTCCCACCTATCGCGTAAGTTCGGGGGTATTACGGTATATTCCCATTTCTGATAAAAAAAATAATGAATTCTGAATATTAATCGATATAAATAAATGGATTTCGCTTTGTACTATAAACAGCAGGGTAAAGCTTAAGCTCTTGAACCGGTATAATTCTGCTAAAGAGAGAGAGCTTTTTCTAGCCTGGTGTGCTTTTTATGTACCGGGATCCATAAAAATGTGTATCGGGACTCCCTTCGACTTTCTTGCTTTTAATTATTTCCTATTATACTATTAATTGTATTTTTTTTCATTAATTTTCCTCATCTTTTTACGATTATTAGTAAAAATCTACTGTTTTTGAACTTCTAAATTGATAGTCAGAGAGTGTTAAGTCTGTTTTTTTCAATGACTCCTTCAGAAAACATTGATTTGTGATTGATGCCAGAGACGTCTTAAAACTTCTTAAGGCCCTGGCCCCTTACGCAAAGTAGGCCCTGGGCCCCTACAGAAATGTAGGCCCCCTCTACGACCCTTAGAAGTAGACATTACATAGATAAGTTGTCAAATACTCGTACAAACAATAATCCGAAACAAATAAATGTGTATGACTTATAATTGCACAAACCGGCACGACCGACTGTAGTCTTTTGACTGTGAATGAGTGACGAGGGTGTATGGTGGTAGGCTTAGGCCTCTGCCCCGATGACGGTCATCACATAAAGCCAATTGACCTATCAGCCGAAATTTCCAGTTTTTCGGAGAACACAGCCTGAAATAACATTTGACCGTTGAAATTATTCCAATCATTATCTTATTAAGGCTGAATCGAGAACGAGACGAGGTCCTCATTGTGACTGAGGCCCTGGGCCAGTTGACTAATGCCTTAAGACATCCCTGATTGATGCAATGGGATTGAAACAATGATTGTTGAATTTTGCTAAGTCATAATTCTTATTTTTCGTTTTAGGAGAATCAGATTAATCTTTTTTTGTTTGGATGATATCATAACTAATTATTAAAATGATTACTTTTTTTCTACAGAAAAAACAACGGATGCAAACTTCTTGAAATGTGTGTGTTTAAGTATTTTTTTATTATAATTACCTTTTATAACATTCACAATTCACTTACACTGAGAGGCCCCCGCCCGTGGGGACCTCAGCCCTACATTATCTACGCGACCTGTTTCTGTGGGGAAGAACGAAGAACCACTCAAATCCTTCATTTTAAACCCTGTTTATTAAGGTCTTAACTTAAACACAATACACAACGATAATAATTAAGTAAGTTGATCTAGAATGAGAAGACGCAACACGTATTACCAAATAGTCGCGTACTTGACCACTGAATCTAACTTTATAGATTAATTCCTCTATCACTAATGTACGACTTATCCTTATAGCTTATATAAAACAGCTTACCGCTATATCCTAGGTAATCAGAAACGTTCTTTATCTGTTCTTATGTGGCTTTATCCGACAGTGTTCCTTATAGCCTCGAACCCTCTTTTGGTTCGTCGTAGCGGCACGGCTAGGCTATTTCACGGAGTTAGGCTTTTTCTAACTTTATCTCAAATCACTTTACAGCTAACTCTCTTCTCAGAGACTTCACTTCCCACTCAGCAATCCCTTTTACACATAGACATAGACCCGCTTACAGTTAACTTCCAATATATATATGATTCCTAATTTACATAACCACGTTCTACTTCTTGAGTTGGTAGGAAAGAATTGCCATTTCGGCCCCAAAGAAACCCCACGAGGACATTAATAGAAATCGCGATGAAAGCCTACATAGATCTACATACTTGAAATTTGGTTGGCAAGTTTCTTCATTAAAAAGAAATCCGCTAAGAAAGGGTTTCTGAAAATTGATTCCCAAGGGAGTTACGAAGGGTTAACGGGTGTTATAGAGAAATATCCCCATTTTTCGAACTATTATACCTACAAAATTTAGTAAGCATATTACCTTTGTTCAGTAAAGATGCGTTAAGAATGAGTTCTCCATAAATTGATTCCCAATGAAAGTTAAAGGAGCACTATAGAAAAAAGTTCTAGATTGTGAATTATTCGACTTTCAAGCGTTAAATTTGGTAAGTTTATTTTGTTGAGTTGAAATCTGTTAAGAATGGGTCTTATAGAAAGGGTGATTAAGGGGCATATTGATAAAAAAAAATTACGCTTTTAAGCTATATGAGTTAGACATGAAATTCCGCAAACATATTTATTTTGTTGAGAAGAGATCTACTAAAAATGGATTTTGTGGAAATCCACTTTAGGGGGAGCGTAAAAGATTATTCTACTTCAATTTTAGGAATTCAATTCCTGTATTTTTTAAATAAAAAGTATTATAAAAGTAATAAAAAAGTTTTTTAAATAAAATCTAATGCTTATGCTAGGACTTAAATATCAGTAATTTATACATGTACATAAACAGTATATATTCGTACAGCATCACATGAAATACCCAGTGAATTGGGCGAGTAACGGCTAATCTGTATATATAAAGTAAACATAGACACGGATTATATATCCTACAAACCAGAGGGAGCTTAAACTCTGAAATTGAGCATTAAAAACATGAAATTGAGGTATAAAGAAAAAGTCAATGGACTGATACCTAATATACTAATCTAAACTGAACTCAGTGGCGCAACAGCCCATGAGGGCAAGGATAACTGTGCCCATCTCAGTATTCGTTGCCTTGAACGTTGAGGTGCATGAGCAGATGTTCTGGTCAGGTGGTCAATCTGACGCCCCCCCCCAGTGTTTAGTCCCCAACAAAGATTGGTACTCATTTATTGACCCACCGAAGTGATGAAAGGCTGAGTCGACCTTGCCCAGCCCGGGGATAAAACCCCAAACCCGTGGTGTGGAAGGGCGATATGCTACCACTCGGCCATGGGCTTTGATGTCTAATATATATATATGCAAAAATTCCTATATAAATATTTAAAATTAAATTATATAAGAGGCAAATTGCAACCAATAGAAGTTTTGAAATGTAAAACATATAAGATGTAATGAGTTTTTAAAGTTTGTCAAACTGGTTCGGTTTTTATTATTATCATTATTATTTTGTATACTTCTAATTTTAGTTTAATTTTTTCGATTTATTCTAATAAGAAGTCTAATTATTTAAAGACGGAACCAGTCTGATTGATACTATGATCTTGTTTCCGATTGAATTTTTCTTCACATGAATATGTTTTATAAATTGTGAAACCAAACTTATTGCCACTTTCTGAGTCAAAAATATAAAAATTGAGAAATACAGTCGATCCTGTTTTTGTGCGGTCTTTTTTTTTTGCGATTCTTTTGGGCGATCTTCTTTTTTTGCGGTGTATGAATTTCAATGGCTTTTGCGCCACTGTAATGTTTTCTATCTATTTACTAGTGGCGTAAAGGAGAATGTTTGGACCCCCCTTCCCCTTCTTGAAAGTCAGGTTTTGTCTTTAATATTTTATAAATTGGGTAAATACGTATTTAGCGTTAGTCAGGCCTTGGGCCCCTAGAGTCCTGCCCCCCCATGATGCGGGAATGTACGTTACGCCACTGAAATGTAGACACTTCTAGACGCTCTGTTCATTTGTTATAAACAATCTCCCGATAATGCGCGCATTCAGTTGCTTTTTCTCAACGCTCCTACAGCCCGCGCTTGATTGAAGACGAAACTTTTAATGACAGTGACATTATTAAAAATTTGATAGATTATGAAGACGGACAAGAAGAACCGGATTCTTCAAGAGCGGGTAAAATTATGCAGGGATCCAGCTTTCTAAGAAATTGGAAAAGTATTTTCTTAAAATAGATATCAATTAAGAAAGGAGTATAAAATCCCAAAAAGGGCTTCAATCATGTATATCTGGTTATTGTGACATTTAAAAGCAACTGACCACCCGTCCTTCGTCACAAAAACTTATCTCTTGCTTTAAGTTGCCAAAAAATAAATCAATTGAAATTGCACCTTCAAGTGGCGAAAGCGCGCGATTTTGAACTTATTCATTACAGGACTTTGGATTACGATGAGTCGCGATGAATTATGTATGTGCATTTTAAAGACTTATCCGTATATACAATGAGAAACTATATGTTTTTAAAATGTTTCCATGTGTAATATTTAATTATTTATTTTGTTATGGAAGTACTCTTACATAAATTTCGTAAATAATTGGCATATTTTATAAATGCGACTTTTTTTATGCAGTTCCTATCCACCGCATAAAAAAAGTTTTTGTAGTATTTCCACGAATTAGTTTGTTATATGTAAGAATTTATGAAATTTTTGAATATTTTTTTTGTTTAATTTTTTTATGCGGTCCCTATCTACCGCACAAAAACAGGTTCAACTGTATTTTTCAATGTGAAAAAAACCCCATTAACATAGGATCAATAGAAAAGAATTATTAATTCGTTCAAGTAACTTACCCTTGAGTACAACAGATTTTACCCGATCCAGGCCTGTCGATTCCGGGGAGCACTGATTTTAACTTCAAGTACTAACGACTCTACAGCGAGGATAGTATTTATAGATAAATGGGAATAAATTCACAAATTAAAAATAAGAACACATTTTTTTAAAACTTGTAATGTAAGATTCAAGGTCAACGGTGTGAAATCCTAAAATGCATTCCAATTTGAAACCTGAAAACATTTGAAACAGACAATCATTTCGAAAAACTAGAAGAATGTAAAAAAAAAGAAAGTTTTTTTTTAATGTTTGGTTGAGGCAATACTAAATAAAAAGGTTTATTGAAAGGTACTAATTTTATCAATCTATCGTCCGATGGAAGATTTCACAATGAGACAGAACATTTTTCAACTTATTTTTTTAAATACCTTTGTTAAATTATTTGTTTTGTCGACGGGTCTACGTGTAATACATTGTTACTCCCTTTCCTGTTCATAAAATAAATTTAGGAAAAAACTTAACAGACATTGAAATATATAGGGAAAAGCGAAAATTGTTTAACGTAATTAAGAGAGAATATAAATTAAAATTATGAGGTATTTTTATTGAAAATATTATACACAGAACATGTTAAAATGTACCCAAAAGGCTCTTTTTAAGTATTAAAACACTTTTATTTGAATGTATGTAAGAGAAAAACGACTCACTTACTCATCACGAGATCTCCAAAATTATTAAACCTATGAACTTGAAATTTGACAAGCATGTTCCTTTTATTGATTAGAGATCCACTTAGAGAACGAGTATTGCAAAAATAAGCTCCACAAGGGTGTTGCGGGGGCGTTACAAACAAACATTTCAGTTTTTGAACTGTTAGGTCAGTAGACTTGAAATTAGATTAATGTATTTCTTTCGTTGAGTAATGATTCACAAAGAACGGGTTGTGAGAATATTGACATTCAGGAGGGGTTGCGAGGCATTATAGACAAATATAATCCACATTTCTGAACTATTAGGATTTGAAATTTGGTAAACATTTATCTTTTGTTGGCTAGAAGAGATCCTCTAAGAACGAGTTGTGCGTTAATCGGCTCCGAAGGGAGAAGGGGGGCATGAAAGCGTAAAAGATAAATATATTTCCATTTTAAAAATTCAAATTTTGTCCTTCCTAAATCAAAAGGTGAGAGGTATGAGAATATTTTTCAATACAATTGAGATTCTAATGCTACAATTCAGATGTTAATAACTTAAAAGAAAAGACATATATTCATACATCATGACCCAGCGAAGCTGGCGTGTAACGGCAAGTATGTCATATTTTTTTTAATGGTAATTATCAATATCTTCTTCAAATGTGTACTAAGCAACATGTGCATTGATATAACGTTCCGCTTGACTTATAAAAAGTTTTGCTTTTATGATAAAGTTTTTCTCAAGGCTCTGAGCCATTGAGAACAGAACAGTTACACAAAAGTTAACACAACAAATCGAATAATTTCAAATTCAACGATCTATGTTGCATGCGCTTATGCAGCAACTTGGCTTTTAAAATATCAGATCTCAAGTTATACAAAGCTCATTGCGTGAAGAGAGACTATGCATCATTTTTCAAAATACCTTAATACACAAACAATTACTCTAAAAATTACGTAGGAAGTTATATATGATTGATAACATTGATTGATTAATAGTGATTTTTAGAGAGAAAAGATTGAATTATCAAAATAATTTTACTTTAAAGCTACATGCGAGATTTATTGGATACGTAATTTTGAAATACAATCATGTGACGAGAGGATACACGTGAATTTCACCATAAGGACGTTTTAAGGCATCGGCCAACTAGGCCGGATCAAGAGCCTCAGCTTCAAAGAGGGCCTCATTTCGACTTCAATAAAATAATTATCCGAATAACTTTAATTGCCAAATGTTGTTCCCTGACATATTCTCCGAAAACTGGGCATTTTGAACTACATACCAACTAGCAATAGTGGCATTACAGCATTTTTATATCATGTCTATCGTCCGTGTCCAGACCTATGCCCACGATCATACACCAAAATTACTCATTTAGTCGAAAGGTGGCAGTCGGTCGAATCGGTTTATGAGATTGTGAGTCATATAGCGCTTATACAAGGGAGGGATAAACCACAGGAGGGGAACTTTTTTACATTTAGATCAGCGTTTCTCAAAATGTGGGGCGCCCCCTTGCAGGAAGTGATAATCCAACGAGGGGGTCGCGAGCATGTCGAAAATAAAGTATTTTAAAAACTACAAATTTATTGAAAGGAAGCAAAATAAAATACATTCTGACATAATAAAAAATAAAATACACATTTACACTGATATAATATACTTATAGATGTATCACTACTGTATAATTTATTTGATAACTAATCTCTCAATACTAAATTAAGAACAAGTTTAATAATTATTATTGACACTCATGAGCTTGTCATACACAAAATTATACACAAAATTTGATACTTATCTTAATAATTTCTATAGTTTATGATTAAAATCACGTTGTAGCTTTATGCATAGTACATTATTGCTGCATTCAATACATTGTTATTGTATGGTTATTGTACGAAGGAGTTGCGCGATGAAAATTATGATTGAAAATCGGGTCGCAAGTATTGAAAGTTTGAGAAGCACTGAATTAGAGGCAACATGTAAATTAAGTAGAAATAAAGGAGGCCTCATAGGTTGACGTACCAATAAATGTGACTTCTATAAAATTATTATAGTTTTTGTATAGATTTAACAATTTTATGCATTACACAGAAATGTTATTAAAAAAATTAAATCCTTATTTAGTCATTATTTGACATAAAAAGTTACAATATAAAATATTTTTATATTCGCATAAGGGTAAAAAATTTGTTATGACATTCGTCATTGATTATTACTTTTTTATAAAATTATTAAATTCATAGATGCCTTTGTAACTTTTTATATTTCACTGTTGGGGTATTTATCACGCGGCGTTAACAAAACTCCCGAATGGGAAAAACTTATCTAGTCGGATGATTAGATGGGCACTTAATTTATCCGAGTTTAATATTGAATGGGAACTTCGACCTGGGGTCCAGAACGTTGTCGCGGACGTATTTTCTAGGAATCCAATAGGCAATTTGGATGGATCACAAATTTCGTGCGCAGCTCTTCGAGCCTTAGCTTTGAACTCCAGAGAACAACGGGAAGATCCTGAGTTAGGGCACATATATTGTTATTTATGTAGAAATTCCGGGCGATGGTTCCGTTAATGCAACTGTATGCGAGGGTTGGTCCCAGGATTTTAAATTAATTGATGATTTATTCTTTTACGCGAAATATTCTACAACTCTTGGAGAACTAAGAGTGTACATTCCTCAATCTCTTCGCGAAGCAATAATGCAAGAATTTCATGATCTGCCATTAGCAAGTCATTTGGGAAAGAGGACGTATTTAAAATTGCGTGACACATGTTATTTTCCGTATATGAGGAAATATATATTTGAATATGTATCAACCTGTGACCGGTGTCAAAAATTTAATTTTAAAAACGCGCTACCAGCTGGTCGATTAATTCCGATAGTATCGAATTACCCCCAATGAAATCGTGACGTTAGACTTATTAGGCCCCTACCCAGTATCCCGACCCGAAAGATATAGATTTATATTGGTAATAACTTTGTTATACCAATAATATTTGTTACTTGATTAAAATTTCTATATCGTTATATTCGAAGTAAAAACTTATAGCGTATGTTTATTACTGCAAAACAATAGATCACTACAAAAAAAACGATTTTAAACGGTAAGAAATAGTCAAGCGTGGGTAAACTTAGGACAATGCTCTTAGCGTCGTACAGAATTTTTGTATAAGAAATGTGGTCACCAACCCAAAGAGTTTAAGAACCCCTGTTGTACACGATATTTTTGGATAGGTCCAGGACTTGAATAACACGACTTTAACAACCACCTTATTACTGGCATTAAAAAGTTATCTCTCAAATCCCAAGACAACTAAATATTTGTTGGAAAAGAGAATATTTTTTAACATTCTACACACAAGTAATCGTCAAAAATATGGAAGTACTCCCACCCCCTTCCTTTTACCAAAATGTGAATTGTATCTTGTAAAGCAGTGATCTTTAAATTTTTTCAACTCACGAAACCCCTAGAACTAGACATTTTTTTCGTGGAACTCCATTCCATACACATACTTCGAAGAATATATCTCAACATATAATATTTAAAATAAATCAACATGTTATAAGTACTTTATGTAAAAGAAATTTAAAAAGTCTTGCATTTATTATTAAAAAATTCAAATATAATTTTTTAAATACTATATAATTTATTCATTAATAATATTAATTTGTGATTTAAGTGTCACCTATCCATGCATAATACACTCATGGACAAATTAGCGCACCAAGGAGTCGTCAAAATGAAATGAAATTTTACATACGTAATGACTACTTTGATATAAGTAAATGATTAGAAAATCAAAGAAAAAGGATGATTTATTTTAGAGAAAAAGGTCAAAAGAACGGAGGATTTAATACCCTGTTGAACTCCCTCTAGCGCAAATGCACGATGTGATGCAATCAGGCATTGAGGCATACAAGTCCTTTATGATGTCTTGAGACATTTCGTTCCATATTTGTAGTAACCTTGCCTCTAATTCATTCAAACTCGTGAGATGCCCAAATCGCCGTCCCAAATGATCCCAGATAGGCTCAATTGGAGACAAATCTGGGGATCGTGCAAGCCAATGAAGGTTAGTAAGAATAAGTCTTGTGACACCCTTGCCATGTGAGGCCGAACATTGTCTTGTTGAAAAATGGCTCCTGGGAGCCGTTGCATCAGTGTCAACACATGTGGTTGCAGGATGTCATGGACATACCGCTGGGCTGTTATGGTACCAAGGATCAAAACTAGAGGTGACCGTGTATTGTAGGCAATGGCACCCCATACTATCACACTAGCTGTGGGAGTGGTGTGTCGCTGTAAAGCAAAGGCAGGATTGAGGCGTTAACCATGGGGTCTCCACCCACGAAAACGATTGTCATCACTGCTGAGATTGAATCTGGATTCGTCACTAAAGACAACCTGGTTCTGTTCCGCCGCAGTCCAGTTTCCTCGTGCGCAGCATCACTCCAAACGGAGGCGTCGATGGGCGGACGTCAAGGGCAGCACACGTAATGGGTGCCGCGATCCCAAATGTCCTTCAACCAGGCCCTTCATATGGTTCGAGAAAACACAGGGGCTCCTAATGAAGGTGCCATCTGTGCCTGGATGGTAGCCTATGAAGCAGTTGGCTGTACGCGTGCATTTCTTACGATGTGGTGGTCTTCTCGACGACTGGTCTGTCGAGGGCGTCCTGAGTCTGGTCTTCGTGTAAATGATATCTCTCGAATCCACTGGTCTCAAAACCTCCTCACAACACAATCAGTGCAGCCTAAGTGACGATCTACTCGCCTAGCTGACCACCCAGCTTCCATCATGTCGATAATTCTCCCCCTCTCAAACTGCGACAGCTGCTCATATTGTCTTCGAAAACGGCATAATGGCATGTCTACCTCAACTCTTCCTTTGTAAACGATTCAGCACACACAAACAAGTTTTGTTTACCTGTTTTACACTCCACGGAGAACGACGTTAAATACCCTCTACCGGCTATACGTAATGCGCAATCACGCTGCATATCTAATCATTTGCATATCTCCCCGACATGTACCTTCATGTTAAGTTTCGTTACAATCCCGCAATTATTTCTTGGTGCGCTATTTTTTTGTACATGACTGTATTTAGTAACTGGGACATGTGCTTGCCTTTTCGATGTACTGTCGAAGTCTAGACCTATTGGGATTAAAGGCAACTGCATAACCTATTCTGAGTTTAATTTGTTTTTATACTTTGTTTTTGTAAATTTGCTTCACTTAAACACAATGGCATTAAAATGTTTATAAAGAGTGTTTTTTTTCCAGGTATAGAAGTTTAAGTTGGCATTACTTTCCAAGATGGCGACCGATTTAACAGCTGTCAAGTGATTTATTCTCAGTTTGGTTTGGCAATGCATCATGAATAGACTCACGCCTCATAGAGATTCGTCGAATGGGCCCAAAACGAGGTTGCCGTTGTTCCCAATTTTCATAAGCGAATTTTGTTTAGCGATGAAGCGCACTTCTGGTTGAATGGCTACGTCAACAAACAAAACTGCCGCATTTGGAGTGAAGCTAATCCACAAGTGTATGTCGAAACACCGCTACATCCAGAAAAACTGACTGTTTGGTGCGCTTTATGGGCTGGTGGAATCATTGGTCCGTACTTCTTCAAAAACGATGAAGGCCACAACGTTACAGTCAATGGTGATCGGTATAGAGCCATGATTACTAATTTTTTTATTCCTGAATTGAACAATCATGATGTCCAGGAGCTGTGGTTCCAACAAGACGGCGCAACATGTCACACAGCTCGTGCCACAATCGATTTATTGAAAGACACGTTTGGTGACCGCCTAATTTCACGTTTTGGACCTGTGAATTGGCCTCCAAGATCTTGTGATTTAACACCGCTAGACTATTTTCTGTGGGGCTATGTAAAGTCATTGGTCTATGCGGATAAGCCACAAACGCTTGACCATTTGGAAGACAACATTCGCCGTGTTATTGCCGATATACGGCCACAAATGTTGGAAAAAGTCATCGAAAATTGGACGTCCAGATTGGACTACATCCGAGCCAGCCGTGGCAGTCCTATGCCAGAAATCATATTTAAAATGTAATGCCACAAGATTATCTTTCGAATAAAAAAAATTCATGTCAATCGAATAATACATCGTTGTTTTATTGCAATTTAAAGTTCTATACCTCTAAAAAAAACACCCTTTAGCTATGTGAGAAATCTCATGTATTTTGTATGAGAGAGAGAAAAAAAATTTGTAATCTAATATTTAGAAGTTGTTCATGGTTTAATTTAGATTTTAGCATCAACTCTGCTGCTGTGTTGTTCCCTTTTCTTCATTATAGGTGTTATTGTTCACAAATGTAAATAGGTGCATTTTCCATTAAAAACAATTTAGTTTTGCAAGGCATTGTTCTAACTAACGAGTATAAAATTATCTCGAGGAACTTGAGATAATGAACAATAGAATATTCACAATCCAATAAGAAGTATATATATATATATATATAAATGGTTTTCATATTTTTTTATTATATATTATAATAAAAGGTTAAAAAGTAATGCAAAATAAAGTTATTGTGTATAAATAAAATTTTCAATTTTAATGAACAGGAGGAGCTTTATATGCAACTATATAAACTTCATAAAGAACGTGAATCCATTTTGTATACATATTCATTTCTTCTTGATTTTTTTATTGTGACTCGTGGAACCCCAGGGTTCCGTGGAACTCAGTTTGAAGACCACTGTTGTAAAGTTTTACTCTACAAAAGAAAGCATGTGTATAAAATATTGGAAACGAAATTATCTAAATAAAATATATATAAGTGTACTCAAAAATCTAATGAAAATTTTGTAATGAATACTTATGCATTTCAATCACTAAAATACAAGGAACAGGGAGATTGACTCAAAAATTTTGCCAGGGAATAAAAGATCGATTAAAATAACTGTAATAATATAAAATAATGCCAATTTGCAACAATATTAAAATTTTTTGACGGTATCACTCCCTTCCCCACCAAAAAACATGCTGGAAAGAAAATGAGTAAATGTTTTGAGGATCGTGGTGTGACGGCTCTATCCGCGTCCTTCCAATTAACTAGCCCTCTTGGGAAATCTTTTTTTTAACTATTTTATTTGCAACGAATCCTCTGAAGAACGTGATTATTTAAGGTATCCTACTACGCTCGGAACCGTGGTTTTAAAAAAGCGCATAAATAGATAATTTTCATGATATTTAATGTCACTCAGATTAGAATACATGAATAAAATTGTTTTAAGGACATTTTGACAAAAAACATTTATTTAAATATAATATTTTAGCAAAAAAACTAACTTAGAATAATCTTTTTTCCAAATGTTCTCCTTTTGTGAAAAATGGTTCGATTATAATATTGTTTTGCTTTTATATAGCTCAGACCTCTCTACAGAGGCTCAACTGGAATTTTTGAAAAATTCACATTATTTTCAGAGTTACCACCAATTGAAATAATTATTCGCGTTTTTTTTCTTAAAATTGCTCCCCTCTGTTGTCGTAAAATATATGAATAAACCCACTTCCAAGTTATATATTTCAAAAAATCTAGTTGAGCCTCTGAACAGAGGTCTGAGCTATATACAGGCAAAATATTATTCTAATAGAAGCATTTTTCACAAAAGGAGATTATTCTAAGTTAATTTTTTGCCGAAATATTGTATTTAAATAAATTTTTTTTTGTCAAAATGTCCTTAAAACAATTTTATGCATATATTCTAACCTAAGCGACACTAAATATCATGAAAATTATCCATTTATGCGATTTTGTAAATCACGGTTCCGAACGTAGTCGGATACCTTAAATTAGGTCTACTATATATAGTATAGGTCTTCAAGATGGTGAGAGAGGAAGTGAGAGAGATAAGATTAATTGCTAGCGGATCAGAGATTAATCAAATTGATAGTGTAACGCAGATATTTCATAATTGTAATTATTTAAGCAACGATTAGTCACAAGTGATTAGACAGTTAGGAAAGAAGTATATTTGAATCTGAAGTAAGTGCACTGATATTTAAAGTCTTCTCATACTTCGTGTACCTCGTTATTTACCTACGTATTGCTTCAATTGAGTACATCTTTTAATTTAGACTGTTTGAACTTGTGTTGTTGATTGCGTGCCAAATAAATTGAGTAATTTTCTCTTCCCTTCCTCCCACATTTCTAGGTGTAGATGAGAAAACCTTTCAATGGTACCAAAAAAAAGGCAATTTTACAGCTTTATTTAAAAATTTGTATATTTTATTTAACGTTTCGATATTTTGGGGGAATGTGACGGGCTCACGCGTCTTTTCTTTAACATGTCCCTTGGGTTCTTTGGGTCAGAATTAATGGCAACTCTTTTCCAACCAAATCCAAGAAGTGAAGTGTGAATGAAAGATGCAAATGAACAAGCTTTTAAGTATCGGAACTTAGAGTAAACGAAATGGCAATGTATGGCCATCTGTGATAGTGGATAGAAATTGGCCGGTAGTTGATGTCCAATAGAAGAATCGTGTTTCAGTCTGAATGAGTTTTACGTGGCGATAATTATAAGTTATAAATGATCGAATATATAAAAAAGTCAAATTGCACACCAGTGCATGCAATTGAAGACAAGATTGAGCATAAGTCAATATTGATTGATTCTCCAAGCTGTAATAAGGTAGGATTGACTATTTAATATTATAATTAGTGATTAGGCGGTTCAGTTATTGATAGTGGTCTGAATTAGATTAGGTCTTATTATATAAATATATATATATTGTGTGTTGCGTATTTTTCCATCGTAAATTCTCTCACATTAATTATTGTAATTTAATTTGTTAAACGTTTAAGTTGAACATCTTAATAAAGCCATATTAAGATAATGATGCCTTCTAGTTCTTTCGTTAATTCTACACCTCTAGCTCACGCTGATACTCCGAGAGATATTATCCCAAGGTGAGGAACATCACAGGAGGAAGGAATGATTTCTGTCTAAGGTTTGTTTTTAGAATTTATTAATGAATAAACAAAAATGTTTAATTACAGAAATATAAAATTTATTTATCAACAACGTAATTAAACATCGTGGCACGTTTACATTTATATTTTTAACAGCAAATCATTTCATGTTTTATCAGATAATCTCCAAAAGGACACAACTGAGTTTAAAAAAACATACGTTTAGAAACTGTGTCTAGTTCAAAAATCTAAAGCGATTTTTGACATTTGATTGAAAAAGAACCAGGAATGTGACGTACGGCTCACCCAAGGACTTTCGTGCAACTTTAGTAACACGTGATTTACTCAATTGAAATAGAAAGTTATAAACAAACCACCCGCAAAATGAGGTCATCTAACATAAATGGTCAAAATTAATCGGACATTGATCAAGGATTTGAGGCTAAATTATCCGCCAATAGATATTGCATAAGGTTACCTTCATTGGACATGGAACAAAAATAGAACCAGTGAAAGTGTGAAGAATTTTCATTTGATTTAATATTTTATTGGATTTCAAAATAATTCAGAAGACTAAATGTATTAAAAGATATCCAAATATGTTCAGAATCATTATTTATTTATTTTAAAAAAAAGTTGATATTTAGTATTACCTGCATTAGAATGCACATATAAAAATTATTTTAAGAATGTTATTACAATAAAAATTTATTTAAATGCAATTTTTTGGCAAAAAATGACGAAAAGTGACATTTTTCAAAACGTTCTTCTTTTTATAAACAAGTAATATAAAAAGAAAAATTCAAATCATTTTCTACTTAGGTAAACAAAGAAAATTTTTAGTTTAATTACTTTTTTAATAAATAATTACAATTAATATAAATATATACGTACATATGACAGAATCACAATATTAAGAGGCAAAATAGAAAGCGATTTTCCTTGCACAATTCTCCATTTTTCTTTCTATATAGCAGGGGTCGGCAACCTATGGCACGCGTGCCACATGTGGCACGCGGTACAATTCTCAGTGGCACTCTGCACTACTCTAAAAATTTGTCAGTATTTGAGGAGATGGTAGTTGACAAATTTGTATTGGACCTTACTTGACTAACATCTTCAGAATTACGGACATTTACAGTCGAAAAAAATCTGAAACACACACATAACTCCAAAGATTTTATAGCTATTTTGAATGGAGAGATTTAGTTGTTTGAAGAGAGAAAATTGCATGCACTCTGCTTTTCGCTTTTGGTCTTTCCTCACATGTAAAATATTTCGAGTCCGCAAAGAAATTGTTTAAGAACTGACTGCTTTTAACCGCGTCAAATTGAAAGTCACAAATTATGGCCCTGATTTTGTGTTATGAAAGTTGATGGTGCAAGCCTTAAGTTCACCTTAAAATTCTTATTTATCATTTCATTTAACCATAACGAAGGGAAATACTGGTATTTTATGATGTGTATTTTTTATTTTAATGAATGTACAATTTAATTTTGTTTTTGTTTTTGGTGAAGAAATAAATATCTTTTATACTTTTTATTTTTATGTTAAAAAAATATCTTTAAATGATGCAAAATTAATGTATAATAAAACTGTATATATCTATATTTTATTAACCTCTATTCCGTAACTGAAGGTAAAGGGTGTTTTTTTTTTAGAGGTATAGAACTTTAAATTGCAATAAAACAACGATGTATTATTCGATAGACATGATTTTTTTTATTTGAAAGATAATCTTGTGGCATTAAATTTTAAATATGATTTCTGGCATAGGACTGCCACGGCTGGCTCGGATGTAGTCCAATCTGGACGTCCAATTTTCGATGACTTTTTCCAACATTTGTGGCCGTATATCGGCAATAACACGGCGAATGTTGTCTTCCAAATGGTCAAACCGTTTGTGGCTTATCCGCATAGACCAATGACTTTACATAGCCCCACAGAAAATAGTCTAGCGGTGTTAAATCACAAGATCTTGGAGGCCAATTCACAGGTCCAAAACGTGAAATTAGGCGGTCACCAAACGTGTCTTTCAATAAATCGATTGTGGCACGAGCTGTGTGACATGTTGCGCCGTCTTGTTGGAACCACAGCTCCTGGACATCATGATTGTTCAATTCAGGAATGAAAAAGTTAGTAATCATGGCTCTATACCGATCACCATTGACTGTAACGTTGTGGCCTTCATCGTTTTTGAAGAAGTACGGACCAATGATTCCACCAGCCCATAAAGCGCCCCAAACAGTCAGTTTTTCTGGATGTAACGGTGTTTCTACATACACTTGGGGATTAGCTTCACTCCAAATACGGCAGTTTTGTTTGTTGACGTAGCCATTCAACCAGAAGTGCGCTTCATCGCTAAACAAAATTCGCTTATGAAAATCGGGAACAACGGCAATCTCGTTTTGGGCCCATTCGACGAATCTACGCCTTGCTTGATGATCGTTTGGATGAATTGCCAAACCAAACTGAGAATAAATCACTTGACAGCTGTTAAATCGGTCGCCATCTTGGAAAGTAATGCCAACTTAAACTTCTATACCTGGAAAAAAAACACTCTTTATTATCGAGGGAATCGAAATGTTTTTAACCTGTCCTACTGCGTGGCACGCTGAATCATATTCGTAGATTGATTTGGCACGCTAGAGCTAAAAGGTTGCCGACCTCTGCTATATAGGGTGTGTTTTTTTATTGAAAACAATTATAAAATCCCCGTGCACCACAAGGTATCACACGGGGCTTACAGAAGTAAGTATTAAACAAGGAAGATAAAAAGATTTTTAAAAAATTGAAGTTAAGACAGTGCTTCTCAAACTTTCTATATCTGCGACCCAATATTCAATCATAATTTTCATCGCCCCCCTTCCTTACAATAACAATGCATTGAATGCATATACACGTCTCGCTCACCAAAACCGTTCATTGCCCCGGACGTATATATTCGCTTTTCCAAAATGCGACGTTTTCTGAACATTGTTGTCCATAAAATTATTCCGAAGGCTTTGGAGCGTAGTAAAAGGACCTTGATACTATTTGCGAAGAATTTACTTGTTTCAGAGGATTTGCTTATTTATTCCTTTTCTCTCCCTCTTTTCATAACATACGTCGTGTGCCTACGTGGAAAACAGTGGCACTGAGGAGCGAATCGAGTAACTTTTTATCGACAGTTAAGGGATTTTTTATGAACTGTGCAAATTATCAAAATAAGTGTTACTTTTTGTGTATAATTTTATATATAACAAGCTCGTGAGGGTCACTGGTAATTGTTAAATTTGTTTTAAAAGTAGTGTTAAATCAATTATAAAATACATTGTGCAGTACTGATACATTTATAAGTTTATTACGTCAGTGTAAATGTGTATTTTATTTATTATGTCAAAATGGGGGGGTTGTTTACATTCAGCAAATTAATATTTTTTTAAAAAATAATCTTTTGTTCACGACTTTCCAAAATGCTCGCCCCCCTCGCAGAATTATCACGCCCCTCTAGGGGGGGGGGCGCCCCAAAGTTTGAGAAACGCTGGGTTAAGAAGAATTACAAACATTTACAACAAATTCACAGAAATTTTTGAAAGTACTTCTGGGGGAAAGAAGTTTGTGAAAATTCGGTGGCCAATATATGTTAAGTCTCTTGAACGCCAGTCTTATGATCTTTCTCTCTCTGACATACTTGGAACACAGAAGGATTACATGTTCTACATTTTCCTCACCACCAATATTACAGTCACAGAAAGATGAAGGAACTAAATTAAATTTGTTCAAGTAGCTTTTGAAATTACCATGACCAGTGAGAAATTGGGTTATTTTGTAGTTAGTGTAAAAATGATGGCATGATAGTCTCTTATTAATGGTGGGAAAAAATTTCTCTACTATGCTCCCTTTATCAGAAATGAGATATTCTTGGTTCCAAGACTTCCCCATTCTTTCTTTCGTGATCTCCTTGTAAAACGATTTGTTACTACTTATCCATTAATTAAATTGAATCATTCCAATAAAATAGTATAGTAAAAAGAAATGGCATTATAGAGCCTGAACTAGGTTTTTTGAAAAATTGAGATTATTTTCAGAGTTGCGATAATTGAAATAATATAGCCGGTGTTTTTGTTAAAGTTTCTCTACTTTGGTGTATTAAATTCTGAATAAATCCACTTCTAAATTGTATGTTTAAAAAAACCCTGTATAGGCCCTGTAGAGAAGTATTTGCTAAATATAATAAAAATATTATTATAGAATCATTTTCCCTAAAAGAAGAATGTTCTAAAAATATGTCATTTTTTTTTCCTTATTTTTTGCCCCCAATTTTTTTTTAAATATATAATATTTTCCTGTAATAATATTCTTAAAACAATTTTATATGTTCATTCTAATTCAGGTAACATTAAATATCAAAACAATTACTTATTTACCGCACTTTCAAAAATCACGGCTCCAAACGTAGTCGAATACCTTAATAAAATAGTTTTTTTTAATAAGTTGAATTATCATCTTAGTAAATACAATCAGATTTGATATGTTGTTATAATAATATTTAAACACCATGAAAATTATCTCGGAATAAAACAAACTTACACACGAAAAATGACTTCCAAATTAATTTTAAATAATATTATTCATTTTAGTTAATTTAAATAAAAAAATGTTTTTTACTTATTCAAAAAAATAGTGTTTATGTATAACTGCGTAAAATTTTAAAAATCTGATATTCAAACCAATATAATTATATTCAATAGATTTGACAGATGATGACACACAATAAGTATTTGAAATTATTGATGTTATCTATTCAGTTAAATATCTTTAATGCAAAAACGCTTAAGACGAAATATCGGTTAACACGAAATAATACTACGGTCCCGACAAACTATTATGTATTTTCATGCATTTCTCTCTCTCTTTACACGAAACGAAAATCGCTTCACACGAAAAAAAAATTTCTTTCTGGGAATGAACAAAATACTTAAAACATCAGTTGAAGTTTGAGAAAGTTTTTGTATTATCGGAGTGCCCTACTGTATCATTGGAAGAATTCATTGAAAGGGATGATGATAATGTGTGTACAGCCCCAATTATGGCAGACAAAGACATGTTAGAGTTTGTTCATAGCTCAATAAATATCATTGATGCAGATTCCGATGACGAAAATGAAATGAATAATACAGCTCCTGTTCCCATGTCATCCAAAATGAGAAGCACCATGAAAAGTTTGCGCAGTTATTTAGACGCACATTCCGAGGGTGAAATGAATAATAAAATGGATGACACCGAACAATTTCTTCACAATTTGGTGTTAAAAAGGACAATGCAACGAAAAATATCAGATTATTTTCCAAAAATAAATGCTTTGTTTTTCAAAAAACTTGAAAATTTAGTATTAAATTTCCTTAAGTTCTTGTAAATGCTTTTGTTTCATTGATTTTTATTAAATATATGCATATCTCTATTTAAATAAAATGTACTCTAATAAACTTAATTTTGCTGAACATGTGTTTGTTTGTTTTTTCTCTCTCTCTCTCTCTCTTTTGCAAAATATCTTTTAACAAAAAAAGATATTTCAGTCCCCCTCAATTTCGTTAAGCGATTTTCACTGTAGTTATTTCAGCTACTAATTCATTTTTCTTTAAAAAAAGAAAGAAAAAAAGCTTATTTTATTCATTCTGAGCTATTTTATTCATTTTCAATACAAATTTATTTTTAATTAATTTTCAAAGCTTTGAATAAACCTAGATTCCTAAATTTAAAATAGTTGCGAAAACCCCCTGGGTTCCACCCTGGACACTAAGATTAAATTGAGGCAAAGAATTACCAGACGGCATTTTTAGAATTACAAATTATATTTATTTAATTGATTCAGTTATCAAACTTCTAATTACAAATATTAAACAATATATCTACGTCAAAGGGATTTACCTTTAATATTAATTTAAATCACAAAATATGATATTAATCAACTACTAAGCTCAATATCGAACGGGTTTACTGGAATAAGAGGACCGAGAAATATACGCAACTTGAATTACTAACATTCATTAACTTTATGCTAACTTTATTATATATTAACTCTTGTGGGGTCAGAGAAACTAAGTTATAAATATCACCTGGCTATAATGTCGTTCTCTCCAAGTAGATCGATCCTTCCAATGGTATTTCGCTGACTAATAACAGTAAGACTCTAATCACGCAATCCACTTGAATCTTCTTAACTTCGTCACTACTTCTCTTGGTTCAATCGCCTTCTATCTGCTAACTTACAACGCTCTCCTTAAATACCTTAATTCCTTTGCATATCCCGTTTTCTCCTTTCAGAGCTGGTTGGAAATATACGCGAATTTACAATCCTCAAAGACACCTAAGAGTATTAATGGAAAGGTGCCGTATAGATTCGCGTCACATAGTATTACTGCATAACTAAGCATCCAACTCGTGGAGTACGAATTAAAAGCAAGAATATTTTTATATTTACTTTATTTCAAACAGATTAGTGTACCTTAAGATAAGTATTATAATATTTGAGTCAAAATATAGAAAGGTGATAAAATTTGAGTTTCTTGGAAGAAGTTGGAAGCGTGCTCTCCACAAATAATTTTATTTCAGTAGTTGTGTATGTACTTAGTCATTCTGCATTTCTTTGATGTACAGAAAGTACAAATTCTGCGTCTGTTAGGCAAATGTTAAGTTATCCAAGCTTAAGAAAGCTGCTAAAAATTTCTTCAATTTACGTATTTATGTTTTTGTCAGTCTGCAATGTATGAACTTTATAAAGAGAGAGAGAAAAAAAATGACTGTTTGTGAATTTTATTTCTCTTAGAAATGGTGTACTACTTTTTAAATCTGAAGTTTACTTGGAAATCGAAGTTAAACCGAATAATTATTCTTCCTGTTTCATCATTCTAATCTTTTAATAGAACGACATTTTTTCAATCATAAGTTTTTATACAAAACTATTTTTCAATTGTGGTTCCTCTCCACTTTGTAAGGTGTTCGCCCGTGGGTGATGCCTTACTTCTAAGTTATCATCGTGACCTAGGGGCGTGGGAGTGAATGAAGAACCAGGCGTGACCATGATCTTAATATATCTTTATTAAGATCTTAACTTAAACACTAACAATGATAATATTTATATTTTAACTTAGCGGATCTGAGGTGAGAAAACACACAATACGTATTACCAAATAAGCGCGACTTTAATCACTATATTCCCGCCTATTCCTAATATCAACTTATACACAATTCCTAATAGATAACAGAATTATCCTACCTTAATCTCTTGATTAATAACAATCCTCTCGGATCCTAAATATTTTTTCTTGATCTCGCGTGGAACAGTATCCACCTTGACTTGATCGTTCTGTCACGGATAGCTTCTCACTAGAATAACTGCTTACTTCTCTGACTTCAGTTTACGCGTTTATACTCAGACTAGCATAATCACTTCCCAATAGGTCATCTGCTTACGTTAAACTGCTATTTAAAAGGTTCTTAATTTGCATACTCACGCTTCGCTTCTGGATTTGGTTGGAAAGAATTTGCCTTTATCGGCTCCAAAGAACCTAAGAGGAGTTTTTAGTTGAAAAACGCGATGAACCCGTCACAACTTTAAATAACGACAGGTACGAAAAATTAATTAAGAAAAAATAATTATTTTGCTTACATTTTATTTACATTTAAAATAATCGACTGCAAATAAGCGCCCGATCTGCCGTCGAATTGAATTGGCGATGGAATTCATTTTTACCCATGAGTGGAAATACCGGACAAAAATATCATTTATTCTTTATAAAAAGTGTGAACACTTCGTTCTCGGTTTCCACGGACACATACTCTTCTATTTGACACCGGAAACGATAAAAACAAATTTATTTTTTTTCTAACGATCAAGTAACTCATCAAACTGCTTCTCAGTTCATCTTAATTTTTTTTTCTTTCATTGAACAATTATGTCTGCTCATATGCAAAAAGACGTCTTAAGACTCTTTGAGACCCTGGGACCAGAGAAATCCTACGAATTTTTGAGGCCCAGGGCCCCTATGCAAGAGTAGGCACTACTTGAGATCTTTAAAAGCAAACAATATATAAAATGCATTGTCAAATAATCATTCAAACGGTAATTTGAAACAAATAAATGTACACAACTCACAATCTCAAAAACCAGACACAAACTGACTCGACTGATGGCCCCATTTCGACTGACTGTTTATGGTTCGGCCAAGGCAGTGGCATAACGGAGTGTATTAGGGCCCCCTTGCAAATTCAGGTTTTCGGCCCCAAGCCCAAATACGTACTTAGCGTCAGTCAAGCTTTGGGCCCCCTAGAGTCCTTGTCCCCCCCGCAATGCAGGGGTGTATGTTACGCCCCTGGGCCTAGCCTAGACATGTACAACGGTCATAATATTATAAAACACTCTTACCACTTTTGCCCGTTGACATGCAGTTTGAAGTTCCCTAGTTTTGGGAGAATATGTACGGGAATAATATTGACCATATTATAATTCGAATCATGATCTTACTGAGTCGAAAACAAAACGAGGCCCTCAGTGGCGTAACGTACACCCTCGCATCGCGGGGGGGGGCAGAGACTGACTGTAGTCAAGTGCCTACCCTTTGTAAAATCCAACTTGGGAGCCCAAAGGTTCTCCGTTACGCCACTGGATACCTCACCTTGTTTGCTCATCTAAAGAAAATCAGTATGAAGTAACCGCCAATAGAGTTATTAATCAAAGAGGGCTTAAATCTTTTTTGTTTGTAATATAATTCAATACTCTATTTCGGAATGTTTCATTTGGTTCATAGATAATTGAACTCGAAAGTGGAATAAAATATTAGATTCCGTTTGGAATTTAAAAAGCTGGTGTTCTATTTTATCGTTTCTTCTACAAGTTATTTAAACCATCTTTGACAGAGCAACCCAAAAAAATATTTCCCATTCCTATCTAAGAAAGAATTTTAAAAAGTGTGCTGTTTAAGTCGATCCCTGTGACTTTCCATTAGAAAATATTACGAAATTCTGTTAAAATTAATATGCTATAATTTTCATTATCCACGATTTATTATCAATCGTTAACATGGTTTAAAAATCTTTCTCACTTACATTAGATTTCACAATTTAATTGACTACTTTACCATTGATTACAGTTTTCCTTTTCAAAAGGCATTAGATAGAGCTCTTAAAAAAATTTCAACCTCGCAATTTAGATCGAACTTAATTTGAAACGTCAGAGAACGATATTTACCTTTAGAAAGTTAGTTCATATTAAATCACATAGATGGCAGCATGAAAGATTTGTTGAAGTAAAAACGAACAATTTTTTTTTTTTTTTAAGAAACCTTCAACAAAAATTTCCAGAAATACATGCACACGTTTTAGTTCTTGAAACAATCTTGCTATTTAAATTGATCTGTTTTATAATCAAGTAAATAATTTTCGGTTCCTTATTTTCCATGAAATCATGAAAATATTCAATAAAATAATTAAGTTCTAAGCATTGTGTTTAGGAATCATAAAAATGTTTCTCCTTTAACTTTTTATATAACAGTCGTACACACAAATATTATATTTTCTCTTAAAACTCTTTTAGCATTTAATGTACTGTTTTTAGTAATTTCGAATACATGATATAGGTATCTTTTTAGGGGGAACCTCTTAGACCCTGTAATTTTGCTAGGGTATAATCATAATTACGTATGTGTGTGAATAATTACAAGATAATAAATATCATATAATTTATTTTGAAGAATATATTTTTCAACTTAACAGCAAACTCTTTTAAAATAAGTTTTTTATACCTTACTTTGTTAATATTTCTCATAGTTTTTAAAAGACGTTCGATTTTTCTTAAAGAAATGTTTTATGAAGATTTTGTACATAACATATATAGATAGGAGTACCCTACTCTGAGAAGAGCATATTTGATGCTGGAACACAGATTGAAGTTATAAATTAGCAGTTTAAAAAGAACTGCGTTCCTATAGCCACAGCATAGATTTCTCTTCAATACTTTCATGATTCTAATCTATTTCTCTTTCATTTGTCTGTAGTACGAACATTAATACAAATTGCTTCAAGATTAGAACTCCCACATGCTTTCTCTGTTCCATTTTTATATCACCAAATCTCGAAATAGTATCTAATTCCAAAGACAGGTATTTATTTTCTGTATGCCCTTTAAATAGGTATATATGTATAGTATATAATTGTAGAAAAGATCCAAGTTTGCAACAACAGTTTCTTTGTTTTGAAAGAATTTTTAATTTACCGTGTAGTTTATTTTCAAATAATTTTCTATTAATCAGCGACTTTGGGGTGTGCAATATTAAAACTTGCCACAAAACTCACAGTTCACTTTGTCAATATTACAAAAGAATCTGATATAGGAATCTTTTAAACTTTAACTTTTTTATTTTAATGCTTTAGTTTGTATAGTTTAATAGGGGCTGACTGGAATCAGAAAGATTTTTGATGAAGAACTTCATAGTTTTCCATGAAGATCAAACATAATCAGGCCAAAAGTTGAGCTGGAAGCAACAATCTCTGAGATTCCACAACTCACTAAGAACAATTTTGAGGCTCAGTTTTATTTAATGTACAACAGACCTCACATTATTACACAAGATGGATGTCTGATGGAATGTAGACTACTGATTAAGAGAATCAAAAATGCAATTGTTTTAATATTAGACACAGAGTTTTGGTGACATGTAAGTCATTTGCAGTAAAAACAGCATTTACACAAAGAATTTTGAAATTATTTAAGAAAATATTTTAAAATTAGACAGATATACGCTCCAATTTTTTAAAAAAAAATCATTTTATATTCATAAATCCATGCACATATTTTAGATCTTAAAACTATCAAGCTTTTCAAGTTGAAATATTTTATAACAAGATCAATTATTTTGACTTCTTATTTTTACTTTTTGAGTAGTAAAACTCCTTTCGACAATACATGCATATAAAAGTTTCTTTTTTTTTAACCTATATTCATAATCATTTTAACACAAATGTTCATTTGGTACTTTCATTAAAGTAATTTATTTTCATTAATTAAGATTTAAAAAAACTAATTTCTTTTTCTTAAACAAATAAATCTTCTCTTTCTCTAAAATTTATATTTCCTTATTGGCAAAACAAAATCTGATTAGTAGTAATGATTTTCAAAGATGTTTGATTAAACAAAACAGACTTGTTTTTTTTTCCCATAGATAGGGTGTTATTCTTTTTTCTGGATATTTATTTTTTGACAAAAAAAAATCTGTAATACATTTTATAATTTATTGAAACATTGATTAAAAAATTAAATCAATCATTTAACCAGATGCAGGATGCAATTTTAAGATTCTTATTCTTTACTTAGACCCATGTAATTTTGTTTCAATAACACAAGATGACCCATTGCTAGATTTTTGTTATCTTTATATTCAATGTTTTAATTAATGCTTTTTTCTCAACTGTACAGTACATCAAATATGTCCATATATTTAACAAATTAGGTTCAGCAAAATAATATAATCCAATTTTGTTAACTGTAATTTAATGAATGTAATGTATAATGAAGTTATATTATTTATAAGAGAAAAATACACACTTTTAAAATATCAATGATCATATAAATGTACCCATTTTATGCTGTTTTATTAAATCAAGTATTATCCTATTTACAAAATTTATTTAATGGTTTATAAAAACCAATCAACATACAGTCGAACCTCCATATTAAGAACCTCTATATCAGCGATCCGCAACCCCCGGTCCGTGGATCAAATGGTGCCGGGCCGCTTAAAGAACATTAAACTATTGCCCTTTTATTAAAGTGGTGCGTTTCTCTTGGATTTGCGCAACTTTCCACGGAAAAATCACTTTATATTCAACG
The DNA here is from genome assembly GCA_019973935.1 of Trichonephila clavipes. Classification (NCBI taxonomy): domain Eukaryota; kingdom Metazoa; phylum Arthropoda; class Arachnida; order Araneae; family Nephilidae; genus Trichonephila; species Trichonephila clavipes. The sequence goes on from BMAU01020003.1 coordinate 469,856, forward strand.
TTAAATCACTTTTATTCATTTTTGGTGTAACTATATTTTTATTCTGAAGGCATATTTAAATGTAACTAAATTAAAACTGTTAAATCAAAACAATCTAAAATATAAACAATCAAAGTGTCCCACCCCCATCGGGCCATGGTAAAATTATCAAACGTTGACCGGTCCGCAGCGATAAAAAGGTTGCGGAGCACTGCTCTATATGGCGAAGTTTTCTATACAGCTAACTTTTTCGTGGAACCAAGAACATTTCATGATTTTCTTCATAAAACAACCTCCCAATACCGAAGTACATTTTCTATGTCACGAACCTTTTCTCTTGTGATTCAGTTTTTTTCCTCTTTATTTTAAAAGTATTTCTGGACATTTCACGTTATTTTCTCTTTTAGCATGTTTTATGGTGATCATTAATCTTGAACTGGTTTTATTAGGTGCCTAACTTGCTGAGAGCAATAGAATTCTGGGCGTTTCATCCAAGAACTGCAACCTTTAACCCCATTTTCAAGTTCATTATAAACACCTTCGAATAAATGTTATAAAATAATGCATGCTTAAAATTACTTGTCGGCTTTAAATTAGAAAATATCCTTAACACATTCATTGATTTTAATATAAAGTTATTTTCTTAATCTTGAAAATATATATAGCGTATTCCTCAACATTCTTTTTTTCGTTATCTTCTTGCAGGTTTTTTCCCACTTTTTTTTATGGGTAAGATATATAAAATAAATAGATATTAAAATACAAAAAGGTATGAACAATTCCTTTTTTTATATATAGTATTTATAAATTTAAAATTTGTTTTATGTAGTTTATAATGTATATTGAAAGATGAACCTCTATATAACGAATTTTTTTTCTAGATTTACCGACTTCATTAAATAGAGGACTGACTGTAGTTAAAATTCATTTAAAAGAGTAAGATATTAGGAAAGAATAAATAATTAAGCACTTGAGCTTTTACATATTTCTGTTAAGGTGTAGTTAAATTTTTACTTTAAAATCAACATATTTTGGTACTTTTCTGTTTCGGGAGGCTGTTGGCAGGGGTTAAATATTTTTTCTTATCAAATTAGACACCAAACACAAAATAAGGTATTTTTATGGTTTTCTTACTGCACATGCACCATAAGACCTCAAACTTATGAATTGTATAATAGGTTTACCACAATTAATAATCTTTTAACATGCACTTTGGATATTTTGTTGCATTTTTACTGTCTCCTGAAACAGATAAGTGCCCATATTTCCATACCTAGCAACTTTAAAAATATCGATTTAGTTCACAATAAGTGTTATTTATACAATAAATGAGAAATAAAACGTTGGTCAAATTAAGCTAAATTTCTTATTTTCAAGCATTTAAAATCTATTTAATTTTAATGTTATGAAACAAAAAATGCCATAGTAGTTACGTAATTCCAATCTAAAGGGTGAGTTTTTATATGAAAAATAAAAACTATGAGTGCATTCATCATAAAATCCCAACAATATATTTTCCTGCCAAATATTAATGTTGATTATTTTTATTTGCCTTAAAATTGGCTAACTATTGCATACTAACACAGTCAAACTTTTTCAGTACTTCTGAATTAATTCAGTACTTCTGAATTACCACCGTAGCCAATTTTATGCCACATGAATGGTGCCGATTTCTACTAAAATCTTACTGGTTTTTTTTTTAAAATAATATAGGCAAGAATTTGCTTTTGTTGTTGTTGTTTTGATATCATGGCGCAATTTGCCTGACACATATTTGGCTGCAATGACTTTAAAACATAAGTTCCAATTTTTCTATATATCAAGGTTCCTAAATTAAATAACTTTTTTTTTAATTTTTAAAAGGGAGAAAACCACATTTCTTCCCATAAATTTTTCATAATATAACTTTTGAAAATAAACCTGTTCTTAATTTAAATAATAAACTCCTCCCAAGTTTATAAGGATATATAAGGAAAAAAGGCAACATTTTACTTAAATTGCCCTTGGTCTATACTGCACTGCAGAATGAGTGATCTTATTGTTGTGAGTTTTATGGCATTTAAAATCACAAAAATTGAATCAATGTTTTACTATAACTGACTCACACAAATAAACATATTAGTAAAAGAAACACAGATTTTTAATGTTTAGAGACTGATAAGGTTGATACTCTATAAAAAACATTTAACAATCGATATAGTTTGCACATGTTGAAATAAATGACTTCATTACCTTATCAACATAATTTATTAACAACAATTTCCAAAATTAACGCTTTTTCCAAGTGAATTTGGCTTTGTTACCTTTCTGTCCGTAAATCTTACGTCCTCTCCTTCGCCTGTCATGAGTAAGTAGACCTGCTAATCTCATTTTCTCTACTAGGTTGGGCTCAACAAAACTTCTAAGGCTAAGAGCAATTCCATGCCTAACAGCACCGGATTGTGCTTTCTCACCTGGACCACACACATCAACTTCAATATCCACTAATCCTAACATGTCTGTAAATTCTAGAGGGTACATAATCTGCTCTCTGTCATGTAGTCTAGGAAAATAAAATATATCAGTACCATTGATCTGTATTTTACCAGTACCATTACCCCTAACAATAACCTTTGCAACACACTTCTTTCGTAAACCTGTACTCTCCATATATGTCCTACCATTTTCATCCTTCATAAGTTCAGGTATACTTTCTAGGGATGCTATATCTACAAATTCTTTGTAATACTTCATGATCTCCTCTTTGCATCGAAACGAATAAGGATGATCACCTAAGCGTTTAAGAGTTGATATAAAAAATTCATAATCAGCTTCCAAAAGATTTTCAAGGAACACTTGCTTCATTTCATTAAGTGATAGCCAGTTACCACCTTGTAAATTCAGAACAGATTCTTTGGGGGGTGCAAGAATGCCTTTTGTTATCATTTTATCTTCAAAAGCATCTAATTCGCTAAACTTTTCCACCAATTCATATAAAGCCGCATGATAATTACTCTTTTTGGTGTAAAAAAATGAGCTAAAAGGCCTTCCACTGGTGTCAAATTGCGCTGCCTTTTCTTTCGGAAACAGCTGTTTGGGCGGTTTCATCATTGGTCTTGCCTTTTTTTCGTAGAGGCCTGAAGGCATCAAATATTCAATAGCTTTGTCAATATCATCTTGAGTAAGAGTTTCAGCATCTAAGCCCATCATATTCGCAAGATGTCGTTTACCTATTTCAAATTCATCATCTTTAATTTTCAGAAAATTTTCGTAATGCGTCGCTCTCTCCAAATATGCTTTCATAGCCTTATTTATTGTTTTTATGCGTAAGGCGGCAGATGAAGAGTTTTTATTAGAAGGTTTTAAAATAGGCACGGCTTCAGGAAGATTATTTTTCGCAGCATTTGTTTTGCTTCGTTTTAGTGTAATGAAATAATTTGTTGAAATTGCTACGTTTCTAGATGAAGTTGCGAGTACAATTTCCCTTCGAATTATCCAAGAGAACATTTTTGCAATTGCTTTAAATAAATTACTTTAAAACTTATTTATGAATATTACAGTGTTTCACTGCCGTTAATATGACTGATTATATAATTCATACAATTTTTTAACATATAACATACCATTCCGGTTTGTTTACCATTTAAAAAATAATTGCAAAACATTGCCAAAAAAGATCGACGAAATATACACAACATATTACAAAAATGTAATATTTTTTTTCTCATTTCAACTATATTATTTCCTCAGAAATATCTACCATAAGTACTTAAAAATTTTAAATTTTTACACGTGAGATTATACACAATGGGATTTTTTTATTTAAAAATCTTAATACATTTTGAAATGGAGATACAGCTTGTTGATAACTCAGCACTACAAATCTCTTTCGCATTGGTTTCTATTTGTTTTTAAGTAAAAGGAAGTCTTTAATAAGTAGAGGAATTTTTAAGAGAATTTGGTGTGAGTTTGAATTTCTTAGCTGTTATCTTCTTCAGGACACTCATATTTGTAAACTTTATTTGCACTGCATTATCTAACAGCATAATACTTTAGTTGCTTACAATCTAACAATTTCTGCCGAAATCTGTGGCGTTCCTTATATATACCTCAGAATAAATACTTTGAATTGTATGAATTGCGAGCCAATTCCCAAATTTTTCTGCATGTATAAAAAAAAAAGAAAAGAATTTTGGAATTAAAATGTCAACATTTTGTAACTTCGCTATATTCGTGCTGTATCGCATTTAACATCAATTCAAACTACTCTTTTTAGTTTAGTTCTTATATACTATAAAAAAGCTGATGCATATTGAATCTGTTGAAACTCAAGTACCTCATATTGATGTGGTGTGAAAGTTTGGGGAATAGGGTGTCACTTCTTCACTTAACCAATTTTCATTATTTACAAGATCTGTTGCTATTAGCCCATGTACAGCTTCAAAGTGCACCATTAATAAAAAATATTGAATCACTTATGTAGTGGTAGTAAGGTATTTAATAACATAAGTACTAGATGAATGTGAAACATATAGTTTTCTATACATACAAATTTCATTTTCCTATTGATTTGTTTTGTAAATTAAAGATTTTCACCCTTCTTTTATTCTGCATAAATTTTATTTTTTCCCCTCAAAAGAAAAATGTAAATTAATTTTGCTTTCATTTTTCTTGAATTTAAAAATTTATTTCAATATTGTAGAGGTCCTAAAAAAACAAATCTGGTTAAACATTTCTCTCCATATAAGACAAGTATCTGAATAATACAAGAAACTTTTTTAATGAAATAAGATTAAGTTTTTCCATAAAGAAATCCTTTTCAGATTAAACAGACAGAACAGTCCAGGAGGAAACTTTATAAAAGAATTAAAATATGAATGTTCTCAAAAGTTTCTCTAAAGATCTTCCAATGGACTTGGACATACCCATAGATAAAATTAATATCAATAACATTTTTTTATCAGAGTCATTCCTTTTACATGAATTAAATATTTTAATACTAAAATCTTTTCTGGAATCTGACTAATATGGCCTTTATTTTTGGTGATTTTAATCTTCATCATCCAATATAGAGATCTAATCGTAACACTAGATCAAGGGTGTCAAACTCAAAAGCTAACTTGGGCCAAATTAACAAGGTTTAATTTTGAGTAGGCCACAAAAAAAGAACCATATTCGTAGAAATGTTTTGAATAATACATTATAATAAACTTATATATTGAAGAACAAGGGTAAAATCCTAGGAGAGCCCACGCCCTTGGCGACTGTCCAAAAAGAGTGCCAAGTGAGAACAAGATGGCGCCAAGCGAAACAAACAATGGTGGCGCAAGTGAATATAGTGGGACAAAGTGGATGGGTAATGAAAATATATGTAAACAATACATAAATTAATCAAATATATTTGAGATAAAAATTTAAAAGATAGCACTTATATACTTTCTTACTGCTGATCTTTTCCGAGTGGAGGGTACAGCGTAACAACAAATTTTAAAAAAGCCTTGAAGGCCTCATTGCTAAGCAAATGACCATAGGAACACTACTATATATATTTTTCAAGGTAATGGTCGAACATACCCATTCGACATCTCCATTCAAATCCATCCAGAACAGCACTCTTTCGTTCGTATAATCCCATTCTCTCATTACATTTAGGACATTCATAATTCAAAGCAGTCAATCCTTCTTTCCTTCATACACCATTCAATCAATTCGTTCTTACCTTTTGCATTCAACAAAGTAAAAAGTTCTCAGATATATTCACTCACACACTCAGCCATACTTCCAGCCCGATGCCCAACAATAAAATGACGAAATTTGAAATGCCCGTCGACAAAATATGAAAAATCCAAAAATAGTTAGGTTTACCATCTCTAGTGTATCAAAGTAGGGTTACCAAGATGGCGCAATTATCGTCTACCAAAACAATTTGCACCAAGGGTGTGGGCTTTCCTAGGTCCAAACCAGAACAAGAAAAATTTAATGTTTATGTCCTGACACTCAACATCTCTTCTCTACTACTATATTTCCGATTTCGGGAGAAATTTTGATATTTTATTATATATTATTGTGTGCCAATATACTGGTCAGGCCCTCCTTTTGGGCCGCAAGTTTCACACCTCTGCTTTAGATATTCTTCACTGGTGCAACAGGCCCAGATGGGCACTGACCTTCCTCAGAATTCTATTCCATTCCATGATGTCCTGTTCTTGTCTAAGGTTTTCCAATTTGGCACCTTAATTGTTTTCAAGTGTTTAATTCTAGATACAGTAATGATTTTATCAAGACTTACAGATTATTTTTTACTTAATAAAATTGTTCTAACACAAGAAATACAGCATATGCAACTTCTCTCTCAAACATCTCTCTGTCAATTTGCTTGTCATTTCTTTTTTTTTTTTTTTTTTGTTTTACAAATAATAATGCATTAGAATGTACTTTTGGAAATGGTCATTATCATATCATTGTGGAATTCTCATTATTTAAGCCCAATAAATGTGAATTTTAAAGAATTGTTTGGTTTTCAATGAAGAAACAAACACAATCTGCATTAAGTAACCCAGAGTATAGCATTATAAATAAACCTTTTTAATATTGCTTTGGGGATAATTAAAATTGTTGCTCATGAAATTTGATTATCCTATTGATCCTGTTGATCATGATAGAATATTATGTGTAAAAATTTTTAGAATTAAAAATACTTCAGAATGCTATATATGACATTTAGACTAAATTATTAAGGATTAAATACAAGCAATACTCCAGCAGACTCGAATTCAATATCAAAAAGGCAAAAAATATATATTGGAATGGAATATATAATGTATCTGATTCAAGAATTTTTTATAAAACCTCAAAAGAATTTCTATTTATGAAAATCCGGAACCAATGTTAAATAAGCTTCATGCTAATAATAGATATATTACTCAACCTCAAATACCAGCCAGAATATTTTTAGGAATATGTTACATCGAATATAACTTCCCATGAATTGCTTCCTTTGGATTTTCTTTACATAGAAAACAATTATTTAATAAACTACTCCATATTTCTGAATTATATATAGGTCTTTAAAAACATACAGAGATATGATTCTGGTGTAGATCATATTCCTTCAACTTGCTTAAAAAATTTTAGTCATGACAGACATAATATTTTAAATTATTAATTGATAATACAATAATGCCACAATCTTGGGAGCATCTGATTATTCTTCCAATTCTGAAACCCTTTAAACACAAAACAAAAATTTCTTCATGTGGACAAAAAGCTTCAACTTCGTTATTTTTAAAAACTTTCTCAACATTTTTTTTTAAATTTCTAACAATAGAACTCGAATTTCATCCTTATCATTATAGATTTGTTAATTCTAAAGAAAACTAGAGTGCAACATACCTTTTACTTAAAGCATTCTAGATGTAAAATTGGATGAAAAAAGTTTTTTGTAAGAAAAAGTTTAGACATTAAGCCAGTTGGGTGGCGTAGTTGGTTTGGTGCTGGCCTTGTTCATCCAAGTTTGTGGGTTTGACCCTGGCCCAAGTCAGGATTTTCCTGATGTAAAAAATCAACAGCATCCATGTTGTATGATTATGTGACATAATAAAGAACCCTAGAGTATCTGTTTGGTTTCAGTGCTCTCGGCAAAACAAAAATTCCTTGTTCAGCTTTGTATTGTCAGAGCTCAGGTGCCTCCCTCTGGGGAGAAAGCTGGGCATCAAAATGCTACTGTGACAAATGATATCCACCTATATGGTGCCACACTAAAAAGGGATATCAGCTCCCTGGAATGTACCAGATCTGCAATGGTAATTACCAATCTCCAGTCCCATTAGGTGGGGAAAAAGTTTAGACATTAAGAGAACATATGACTCAGTACATGTATAGATGACCGTATAAGTATCTTCAAATTGGTAAGACTGGATACATAAATACCTCCCTTTTAGATCATGAGTTTTTTTAAATGGAAGGGTTGCCTCTCAAATGAAAGAGTTATTCTGAATAGTGTATCTTATGGCAGTGTTTTATCTTCATTTTTTTATATTTATCTGCATGATTTTCATGAAACTTTGGAATCATGAGTTGAATGCTCATTTTATACAGATAGCATTTTCGTTTACTTTTCTCATTGTTTTCTTAATATTTGCAGTAGAGAAGTGAAATATCTTTGATAGAATATTTTAATGATGTAATTATTGAAAACTAACCTTAAGTCCAGATAAAAGTTCCATTGCGGAATTATCAAACAAATGAATATATTTCCAATCATACTATTGAATGGATTCCCACGACATTTATCCATAAAATATCTAGAAATATATGTTTCTCTCTAAATGAAATGTAATATTTGCAAAATATTTCCATTACTAAAGAAGTATAAAAATTAATCTTTAAAAAAAATCATTTATCTAAACCAAGGGTGGGCATTAAGTCAATCATGATCAACCATTGGACCACCAAAACATTTTGGGGTGACCGCCTTTACTAAGACCTAATACATACGCATACTAAAGAAATAGTATTTACGGAAAACCAACATCAGACAATCAAAAAAGGTCTACAATGTAGACCTTATCTTAGCTCACCACACTTGTGCCACTAGATGGACCACAGCACCTTGAAAAAATTAGAAATACTCTGGAAAAGTCTACCCACATCCCTCATTTAAATGATATGGCATACAAATATTAGGGATGGAAAACTGAAGATTTCATTAATTCAATGAATAAAACAGCATTTGTAATATATTTTACTACACTAGTCATATTATAAATTGTCAGATAATCAATTGAAATTTTTTAATAGGCAAACCAAAGCTCTACAAATCTCATTGGGTCTTTCGCAATTGAACCCAGATAGTGTTCTTTTGAAATAGGCTTATCAGGAAATCCTTTTTGAAAATTGTAAAAAAAAAAAAAAAAAAAAACAGCAAGATTGTTTTTTATATAACTCTTATTTTGAATGGAAATTTTTTCCATCGCATCTCAGTAGCCCTAGGACAATGAATTTAAAAATATACTTTTTGGAAAGATAAAAACCACATCCCCTCAATATTTTTTGGAAAATTGATAGGGATCGAATAGTGTCAGTACCAAGAGCAATACATTTCATAAATCTTCTATGCAAATACAAATAACTTCAGTTTTGATGGTAAAGATGTATACCGATTCAATCAGTAAAAGTTCATTTATAGCAAAAAAAGTTGATCATGATTTTCATAAAAAATTTTATGGGGGCATATGCTTTTAAAAACCAATATTTACTTACATAATAATAAGCCAATTGTGAAGCTATAGATAACTATGCAGAGGCAGACAAAAATCTGTTACTTTCATTTGATAATCTTAAAAAAAACTACTCTATTCAATCACTTAAAATAATTCTCACATTAACTAACAAGACCTTTATATAATCATAGTACAATAATCAGTTGATTTCACTTTGAATTTAAGAGACTCTTGAGAATATTTTGGAATAGAGATTGGTAATGTGGATTTCTTAATATTTACAAAGACTAGCTTACCTCATAAGGCATCTACCAAAACAAAGTGAAAAAGCAAAAAAAAAATTTATTTCAGAGAATACTTTAAAATTTTGAGTTGCACCTCAACTATAGATATTGTGAGTGAGCATAAGAGAGGAACTTCTAAGTAATTAGATCATCAGCAAAATGGTCATCACTCCTGGTCTTTTGCAGAAATTTAATTTGGTGCTGGTTAGTGCATTGTGTAAACTCTTGCACACATATGTGAGTTATTTAGAATGTAATTTTTTTTAACATATGCATTTCAATATGTGAAATGTTCTCAGAATTGACCCTGGATGTAAGACTTTTAGAGAACTTTTAGACAAAGCTGTAATGATTATAATATGAACAAGTATTTAAAATTTTTAATGGAATTTAAAACTTCTATATTTATTAAATGTAAGGAAAAGTATAAAAGGTGATAATAACCTTTGGAAGTTGAGTTTTGCTTCTTTTAAGTGTATGTTTTATTTACAAAGTTTACCCTCATTGATTCAATTTTTCTATAGTTGGACATAAATTTGAGGAGTTTAATGTACTTGTATAAGTTTAAATCTCTTATTTATTTATAATATTTCTATAAATTTAGCTATTAAAATAAAACGTTTGATTATTTATAATTTAATACTTTATTTTCTTAAACTTATTTTTTTCCTTTTCAGTTTCTATGAAATTAGTTTCACATCCGAAAGTCCTGGAAATTCGAAATTTCTTAATAAAGTAATATCTGAAAATGTCTTACAAAGATGTTAGATGTAAGTTGATGAAAGTAATTGCATTTGTTTGTTATATTTAATTGAGTAGTTAATATAATTGACTATATACGCTAATCTGTTGAATGTTATTACTCATTGTTGAAAAAATATGATTAAGTATAGAAATAAAATTATTCTTTTTATTTCAAACTGTATTAACTGTTATTTTTTGCTCTTTGAGAAGTGATAATTTTTGAATTTGTTGTACTAAATGTAGTAAATTTGGTAAAAATACATTAGACAACTATGTTAACTTTGAATTAAGTTCTGTCATGTTTGTTAAATATTTTATAATATATAATATACATTGAAAACTCAATATAAATAGATTAAAATTTTATATAAATAATGTATAAATTGGTAAAATGTATTGAAAATCTTGCGATCAATTTTGCATATCTATTAATAGTCACATTTTGTTAGAGACTTTCTTTGGTTTCAAAATTGTGTATATCAGTAACATTTTGGGGTTCTTACATATTATGCGTATATGATGACAGCATTTGACAACGTCTTTTGATTCAGCAAAATGGACAGCAGTATAATTCATCAATACCCATATTTGTTTGTATTTGATATTATAGCTTTTTTTTACTATAAAATAATTTTGTGCATAATTTCTGAAACCTTTTAATTAATTGAATTTAAAAATTCTTATATAACTTATTTTTAAATTTCTTAATATATATTACATTTAAATTATTATTTTGCACATACTGAAAAACTGACAAAAAATTCTATTTAATTACAAAAAAAAGTTTATTCAATGAAAATGTGCTACTGTAATAACAATGATAAAGTGTTTATAATTAAATTTTTAAAGTTGGCATTGATTATTAGAATCAGCTATAAGAAAGGGTTGATTGAATAATTTATATAAAACAACTATTTATTATTAAGCTAAACATTAAATAATGGATATTAGAAGTACATTTAATTTTTCAAGCTAGAAGCAGTTTCAAAATCAAGGCGGATTCCTGAATATATAATACTTATCAATTTTTCTTTCAGGAGATAAATAATATGTTTGAAAAAACAACTCTTTATATTTATCAAAATATTTTTAATTCATATTGAAAATTTTGATTTAATTCAATTACTTTATAGTTTTGAAGCAATTCACTTTTATTTTGTAATTTCTTTATTTTAAAAACCTCTCCCTTGAATTATTTTGTATTTAGTTATTTTATTTTTATAGCTTTCACGGAAATGATGCGAGCTCTTGGCTATCCTAGGTTGATTTCTTTAGAAAATTTTAGGTTTCCCAATTTTACTTTGGTTGCAGAAATACTTCAGTGGCTTGTAAAAAGGTATATTTGATTCTTTATAAGATATTCTCATTAGAGAAACCATTGTACAATTATTTAAAAAGAATAACTGTTTTAAAAATTATTTTGCTTTTTTTTTCAGGTATGATCCAAATGTGGAATTGCCTGATGATATCGATACAGAGCAAGATAGAGTGATTTTCATCAAATCTATTGTTCAGTTCATGGTATTTGTTATGTATTACTTTAAATCAAATTATAAAGATGTTTGTTTTTCTACTTGTATTACTATTATTCTAAATAGAATTAATGTTTATTGTTTACCTGATTTGTGGATTAGCAATTGTTAAATGTAATTATTTCTTAGGGAATTATTTAGTGAAATTAAATGTATCATTATTGATCAAAGATTTAGATTATTTTGCATAAAACTTAAAATTAGATCTATTTAACATGAGTATTTTAAAAATCTCCAATTTTTTATCTTTTCATTTTTCCTATATATATATATATATATATATATATATATATATATATATATATTCAATTAAAATTAAAATCAAAATTTTCTTTTAAAATTTTTTAAATTTATTTCTTGATTTAAATGGTTGATTATTAATTCAATTCACCTACCCAGTGGCTGCATGGTAGCATATCGTACTTCCATGCCACAGTTCTGATGTTCAAACCCCTGGGCAAGGTTGACTCAGCCTTTCATCCCTTCAGTGGGTCCATAAAGGAGTATCAATCTCGCTTGGGAACTAAACACTGTGGATTTCACCTCAGACTGACCACCTAACTGGAACATCTGCGTATGCACATCAGCGCCCAAAGTCATGAAAACTTAGAAGGGCACATACACAGCCCATAGGGTTTGGCCCTTTATGGGCTGTTTCTCCACTAAGTTTAGTTTAAATATCTGCCAGTTGAAACATGTTAAATCTGTTGAGGAGGAAAGTCATCATGTTGGTATGATGAGGAAGTTTGGAGAGTGAGGTATCAGCTCAGATGCTGTACTCATCATTTGACTGTGGTTTAAAATTACAAGCTCAATCGCCTCATGTCGCTTTGCAGTTTTAATTTTGAGAAACACTCAAAGTACAAACAGGCATGACAGATTACACGATCAGGTATATTTTTGACTTGATAATGATAAAACTGTTTGTCATTTTTTTTCTCTATTCTATAATACCTATAAGGAGCATTTTGTTTGTATGACAGGGATTTACAATTGTTTTGGCTAGAGGGCCTTGTTGTGAAAGCAGAGAATAATAGAGGGCTGTGCCTTTTTATGATGATTGCATTCATTAATTAAATTTGAATCTCGAAGAAGAGGTATAAATTGTGTGCATGTGTGTATCATAAAAATCAATAAATATAAATTAAATGATATAGCAACAGTTTTATTCAATTTTTTTTATTGTGCTAATTTCATATCATCTTTATTTGCAAGCACATTTAGTTTTAAATAAATTTGATGATATCAATGTACCTCATCACACTTACCTACAATTTTTTTTAAAAATCAAGAGTGAGATTCCTTGTTGAAATTCTCATCGCAGCCTGTAATTTAATGTCAGCTAACTTGCATCTATATTTACCCTTCTTGTCCTTCATATAAGAAAACCAAAAACATTGATCACAAATATATATTGACTCATATATAGAGAACATTTCCTGTCTATTAGGTTTTCTAACTGTCTTGGCAGTCACATGAAAACTCTTTACAGGCTACTAGTAGTTGTTACATATACCCCTGGTATATGGAGATTAATCCTAGGCTTGACATACCACTAACACTGGAGCAGAACCCTCTACAAACCATCTCCTTATGGAGAACTTTCTGTTCCATACAATTCTGAGATATGAGATCATTTATACCTTAGGAGGTGGCCGCGGTAGCCGAGTGGTATAGGTATCGGACCGTGGCTTGCTTTGTCACGGGTTCGAGCCCAGTACCACTAAAGACCTGCCGTGTAGGGCAGCGATGCACATTAAATCTGTCAAGAGCTGAAACGTCCTCCCGTTGGTGTGGTGTGGTAGTTAGGAGAGGGGGGTGCCAGCTCAGGTGTCGTCCACGTCACTTGACCATGGTTCAAAATTACGTGGTCCTTCGCCAAAAGCCCTGTGTAGCTGAACAGTGTGATGTTAATATTCAATCAATCAATCAATATACCTTAGGAGCGCTACTTAGATAGCATATTTCCTTTTTTAAGGGTTAAATATAGGCTCCAATTTTCAGGGTCTTGGAGACCTGGCTTTATCTATATTTTCCTTCTCCCCTTGTGAGGCTTTTGGTCTTGAAACCGACTAACATATTTTACGTTTGTCTTTGCTCGTTCATTAAAAAGAGTGACATTCATAATGAGGCATCATTTTGCTGGAATGATAATGACAACACATTCAAGTTTATATATTTCTCCTATAAAATAATCATGTATTAATAATTGCAAAACTTTGTGTTATGAACAATGTTATTGTTTCAATAATAATGTACCGTTTAACAATTCATAAGTTCTTGAAATTGCTGTTCATGCATGTATTTTAATGTATTAGTAAAAAAAAATTCTTAAATAGTTGTGTATCAATAGTTAGAATACAGTTGGATCTCTATTTAACAAAGTCGAAAAAATCGCCATTATATGGAAAATTCATTAAATAGAGATTCATCTTTCAATGTACTTTCCAGGTTGGTTCCAGAAAAAAGTTTGCAAAATGAATTTTCAGTTGTAATTATAAAATTCACTGTTAATTTTTTCTACATATTTCAGCATTTTTTAAGAATAAAAAAGCAATCAATAAATGTTAATTTACTTAAAATCATTTTAATTTTTAAAAAGTTTAAAATATTGTATAACAATTATATTTATTTCTTTAATTTCCAAATATTTCATAAGGTATAATTTTGTTTAGGCTATTAAAGGCTATATAAAACTGAATGCGAAAAAGCTATATATGGCTGATGGTTATGCCATCAAAGAACTCTTGAAGTTAACATCTTTACTGTATGAAGCTATGAAAACGAAAACTGATAATGATCTTGAATCACTGGATGATGACTCTGGAATGAGTCATAATTTTGACATATCATCTAAAGTAAGTTGATTCATAATTTTTTTTTATGAATTATTTTATTTGCTTAAATGCAATTTTGTTTTAACTGATTACAAAAAGAACAGTTTTAGATAGAAAACAGTGATAAATCATTTTAATAATTTTTAAGCTGTTTTTTTATTAATAATAATTCTGAATAATTTATGAATGAATAATATAAGTTGCTGTGAACTGTTGCATTGAGTAACTGTAATCATATCAAGAATATTAAAACTATGGATAAATTAAGTAAAACTCACAAAACACTTAAATATTTGTAAATGTTTTTTTTAAAAGGATGATTATAAAGATCTTTTTTATAAGGACTTCTTAAATCTATTTCATTTCTCAAATTAGAATTCAGGTTATTGAAAGTTTGAGTCTGTCATTTTTGAATAAGGCATTATCACAAGATTTCCATCTTTTGTGTATTGTAATTCAATTCATCTTGCAAAAATTATGTTTGCCTTAAAATCGAATTCAGGAAAACAGATAGAGCAAATAGTTTAATAATAAGCAAAAATAATTGAACTAAAGTTAAGAGAAAATGTATGAATAACTTTAAGAAAATTAAAAAAATAATACATTACTTACCAAGACAGATATATACTTGTAAAAAAACCCATTTTTTTAACTATAAAAATGAATTATTCAATAAAATTCATGATTTTGCTTCCCAGTATCAGTTAGAAAAATGTAATTTTTATATTTTTTATTCTTTGAATAAATTCTTTCTCCTTGTAAGTATGTTTATACAATAATAAAATTTTCATACATGGGGGAAATTAATTAAGATCTCCTAATTATGTATTTTCATTTGTATAATTTTCTGATTTGTGGATCATTGATTTTATATTTTAAATTTTATTTTAGTATGTAATTATTAAATTTGGGGGAAATTTATTAATATTTTTCAATTTCTTAAGTGATTGGCTTAAAAAATCACATGGTTCTTTCCCATAATTTATGCCATAGTTGTAGGTATCTGTGGTAGTGATACCTTAGGAACTTGTGGTTATAGGAGTCCAGGTGCCAATGAAGGCTTGCTGTTTATAGAATTGAGGAAATTTAAAGAATGGGATGGAAGTCTGTGTGTGTGTGTGTCATCCTTGTCATTTGAAGGAGATTCAAAATTATGAAGTCTGTCATCAATAGTCACCATACCTTCAAGTGTAATGTTAATAAAGTCAAATAAAGCCATAGTTTTAGCCTATGTTGCTCATACAGGAATGTGATTGTTTATAGTGACTTGTTCACTGTCATTGTACAATGATATACCTTACAGAGCAATGCAGGCTGGATTTCAAATCTATAAAAAACAATGATTTAAAAATCTGTCTCATTAGTACTAGTGTGTTTTATATTAAAAATCATCAATAAAAAAAATATATGACCAAGCAATTGAAGTTGTACAAAAT
The DNA here is from genome assembly GCA_019973935.1 of Trichonephila clavipes. Lineage (NCBI taxonomy): Eukaryota > Metazoa > Arthropoda > Arachnida > Araneae > Nephilidae > Trichonephila > Trichonephila clavipes. The sequence goes on from BMAU01020003.1 coordinate 485,868, forward strand.
AAAGTGTTTTAAAGTAGCATTGTAAAGTAACATTAAAATAAAGTATTTTATTACTTCTTTATATCTAAACCTAAGAAGTTAGTGTATACTGAATATTTGAAATATAGTTATTCAAATATAAAGTTAATTCATTATCTTCAGAACCACTGATTACCTATGAGCCTGTTATTCCAAAAAGTATTACCAAATGAAGCATCTAGACTGCAAAAGTCCTTTATTAAAATGCATGCTAATAAAAAAGAATAAGGTTTTATTCTGTTTTCAAACATTTGATGAAAATATTTCATGCTTCCATTTAAAAAAATGTTTATCATGAGTTGCTACTTGCTTCAAAAATGTTAAGCGGTTTGATGCTATAAACTACTCTAATAGATGTGAGTGGGAATTTTCTATCATATAATTGAACAGTCATGACAAAAAGTTTAGGAATATATGATCTAAAACTTAATAACATAATTTTTAAGTAATTATTCTATGTTAAATTCTTATGGCTGTAAGGCTTCTTTGAAGCTTTAATTTCCATTGATGTGTGTTAATTCCCTTTTACTGTTAAATGTTATCAAAATATATTACCTGTAAGAATTGCAAGAATAATAATTGTTATTTTTTTTTTTTAATTGGAGAATTATACTTGATTTGCTAAATGTTTTACTGAAAGATATCACATGAAATATTTTTTCCTTGTTTGTCTTACATGATTTCTTCAGGAAAAATATTTAAGAAATTGGGTTGGTTTTTTTGTCTTTAAGGGGAAAATTATGTAGCTCCAAGTGAATTTTATTGATTTGATATTTAATATTTATTAATATATGTAGTAAAATTGTATAATTTCAGTATGAAAGATATCACTATAAATTAATTTCACTTAACTTTCATACCACATACATTATTTAACTGAAGTTTTACTCATTGATTATTTTTTGTTAATGTTATATTATGTTTTATTTTGTCATATTATTTTTAACTTCTTCTTAAGCACCACAGCCTGTTGCAAGCCAAGGCTGTCTTGGTAAAGTCCTTTCCATTTATCCCTATCTGGCACAATAGCCTTCCTTAAGTCTCCAATGTTATCTGGCCACTTAGTGGATGGTCTTCCTTTTCTTCGTTTTTCATCCATATTTTAAAAAGTTATCCTTTTAGTTGGAAATGAATCATTAAAATCTAAATATGTGACCCAACCATCTAATGCATGATGTTTTGGCTGATTTTACAATGTTGAGTTCACGATATTTTTCATAATTGTATAACATTTTAAACACACCATTTTGTTTCATTGGTCCAAAGATCTTCCTCGGGACTTTCCCTTCGAGATCAACAGCGTGTCTGTTTCTGCTTTGCTGAGGGTCCAGCATTCACTTCTGTAAACTGGCCTTATTAAGGTTTTTTAAAGGTTTATTTTGATTTTTGACTGATTAGTTCTGATTTTAGTTTATTTCTATTAGCCATTATTGACTTATTTTTTATTTCAATTTTTATATCATTGCTGCTTGAAATCATCGTTCCTAAATATTAAAATTTGTTCACGGTCTCAAAAGTATAATTATTTACCTTTAGTGGGGATATGTCCACAATTTTATTTGATAAGATCATAAATTTAGTTATTATTTTGAGCTATTAAATTATTATTTTGAATAAATTGTTTAAAATTTTCAGTCTGGGGATTTGAAAGTTACTCGTCAGCTTGCATCTGAAATCACTATCAAAGGAGCATCATTATATGATCTGTTACTGAAAGAAATTGATCTTCGTGTAAGTATATTAAAATGTTAAGAATCTTAATGTTCTGTTAAAAATGTGAAAACTAAATAGGATCTCAAGTGGTATATTCTTGAAGAGTTTTTTTTTTTTAATAATCTTCATTTAATAATTTTATGTAAAATTTTGTAGTGTGTATAAGTTTCTTTTATGATTTTTTTTACAGTAGATCTGCATGATTTTGAAAATGTCCTTCTGTTCATAAAGATTTCTAATTGTTTAAAAAATACCTTAGAATAAGGTATAAGAAATATTTCTTGGAAATGTAAAATTTTCTACCTTTCTATAAAATATTTAATAAATGAATACAATGATTTGAAAACTAAAGGAAATAACATTTTGATAATTTAAAGAAAACAGTAATTTAATTACTAACTTATCACAGCTTATTGATGAGGAAAATATTTTAAAAGAGAAACTATAGCTAAAACATGGAATTCAATATGATAAGCAAGATTTTTATTTGTTTTAAAAGTACTTTAAACTACTGATGTATATCTTACACTTATGTATAATTTATTCTTCCATAGGAAAACCGATCTCAAGTATTATCAAAGCAATTGGATATAACTGAAATCGAACAAGGTATTAGAAATGCTACAAGAGGATTGGAAGTAAATTTTATTTTATCTCTCCTCCTAATATTTATATATGTATGGTTTATAAATCTTATTTATTTCATTAATTTATTCAAAAATGAGAGAAAAAGAAATGAAATATTTTTTTTTTCCCCCCTTTAATTCATATTTGGTTATATTATAGCTTCTACTTGTTTTTAAACCATGTGTTAACATTTTGTATTTTTTTTCATGCTCACAAAATTAATTATTTCAGTAATCAATTTTTAGCAATCAGTACTATATTATAAAATGTTCTGTTTAATTATTATTAATAATTTCAGGAAGAAATTCAGAAGACTAATACAATGATTGAAAACATTGCTGCAGATGAAGCAAACTTAGAAGCAAAAATTGAAAAAAGACGAATGGATTTGGAAAGGAATCAAAAGCGATTGCAAACTCTAAAATCTGTGAGGTAATATTGTTATAAAACTTTGTAAAATCGTTGGTATATATTTGACTTAAATTCAGTTTACTTTCATTAGCTTCACATATTTTCCTTATTATTTGTACTTCAATGTAAATTCAAAATCTCATCTGCTTACAAAATTTTAATTATGCATTGTAAAAAATATAATGTGCACTTATTTATTTTAAATATATAAATTTTATCCTCTTCTTCTTGCCTGAGAAATGTTTTAACAATTTTCTCTTATATATTTTAAATTTTGTTTTTATGCTTTTTTCCCTTCATATGAAACTTTTAGCATGTATCATTTTAATGCATAAAGAATCTCTTGCAAATGATTTTCAAATTACTTATTTCACTCATATTTTAAACAATTATTGTGTATGCCTTCAAATAAGTTATTTATATATAATTTTCCTAAATATAGTATTTGAGGAATAATTTTTGTGGCATTTTTTCCACTTGTTAATATTAGTATGATTACCCACTCAATTCAATTTCATGATTACATTCATTTTTTACTTAATTATAAACATACATTGTATTAAATATGTATGTGTATTTGTGTGCTTTTTTACTTAAAATGTTTCAAATATTCTAATATTATTGTTTAAAAAAATAATTATGCTTGTAATATATATATTTAAATGTTATAATTTTTCAGAAAGAAAATGAATTATTTTTAAAATTTTATGTAGTCTAAAATTTGTTGCATTAAAAAGTCTAAATTTTTCTATTACAAAATGGAGAATTGATCAAATATTAGAAATTCATTTTTTAATATAAGGCAAAGTGCATCTTTAAAATTTAATTTTAATGCATAATTTGTATTTTATATTACAGACCAGCATTCATGGATGAGTATGAAAGACTAGAAGTAGAACTTGAAGAGTTATACAAAACCTATGTAATGAAATATACGTGGATGGCTTATTTAGAACAACAATTAGAAGAACTCGAAAGATTAGAGCAAGAACTAATGCTGGTAAAAATACCTTATATGAGAATCTCACTTACTTGGCTTGCATTTTAATTTTATTGCTACCCTTCTTTTTTTTATGCAGTTTTATCCCTCGTTATTTTTCATGACAAACTTTATACATTTTATTAATATATGCTAACAGACATAATTAGTACTGGCTCTTAATTTTTTTAAAAAAAATATTAGGCTTGTATCAAAGCTGTATAAAATGACTATCTTTGCTAAATTTTAATTTCTGTAAAATTTCTTCATGATATTATAGAAGTTAAGTAGCTTAATGGAGCAGCTTTTATACCCTCTAGAAATAATCTTTATTTTAAGCTGACATAAATTCCTAATTTTGTTACTTCAAAACTCTATATTACTTGCTTAAATTACCTAAGTTAAAAATAAAATTGTGTTTGCACTATTAAAGCAAAAAGAAGAGGTCACAAAAAGGATGGTGGAGAAGTTACGTCAAGATGATTTATTGAGAAGTGAAGAAACTGGAAACTTGGATGATTTCTTAATTGTTAATGTAGATAATGAAAATGGTCTAAGTGCCCCTCCAAGAGAAAAACCTCGCCGTCCACAACCAGCTCGTAAGTAGATTTGTATTGTGTAAAACTACTTTGATATTACTATTGTTCTCTCCTTTCAATTGTTTCCATTCGAAAATGTATTCAGAATTTTCCAAGTAGGAATATTTTTTTTTATTTCCGATGGCCAGGGTTACAGAAGACCACTACACCACAAGAGGGTAGGAACAAAAAAAAGCAAAAACAGACAACATAAACAAAGTAAGGAAAAAAATATAAATGGTGAGAAAAGTCTATGAACCCAATAAGTCCCTAGCTTGTCCATAACGGTCGCACAGAGGAGCCCTTTAGGGCTCGTCAGCAGCGAATGTGATCAGCATCCATGTCCTCCCAAAAATTGCAGAAAGGGGCCTGTGCAACATGAATTCTATGTAGATGTTTCAGAAGACAGTCGTGTCCAGTGGTCAGACGAAACTCGGCAACTGCTTTCTGTCTTGACCACATGGGAAGATCTTTATTCCACCAAATCTTATTGGAATTTCTCTCAGCATATTGTCTTGAAGAGAGATCATTCAACTTTTTCTTAATGACATTCTTGGTCACACAAGCTTATATAATTCTTGATATCCTGCTACACAAAACTTACTCTTAAACTTTCTTTTTGCTTCCACAAGTCAAATTTTTTTCTTCCACTGAGGTCTAAAATAAATTTAAATGCTTGCTTTATGTCATACATTTTCAATGCTGCTCTAGTACCCTGATCATATTAAACAGGTGGTATTAGACAGCAAAGCACCATTTGAATATTTGGATCTTGGTCCCACTGAGAGAGAGAGAAACCACAATTCCTACAACATTATCTGTTTAATAGTAAAAAATTATCAATACAAATTATGGTTCACTCCTAGGAGAGCCCCCACCCTTGGCGCGAATTACTTTGGTTGACGATAATTGCGCCGTCATGGTAACCTTGCTTTTAAATACAACATATGGAAACCCTAACTTTTTCTAGAATTTTCGTCATTTGTGGGCGCGCATTTCAAATTTCATTTTGTTGTTGGGCACCGGGTTGAAAGTATGGCCGCGCTTGTAAGTGAATACACGTTAGAATTTTTTACGTTATTGAATGCTAGAGGCAAGAAAGAATTGATTGAATGGTGTATGAAAGAAGGATTAATTAGGATTAAGGTATAGAAAGAGGAACAAATAGATGTTTTTTTCGAGTTGTTGAACGACGGACGAAAGAGGAATTGCTGTGTGATTAAAGAATGGGTCCTGCCTGAAAGTACGATTGTTTCTGATTGTTGGAAGGCGTATAAATGTTTGTCAGATGAGGGTTTTAAGCATTTGGAGGTGAATCATAGTGTATGTTTTAAAGATCCTGATACCGGTGCTCATACCAATCCAATTGAGGGTACATGGTCGGCAATAAAACGTTTTCTCCGCAATCACACCAGCCACGCAGAAGGCATGTTCGACCATTACCTCGCTGAGTATTTATGGCGGCGCTCTCGCGATCACTCACTCAGCGACGAGACTTTCCAGAATTTTTTAAAAGCAGTTGTTACACTTTACCCTCCACTTGGGAAGGATCAACAATAAGAAAGTAAGTGCTGTTAATATTTTTTATCTTAAATGTTAAATTTCTGTATTGTTTACATATATTTTCATTGCGCATCCATCTTATACTGCTATATTTACTTGTCACCATTTCGTTTTCGCTTGGCGCTTTTTCCAGTTTGGCGCCAAGGGTGGGGGCTCTCCTAGGAGTTTACCCAAATTATACTGGAAATTTTGTTTAAAAAAAACCTGTTAGAACTTTATTGAAATTATTTATTGCATCTTACAAATTGAACACTTTTAGTCAAAAACAAAATGCTGTATCCAAGTTGAAGTACGGAAAAATAAAGTAAAAAGTTGTTATAAAATTCAGGTATTTCCCATAACTCCAGCATACAAAGTTAACAAGCCATGAAATAGACCAAGCCACTTATACATGTATGGGTCATAAACCTACCATCTTCTGATTACATTGTCAAAATTGGGGGATTTTGGGCTAGAAAAAAAAATTTGCATATGAATGTATAATGGTGAACCGTGCTAATTGAAAATTGCATATTAATTATTCGTGGATGAGTTTTTTCCCATCAAGAAAAGATTTAATTGTATAATATATTTATATTGGATCTTGGTATCAGTTTTTGTCATCTAAAAAAGTTTGGCTGGAGCTGTCATTATTTAAATAAGTTTTGGATATTTTAATAAGATATCCATCCCTCTTTGTAACAAATGCTTCGAATAGCATGAATATTTAAAAATAAGTATTTTAAAAAACATAAGTACAAAAATTGAAAATTCTGCATTTTTATCATTAAATAGTGATGTTTTTTAACACTGTTAATAACTATGAAGTCATAATTTTTCTAACGAGATAACTACTTTTTTTTGTAATAAATTTGAAAGGGCATCATTTTATAAGTCAAATATCAGTTTGTGGCTTACTTTATAATTTTTAGTATATTATATCTCTGAAATTATTGCATTTATGTTTACAATTATGATAGTTTAATTTCTCCTAACATTGATATATTTTTGTTAATTATGCCTTCAATTGGTAATAAACAGACATTTATTTTTCGATTTTATGTTTTGAAAATCACGTGTCATTTAATTTTTGTATTACCAATGTTAATTCTTTTGAAAAAGTTTTAAATGATGAGAATACCATATGGAAATATGTGTTACAGATTAAATGATTCCTTAAAATGTTGACTGCCAGTTACAAGATAACTCGTATGCATTATTTCCTAGGATCCAATTACAAGTTATCTCATAGTATATCAGTGTAAATATGAATTTTGTAATTGTAAAGCAAATAATTTGTAAATATTGGCTTTTTACACAAAAACCCTGAGAAGCATTCATCTTTTGTAAAAAATGTACCAAAAAAAGTATTAGCTTACTTTATGAACTTTATTATTATGAGGTAATATGTGCTAAAGAAAAGTTGAGACCAACATAGAAAAAGGCATGGTCTGAATAATTAAAATTTGTAGCGGAAAAATTAACTAAATTTTGGATATCGCCAATGGTTTTAAAATGAAGGTTGTCTAAATCAATACTTTTATATATATATATATAAGATTTAACAAAAATTATTATTTATTTTATTTTTAGCTTCTGGAGTTCGAAGAGATGCACATCGAAGAGTTTATGGATCAATGAGTGGTGGTGATAAAGATGTAAGCTTCTATAATTTGATATCAACTTTTTTATAAAGATTTTTGATCATTTTTGCTACACATGTAATTTGAATAGCTTTTCTAAAATATCTGAATTTTAATAATTTGTTTCTAATCCTTAACTCATACTCTAAAACCACTGAGAATAATTATTGCTTAGCCTCACTGTATATGATGTATTTTATAAATTGTTAATCATACCAAATATAAAAATTTCATGATACTTAGGCATATTATAAAAAAATATTTTGTCTTATATAGGATGATTTGGATACAGATTCTGATATTGACTTGGATGGTGAAGATGATGATGGATCAGAAGTCAGTGATGATGATCAAGATCTAGAAAACTTGTCTGATTTGAAAATTGCAACAAATTCTACTCATGTAGACAGTGATAATGACTTTTGATTCAACTCAAAACACAAGTGCAATTCTAATCTTTCAATTCATGTACAAATGATTTCTAGTCACTATTCTTGTTACATAAATGTTAACACTTTCCTTGTGATATAACAAGACATATATATTTTGTGCACACCATTGATCCAGAATTAAACTTTTATTTTGTGATTGTTACTTAAAAAAAAAAAAAAAAAAAATTTTCTTTGTGTTTCAAAAATTTCTTATAGTATGTCTCACTGATAATATATAAAGCAAAGAACATTTATTATCCAGTAAAAATTGTTATACAATTAAAATAAGCAACATTATATAATTTTTATAAAAGAAAGACATAAAATTTTTGGTATAAAAAAACTGACAACTAATGAAAAAATATCTTTTTACAAATTCATTGATTCAATATTCTTCATATCCTGGCATAGGAAATTGCTCGGCAAAAGTTTCAACTTCTTTTTTCAAATCCTTTATTGACTGTTGAAATTCTTTTTCTCCTGAAAGCTTATTGCTAAAGTCTTTTGTCATAGGCCCAATTTTAGATTTGATTTCTGCTGCTAATTTACATCCTGCATAAGATATATACAATTTTTTGTTAAATAAACATACATTAATAGTTTTTTTTTTCATTTAATAAGAGAGATTGCAAAGTAATTTTTAAAAAATAAGATTCCCTTAATAAACTTTTGTAATTATCATTGCAGTTAGACAAAATTAAGATCAGTATTAATAAATTCTAAGGGAAATTATGATTTTAATGGGTTCATATATGATTTTTAAATTTTAAAAAGCTGGGTTTAAAAATTAATCCCCAAATGTGAAATATTTCAAACATTTTTTTACTTGCCAATGTTCTGAGATATTTACACTAATTGCTAGTTTCAAATTTTAAAAAAAGTATAGTTATAAAAGAAAGTATACCAAATTTTTTAGAAATTTAAATTTCTTTACACATTTGTAAAACTCCTAAATTCAAAATTCCTTGAAATTATCTCCAATAATGCATTAAATATTCAAATTACAATCCTAAATCAAGCAGTGTACGAAGTTTAAAGTATTTCATTATTAAATAAAGTAGTTTAAAAATAATACACCATTCTGAATATTTTAAAATATAACAATCTTATTTTGATAAATAAAAACAGCTAATGAGAAAACCATATTAAAATAAGCTTTTCGTCATTAAATCATTTGCACTAAATGCTTCCCCCCCACCCCAATGGTTCTTCACCTTTCTAATATTTCCGGGACTAATTTGGAATATGAGCTATTCAGAAAACTTTCAACTGAACTCTTTAAGGTTGGACAATGAATTTCATCCAATTTTTTTAGAATTTAAAAACTATACTATATTTTTAGTTAATCAATGCATTTCTCTATAGTGCTATTTACACTTGAGTTCTTAACAGTGATCAACCACATTACGTTAGGATCTTTAAACTCAAACCTATGTAACCTCCATTATTTTAGATTATTTTTGTGAGACAGATCAAAGCGTAAATCGGTTCCTCAACTAGAAAATTTCTGATTAAGATATACAAGTAGGATAACCAAATTTAATTAATTTCTTTCTATTCTTAAAGAATCATAACTTACCTCTATGAATGAATTCAGCTACTTTTTTTATATCAGCTTCCTTAAATCCTCTTGTTGTGAGAGCAGGAGTGCCTAACCTAAGACCTCCTGGATATAGAGGCTTTGTATCACCAGGGACTGTATTTTTGTTGCAAGCAATGGATATTTCTTCAAGTATCTTTTCAGCTAGGGAACCGTCAATTGAAGTTGTTCGTAAATCAACCCACACAATATGATTATCAGTACCACCTGAAAAAGTTTGAATAACAGCCTTTTGCTTTATTTTACATTTAAAAATTTGTATTTTTATATGACATGAAAGATTTATTGAAAAAATAATTTGTGCAGAAATATTTTTTACCTGTTACAATAGTATATCCTTTATTTTCCAATTCCTTTGCTAAGCATTTTGCATTCAACTTAACTTGTTGTTGATATTCTTTGAATTCTGAGCTCTGTGCTTGTTTAAGTGCAGTTGCAACAGCTGTTAGAAATAATGAGAAAAATTAATGATAACACTGCTGTGGAGACATTTAAAGAGAAGGATAAAAAATTATTCTTTTTTATAAGTTTATATTTATATTAAAACTTACCTGCTATTGCATGATTATGAGGACCTCCTTGAAGTCCAGGAAATACTGCTTGGTTTATTTTACTTTCAAGAGTAAACTTCTCTTCGCCAGTTTTTGTAACTTTACGCACACCTGAAAAAATAGATCTTATAATAATTTATCTAAATACAAGGATTAATTCTCTCTAAAAATACAAATATTGGTCTTAGCTCACATTGTAAATTTTATAGCTTTCCACACAAGAACAATAATTAAAATATTTCAAAGCATTTAAATTATTTTCCCATAAAAAAATTGAGTTAGTATTTAATTTGAATGTATGGTATAAAAGAAATTAATAGAAGTAGCATCATTAGAACAGAAATGCAAATGAATTTATCTCTTTAAAAAAAATATAAGTCATTAAAACACAAAGAATTGCAGTGATACTAAATTTGAAGACAACACCCTATAAATCTGTTTTTACTAGGATTTAATATCTGAAGAGATTTTTTAGCCAGTCAAAACATTGTGCTTCTTTTAGTATATTACACAAATAGATAACTTATGCTTGTCTATTTTTACTCTTATTTTATTTCATTATAATATTTATTTATTAAATTCTATAAAATCGGAAGGGGGAGGGATATCTTAAGTTTTTTAAAAATACCCTTAAGAGATTTGCATCTAAAAATTCTCTGTTTTTCTATAAAATAACACTGAGTCATTAACTAATTTTGTAATTTTTTTTAAAAAATGCATTCAAAAATATAATTAACCTAACCTCTCCTGTAAAATATAAGTCCAGCCCTTGGTCCACGTAATGTCTTGTGTGTCGTTGTCGTGACAATATCGCAGTATTCAAATGGATTTGGAGCCAATTTTGCTGCTACCAAGCCACTAACATGTGCCATATCTGCCAAAAGATATGAATTGTTTTGATCTGCAATTTCTCTGAAGCGCTTGTAATCCAGATCTCTAGGGTAACAACTAATACCTGAAAAATTAATGCATAGTTTACAAAAGTGAGTAAATGTATATTTTAAATACATATTTTATTAAATGAAAAAAATTCTAAGATCTATTACCAGCAATAATTAGCTTGGGCTTGAAAAGATTTGCAAGTTGTGATAACTGGTTGTAGTCAATTAAACCTGTCTCTTTATTTACTTTATAAGGCATAGATTCAAAAAACATGGAAGTTGCAGAAATCTTTTTCTTTTCAGTAAAATAACCATGGGTCAAATGTCCACCATCAGGCAGATCCAAACCCATTATTCGACCATGAGGCTCAACAATCCCAGTGTAAACAGCTAAATTAGCTGGGGATCCAGAATATGGTTGAACATTCACTCCCCATTTGTCTGGGGTCAGTCCAAATGTTCCCAAAGCTCTTTGTTGGGTAAGGCGTTCCATTTCATCGATATGTTCATTGCCCCCATAGTATCTGAAATGTTAAAATTTTTTTCGTTATAAAACTACAATTCTAAATTAAAGGAAATCTTAATAACATATAAATTTGTTAAAACAATAATTCCTTCATTAATATTTCATTAATTTAAAGGAAAAGAATTAGCATATGAATAACATCACATGTTATAAAAAAAATTAGGATATGTTAATATTGAAAGATTTTTTTAGGTAAAAAGACATTTGGATCCTTAATTTTATAAAATAGTTTTTTTATTAAGAACAACAGCCATAAATCTAATATTCCTGTTTCAATTGTTTTTTCCTGATATGAAAATCCTTCTACACGTGTTGAATGATTCTATACTTGATTTTACTTATCATATTTAAATAAAGATAACTCATGCAGCTCCTTACTATTCAGCAAAAATGAAGGATAAATAACTCCTCCCTTTAGAATGCTATCTCATGTTAAAATGTTAACCTTGCTATCAAGAAATTTTTTGGTATATTTTTTAATATTATCTTGACTTTTTAAAAGTATTCATGTGTCTAGTGAGGAATTTGAATAAACATGCTTTGTTTGAAAATGCAGTTGTAAAATAAAACACTCATAAAAGCTATAATTATACTGCTGCAGAAGTATTAGAATTCTAGCATTTTTTTAAAATTTCTACCTAAACTGCAGTGAAAACATGAAGGGTAATATACATCTTACTTGCTTATGTTGGAGATATTTGTTCACTTTATATATATATATATATATATATATATATATATATATAATACATTTATCAGCTTTTTTTAAACACAAATATTTCGGTTTTCCTTAAATGAAAGTGTCTTTTCAATCTTTGTTAAGCCTTAAGTTAATCTAATGAGAATGTTATAATCATATGTTATTTACCACTATCTAAACTTACTATCTTCATTTTATCTTACTTAAATTATTATATACAAAGTGTATTTCATATACTTATATGCAATATAATATACCTTTGGCCTGGATAACCTTCTGAATATTTGTTGTGTAAACAGCTTCCAAGGGTTTGAAGGACACTTAAGCTGGTAAAGTTCTCTGATGCAATTAGCTCCAAACCTCGTTTTTGTCGTAATTTCTCTTTTCTGATGATGTCATATAATTCTGGATCACTCTCCTGCAATGTCTTTTTTAAGATTTCCATATCAGCTGACAAGTAGGAAATTGAACTGTAAAAAATCCTCAATTTAGGCAGGTATTAAAAAGTCATCACCAAATAAGTGTTAAATTATTTAGTATTATTTTCTACAAATCCTGATATCTATTTATTATTTCTTTTTAAAGAAATTTTTAAAAATAATTCTCAGATTAAAATGCACTAATTTAACTTTAGTATGGTAGTACGACTAAAGAAATAACTCAACAACCATACACATAAAGTTCTTTAATTATTTCATCCAGAAAGAAAGCATAAATATATTTTTAATGCAATTTTAAAAAGGACAAACCTTACATGTCATTATTAAATAAATACTGCAAACTATATATATATTCATATGCTTTAAAAAATTCTTAACTTTCATAATACACATTTTTATTAGAAATTTTATACATAACTTACAATAAGGAAGTAAACAAATCTGTTCATCACAATTTTTTAAAGAAAACCGGAATGATATTAAATAAATTAAAAGCACTTGAAAAGAAAAGTTATAAAATAATCTTCAATTAAAAGTATAAAAATAAATATTAGTACCTGTATGAATAAAACACGAAGTTAAATTTTTCTCATGTACTTTATAGAAAAGAAAACAGGAAAATGCTTCCCTTCCAAAGGGCAGCAAAGTTTTTGATCCAAGCAAAAGTTTATCTTATCTCTTTTAAAGATTCAAGCGCACAGACTACATTCCATATCTAGTCAACTGATAAAAACCACTTAATGGTTGGTGTTTACCAAATTCAATTTGAAGAATTGCATTTAACTTTTTAATGAATTATAGATATTTTACAGATTAAAAATAATGGACAAGGAAAAACAGCAGTGGGTCCTCCTAGGATTTTACCCAGCATTCTAAATAAAAGTTGAGCAACGTAATTTAAGAAAACTTATTTTAAATGCATTACTAATTAAAATTTTTTTTTCAAAATTGAATTTAATAATAGATTAAAGAATGCAGTTAAACATTCCCTAAACAAATGTACGTAATATGAGAATAATTCAAAATAAAATGTATAAAAAATTTACACACAAAAAAATGAATTACATACATTACTTCACAGAAATTAATAATGTACGTATTATATTTTTTCAAAAAATAAAATTTTTCAAAACCACAAGGATTTATCTTTCTTTTTACAATTCATATTTTATTTGAAATATGAAATAATTAAGTTTAGTACATTCGAAACATGGATACATATAATTCATAAGACTAAATGTTCATAAGTTTCTTATTTAATTTAACAAGAGAGAAACAGTGGCAGAGTTGCAGAATGAAAACTATTTGTCTAGGTAACACTTATATTAGATGGTTGGCAGTGTCGGATTTAACAACATGGAGAACCCTAGGCAGTCGAATTCTCGAGCCCTGTAGCCCAATAATTATATAGCACAACATGCTACTCCTAAACATCATGTAATTTCCTACTTCGCCTAATCAGTAATCAACCCAAAATTTTTTCTGAGTTACGAAAAGGAAAAACACTTCTGATTAGAAATCCAAGAAAAATGCTTAAGAACAATATAACAATCAACAATAGTCAATACACATTTTTAAATTAAATAAATTAATGAATAAAGTCTTATAAAGGGTGTTTTTTTAGAGGTATAGAACTTTAAATTGCAATAAAACAACGATGTATTATTCAATTGACATGATTTTTTTTTATTCAAAAGATAATCTTGTGGCATTACATTTTAAATATGATTTCTGGCATATGACTGCCACCGCTGGCTCGGATGTAGTCCAATCTGGACGTCCAATTTTCGATGACTTTTTCCAACATTTGTGGCCGTATATCGGCAATAACACGGCGAATGTTGTCTTCCAAATGGTCAAGCGTTTGTGACTTATCTGCATAGACCAATGACTTTACATAACCCCACAGAAAATAGTCTAGCAGTGTTAAATCACAAGATCTTGGAGGCCAATTCACAGGTCCAAAACGTGAAATTAGGCGGTCACCAAACGTGTCTTTCAATAAATCGATTGTGGCACGAACTGTGTGACATGTTGCGCCGCCTTGTAGGAACCACAGCTCCTGGACATCATGATTGTTCAATTCAGGAATGAAAAAATTAGTAATCATGGCTCTATACCGATCACCATTGACTGTAACATTGTGGCCTTCATCGTTTTTGAAGAAGTACGGACCAATGATTCCACCAGCCCATAAAACGCACCAAACAGTCAGTTTTTCTGGATGTAACGGTGTTTCGACATACACTTGTGGATTAGCTTCACTACAAATGCGGGAGTTTTGTTTGTTGACGTAGCCATTCAACCAGAAGTGTGCTTCATCGCTAAACAAAATTCGCTTATGAAAATTGGGAATAACGGCAATCTCGTTTTGGGCCCATGCGACGAATCTGCGCCTTGTTTGATCATATTTAAAATGTAATGCCACAAGATTATCTAGACTTTCGACGTAATTTAGTGATATCTACTGCATTTATTCATGGACACGAGAACAACAACAAAATTATCTTTCCAATAAAAAAAATTCATGTCAATCGAATAATACATCGTTGTTTTATTGCAATTTAAAGTTCTATACCTCTAAAAAAAACACCCTATATAAATATTCACAAACAATTTAAATTTAAAAAAAAATTTTATTTTAGGAAGTCTGATATGATTTTTAATGTGCCAGTTTTCGTTACAATTACCACCTAACAAATCTACCACCAATCCAGTATAATGGTTAGTAATGCCAACTGCAATGCCACACTGCCTGGGTTTGAATCCCTCAATGGGTGTTTGTAGATATAGTGCCTTTGCACCATGGGAGCACTCAAAATATTTTTTGAGCCACATGTCCCCTTGTGAGGTTGGAGAAGGAGAAAAGAGTTGAGAGGCCTCTGACCAGCCCACCCACACCAGGGTATTCTCCCTCAAAGTTAGGAGTAGAACTGAGCCTCATGTCACCTGAATGGTGCTCAAAGCTACGGTTACCAACAGGCATGCAACCAGCCCCTTGCAACAACAAATTCAGTGGTCCTCAATCCGATGTTACTGTCTACTGTCAATTGGGTAAGATAAGTAACAACAACATATCCACAAGGACTTGATATCTTTTTTAGAACATTTATCAGAGCAGCAGACATAGATCCTCAAATCAAATTAATTCATGTAATAAATATCTATTATAAATATTAAGTGTTCAATATTTAAATGTCACATTAATTTCATAAGAATGCCTATATTTAATATGCATGTTCTATAGTTATTTTTTGATTTTTCAAAAAAAAAATAGTATCGAATTAAAAGTATGAATTTTTTTGACTAAATTTAAAGATGCTAATTATTACACTTGAAAAAATTGGTACAAAAAAGCCATCTTACCACGTATGTAAAAAGTTTTTGTAAAAAATTATTCAATAATAATTATAATATTAAAAAATTAAAACAGTAAGCAAATCATTAGACAGTTCAAATAGATTTAAAATATTACAAAAGAAACACAAGAGCATATTTAAGAGAAAATGATTCAATATTCTTATCTTCTTATTTGTAAGAGATAACTAGATATTGAAATATTAGATAAGAATATTTTTTGATTGGCAAATCTTGAAACTCACCCCATCTTAGTTATGCAATATATCTGCGAAATCAATGTTGATAAGATGAAATAAAGATAAGATTAAAAGTACACCGTCCACTTTCGCAATGTGACTTCTATGACGCACAAAAGAAACTAGAGCTCAACAATCGCAATTTCGGTTTTTGCCGCGCTTGTGTTGTTGCCAAACATAAAGGTATTCTAATGAATTCCAAAAATTAATGCTGCCGCAGTAGCCTAGTGGTCAATGACCATGACGATTCAAATCCAAACGTCACTGAAGAACCTCCATATAGAGTGACTGATGCACGTCAAAATCTTTGGAGGTTTAAGTTTTCTCGTTGGTAAAAGAAAAAAAAGTATCTGAAGGTGTTATCTTCGTCTTCTGACCGTGGTTATGAACTACGTAGTCCATCTCCAAGAACTTTCGTGTTGCTTCACAGTGTGACATAAATTAAAATAAATCAATCTGTAAATTAATAAAATATTTGTGTTGATCCAGTATACCATCATATTTAAAAACAAATGAATTATTTTTACTTTCAGTGCATTTATTCTTAAGGTTCCTACGAATCAGTAACATTATTTAATCGTAGCAAGATGACCTAAGAAATTTAAGCAACAGTAAGTCACTATAAACATAATGCTAAATATAACTAATAAATATATTTCTATCTTAAGCCTTTACAAATAGAAGCTGATCTTAACCAATCCTTACCAAACGGAATAAAATTTCATATCGATTAAAAACGATTCCGAAACTAACGATATCGATAGGAGAGATTTGCTTTTAACGATTGCTTGCTGTCGCTGTGCATGGTGGTCCTTCTAGGTAAGTTCCCGGCGTTCATTGTAAATTTTTCCCAACATTCTTGACGATTGAGGTCGGTGCGATGGGTGAAGTTGGATTTTCGAGCTGTCTGATGGTCTACGGAAAATTAAACAGCAATTAAATGAACTTTTCAGATATTAATTTTACTTTTAAATAGCTGACTTTCATTATTATCGCTAGGAATAACTTTATGACAATCCTTAGACGCCATCTTGATTGGAAATAAGTTTTAAAAGATTGTTTTGTTGGTGTTTTCTTGACCAACCAATGTAAACAATACCATTTATCATCATCACATTGTATTAATAAGCTTTTTGTTAATTATTTCCAAACTCGGTTGAAGATTTTGAAAAAATGCATGGACCTCTCCTTGTTTGGTGCCGTAATCTAAGGAGGCTAAAAAAAGTTTTGTGTAAAATGATACCAATTCCTTTGCGTTCATCTATATTGAGGGACTGGAAAGAAGATTTTGCTTGCCGCTAGAACCAACTCAGTAACTTGAAAGCAATTATATCTATATTTAAAGGATTTTGGAAAACCAGTTTTAATTTTTTAAAGGAAAATTAGTTGAAATAAATGTATTACAGGTAATTTAAATTCAATAATATTTTTAGATAAAAGATTTATTTTCTTACAAGCATAATTAAAGTTTTTCATTTTTAAGAAAGACATATATATTTTTATGTTCGTTTATCAGGAGCCGTCATATAATAAAATCTTTTAAACGTCATATAATGAATAATTTTTCGGTTATATAGAATTAACGATTATTTTTATAATCAAATTTTGAAAATTTATATTGTCTTTTTTCCTTTTAATTGTCAGGGATATCAAATAAGAATAAAGCAATATTGGGATTGTTCTATGAAGTTTACTTATAGCGTTTTTGTTCAATATCAGCATTGTAATTTAAAATGGTTTAGTTGAGAGGAAGTCTTGTTTTTATGTATGTTGATTTTTGTGAAGTTAAAATATATATATATTACATTGCTCCTAATATGAGATCCTTTAAATATGTTAACATATTTACCCATAATATTCAATTTAATTACAAATTAATTCTGACAGATAAAACTGCCATTACCCTCTTAAATGGTATTTGGCTTAAAAATTTTGCCACATATTATTTATAAGTAGTACTTTACTGTTGTTAAAACTCTAAAAAAAAGGTTTTTACTTTTTTTTATTTAAAATAGTCTTCCTTAGATTTTGAGCTTTTAATTTTAAGAGTATATGTGATTTTTGTATTGTGAACTATAAAATTACCTTACTCAATTGTTTTTATTCTGTAAATGCTGTAAAAATGTTGATCGTTTAGCATTAATTTAACTTAAATCAGTTTCTGGTGCATTTTGCAACCTAAAACTTTATTTAAAAAATTGATAAATTATTTTAATTTTTTGAATTATGTAAGTATAAGAATATGTAAATAATAAATTAATAAATGTTTTAATTAAAATGTTGGAAATTTGCCTTTCTTTAATATTTTACGATTGAAATAATGGGAATTTTACAAGTTTTGGAATATTTACAAATGTACATTATTGTCTGTTTTCCTTTGTAGAATTTCTAGTATTTTTCTGTTAACTGGGTATCAGATTATTTGATCCTGATGAATTTTTTTATTTTTGTTACTTTAAGTTTGGTATGTTTTTTCTGAATGGGAATAACTCAGTCTAATTCCAACTAATGGAAAAGTACCATATTTCTTTTGAAATGTTTTTTAAAATATCGTTTTTTTTCAATAATTGAAATAAACAAAATCATTTACATACTCAGTAGGGGCCATGAAAGTATGAACAAAATGGTAACAGAAGAATCAACTGAAACAAAGGATGATGAGCTTGAATGTCAAAAAGCCCAAGAAGTAATTGGTATGCTTTTACAGGTTAGTGACAAAATAATCTTTTTTGTTGAAGTTTTATTTTAACACTTAGTATATAAATAAAACTTAAAACTAATTTTCTAGTATATTTTTCTTGTTTAATCTAATTTTATTTCTTTGATTGATAGTTTTATTTTACATTTAACTATCTTTTTTTTCCCTTCATATGAAATGAAATGCCATTATTATTGATGAATGATGTAATTTGACACATTCCTAAAATTGTATGAAATGGTTGATAAATTAATAGATGCTTTATTTTGATATCACTACTAAATTTCTATATAAATGTTTACGATTGGCACCAAATTCTGTCAATTTTTCTAGTTTCAATAGTGTTAATTGTACAGATCAAAATAGAATTAAAAGAAAAACAACTTATCTGTCAAAATTATAGAAAATTTTGAGTTAAAATTTAAAATTTTTATTTAACTTTTTCTCATTTTAACAAGTTAATAGGCTTTGTTATATTGCATTGTGACCATCACTACTAAATTTTCTTTTATATAAAAGTATTTCTTTTATTTTTATAAAATTTTAACTTAGTTTGAAATCAATGTTAACCTTTCTTGAGCTATTTTTATGTATATATCAAGGGAATTAAAGTATTAATAATTGTTATATTTTTGAAAAAAATATCTAAAAATAGTTTATAATTCATTGAAGTCTTATATGGTCATGTTTAGTTCAACATTAGAATGATTTTTAATCTACAAATAAAAAACATAGATATAATGTGGTACATGATTGATAAAGAATTCTGAAATAATTTTTAGTTTTATTTAAAAATTTCAGAATAGGACCTATAATTTTTAGAGAATCTAGCTGTATTTCTTTTCAACAAACTATTAAAATTAAATGGTTGATCAAAAATTAAAATCCTTATAAATATATTAACCCTCTCGCTGTTTATCCCATAATTTCCATGGGCAAAGTATAAAAGTTTTTTTTAATTACGTCAAGGAATGGGCTGTATAGGCCATTTCCCTATGAGGAGCCCAATATAAACCAGTTTTTGCAGTAAAGTTGTCAGAAGAAAAGTTGCCAGAGAAGCACCAACTATCAAGTGAACAAAATTCATAGCTTCTCCGCAAAGACGCAGAGGGCTGTCTGGAATGTCTTTCACACCAATTCGGTGTAGGTGTTGCTGAAGAAAGGCATGACTAAAAACAGCAGAGAAAACCTGTCTAGGAAGACCCATTGGGACTGGACTATGAAGCAGGGTTTCCCAGATTTTTCCCCTTTCATCATTCTCTTGAATACACCGAATGTATTTTCCAACAGATCTGGAAATATTTGAAATGGACTGTCTGCATGACAAGCTAATAGAAAGCTGTGGAGCAAAATAAAAGTAGCAATATTTGTGCTACCCATCATTTCCGTGAAAATGCATTTTTTTTCTGACTAGTTAGCTGCGCAACCTGCACTATTCTTGTTTATGTTTCCATTTATATTTTTATGCTCATGTTTTCATGATATAATTCTGTATTGGAAGAAAACTCTTTTACAATTTTTTTAAAAATATTTTAACTATAAAATGTGGATTTAATATGAAGATTTGAAACATGTATTAAAAAAAATATGTAATTTTTTAACCTATTTTGATGTTCATAATGGATGAATTATATAATCACGTTAAACTGTTAAAATGTATTATTAATAAAACCTGTGTTTAAATGTATTTTATGCTATAAGCATTTTATTAAACCCTACATTGTGAATAATACTATATCTTTCTAATTTAAAAACTAAAAAAAAAACCAATATCCTCAACATGAAAAAATGTAATATTAAAACAAAAAGAAATACACTTAGATGTTAGAAAAAATATACTTAGTTTCAATTTCTGAAGATAAGCTAGCAAAAGTGGTTTGTAGTGGAATGATGCCTTGAAAATAGCCACGTTTGTTTATACTAAAAAGCGTTAAATTGAATATTGAGAACTACATAATAATTCACATAGGAAATATTCATGTAATTGATGTAGCAGCTGAGAATAGTGGTTGCTCTTTGGTTCCATCTCTGATTTAGTCTGTATAATTTAATCATGGCTCAGATTAATAAGATTTATTTTCTCTGTATGTTATAAGTAGCATGTAGAAACCATATAGGTAACATTAAAACAGTATTGTTGCATAGACTGGGGTTCGTGGATTTTATGCTATATCAATTCTTAAAGACGAAAGTTCTTCAAGAGCAAAATTTATTGATGAAAACAATCCTTAAAATAAGCAACTGTAAAACTTATGCAAAAGTTCCAGGAGGTTCTCGCACCTTCTATGGTACTCAGATTCAACTATCAATGTCTAAACAAACAGAAATGTAATGATAAAAGCTATATGCTGGCCACCACTTAGTCGTAGGCAGACACACATTGAAAGGAACACTTCAGCAACTGAAGTGGAACTAAGTTTCTAGAAGCAACCACTATATTTATAATCTGAACAACTACCTTTTACTGCTTTCTCTAACAATCCACTTACGTCATAGACTTCTCCAGAAATTTTGAGAAGCCTCCACATGGTCACCAAAAATTATGCTAATTTGGCTGTATTTTCAATATTTTGCCAAGTTCCCATTACAATGCCATTATATTGTAAGGAAGGGTGTTACATGCAAATATTACTGTTTTTATCATAAATGCAACAAAAAGTAATATTAACTGATTAAATACGTAGAATTAAATTATTTACTCTATTTTAAGATAACATTAAGCACTAATTACCTTAATTTTTTAGCAATATTGTCTTAACACAAATTAAACCAAACAATGAAGCGTAAAATTTGAATTTTCTTTGTAATCCACTAAAAATGTAATAACTGAATGCTAATTTTTTTTTTTTTTAGAAACCTGATGATGGTAGTGATGAAACTATAGAAGGTGCTTCCTTTACCCTAGGAAAAATATGCCAGATTTATCAAGTTCTGCTGTGACTGTATCAGTAGCTGATTCATCTTTTAACATTTGTCATGTTTCATTGACAGATGCAGGGATGATTTTAGAATCATCTGATGTGATGCGTCATTCTCTAGACAATGCATCTTCTATACAATTAGAGGATGGGACTACTGCATTTGTTCAAAGTTTTGAACGGTTAGATGAGTCTGATAGCTGTGATGCAACTACAAAGTTCATTGATGGTCAAGCAGTACAGTTGGAAGATGGAACAACAGCATTTATTCATGCTGCTCCTAGAGGTATGCAAAATATTTTAAGTAAACTTCCATATATTCTTAGTGTAAGTTTTTTAGGAAAGTGAGAAAAAAACAAGTAATATATTTTAAAAAAATAAAGTCAATTCCTACTTAGGTCAACAAAGAAAAATTTTATTTTAGTTACTTTTTATTCAATAATTACAATTAATATAAATATGTATATTAATTACATATGACAGAATCACAATATTAAGTGGAAAAACATCTTTTAAATTAACATTAAAAACTTTTTAACCTCATTATATTTGTAATTACATTTTTTTATAAAGTTGAATATAATAGGTAAGAATTTATCTTAAAACCAGTGTAAAAGAAACTAGCTTATGATTATTCAAGTCAAGTTAAATCTTCAATCACAAATTTAATAAAAGCTGTTTTATTCAATGGTGTTGCCATCTAGAGGAATAATATTTAAATATATCTCTTAAACTATAATTAATTAAGTTTAATTAATAAATTAATATTTGAAAAACTGTATTAACATAAAGTATCATCTACTACAAGTTTTAAAAAATGTATTTGAACTTGAGTGGATGAATAAAAAGTGTTTTATTAACGATTGAAAATTCGAACAAGATATATAAATATGTATCGGGAGAATGTGAACTAATAGTAAGAATTGAAAAAAACAATGCTTACTGAAAAGACTTTTTTTTCCTTTGCTTTTTGTACATATCAATGTATATGATGTGTTTTGTGTGAGTGCATGAATTAAAATAAATATTTCTGTGAAGGAAAAAGTTGTCTAATGTTTATTGCAAGTGATTACACAAAAAAATATTTTTAATGAACTTCAGGTTATTCTTGTAACTTCTGTAATGCTTCTTTCAAATTTTTTTATGTAGAGGGCCTACAAGCTGTTCAACTAGAAGATGGCACTTTAGCTTACTTATCCCAAGCTGGAGCTGAGCTATTCAATGGAGAAGCATCTGGTTTGGATTTGGAACACTTAACTAGTAGCTCTCAGGTAAGCACTATTTTTTCCATGTTTCATATTACATTTTGTTATGTTGTGCTCTATATATACAATCAGACCCCAATTTAACAAAATAATCAGAACCAAGTCATTTTATTTGTTAATTTAGTTATTCATAAAATTGGGGCAAAAAAAAAATACAAATTTTTTGCACTAACCTTTTGGAAATTCTGTTATGAACAACTATACAAAAAATATCCATAGTTAGAAATTACACACTTTTCATTCAGTAGCTAAAAATACTATTAGCAAATTATTACGCACCAGTTAATTGGAAATTTTAAAATACTGACTAGTAATTTTTTTTTATATCTAACTCAAAAGATTTCTTTTTTGACTTTTTACTCAGAAGAAAATACTGCATTCTATTTACATTTTGCGACATGGGAGGTAGTTTTCAGTTTTCAAATAATCTAAAGCATTAGAAAATGTAACAGTTTTTTTTTTTTGATAGGAGTTTCATTAAAAATTTCTGTTCATTCACAAATTATGAAAAACAAAATATTCTGCAAAATCTGTACATAAACCTTTCTTCTCTCAAGAAAAGAGCAAATTGTAAAAACTTAAAATATCCCCTGCATTGAGGAGTGCGATGAGATAAAGTAATTTCTTGTCCTATTCAAAACTTGCAATAGGTTACATTCATAACTCATTTGCACCTGTAAAGTCTAAAAATGGGTTGTACTCTTTCCTATCAAAATTTGCTGCTCATAAGAAAAGTCTTTCTGTTCCAAACAAAAAGGATACGTCATTTGAAGATCCAATTTTTCTAATCCAAACTAATAAAAAAAATTTGGCTATTGAAATAATTAATTTTTTTTTTCATTTTAGTCAGAAGGGGGAGGGCATGAAAAGGAATTAAATCACGAAATTAGTTAAATAAGGGTTTGGTAAATTGGGGTCCAACCGTAAATACTTGTTACCATATTTACTGAATTTTGTGCCCCTACCCGTTCCTTTGTATTTCTTTCTGTGCTATTTAAAGTAAATTTTTTCCTCTTGCATTTCTGGAAAAACATCAAATTGCTTAACCCTTGTATAAAGATTTGTGTAGCTTGTGTATTTATTACTTTCTATTTATAAAGAGAGAAAAAAACATATTTTACTGTTAAATATCAGCTAATCTAATACTCGCTTTTTCTGACAAAGGCAGTTTACTGTGAGGGAGCTAGTTTTCTTTTGATCATTTTCAATATACTTTAGAAGCTTCTAGTCTATTTTCAAAGTTTCAAAGCCCTGAATTTTTTTTAATGAACTTTTTGTTTTTATCTTGTATTATTTTGTTTAAAAGAGAATAAGCATTATTATTAGGAGCATTTATTGTGTTTTAAAGGGAATAATAAATGTATTTAATGTTTTTTTAATTTAACTCAATTTTCCATTATCTTAATCTGAAACTATGTATACTTTATTCAAATTCTTTTTTACTTTAAGCTGTATTTTTAAAAACTACTGTATGCATTGGACCACAAGACATGCCTTTTTACATTGAAAAATGTATTTAAAATTGGAATGCATCTTTATGATCTAAAAAATACTCTTTAAATAAATCTAGCTGTTTTTGTAAAAATGCCATACATGTTTTACTATTTTAAAAGCATTATTTATTAAAAGAATTAATAATTAATAAATATAATTTTATTTAAAATGCTTAAAACTATTTTTTATGGCGGTGTAATTTTATTGTAATTTAAGAATTTATGATTTTTTTAGGCAGTTGAAAATGATGTGAAAGATCTCGACCTTAAAATGGTATGTATTTCGTATAAAAATACTGATTTTCTTTTGTAAGTTTAAAATATAGTTTTATGAACTAAAAATTATTCTTGAGATTATGTACATATTAATCAAATCTATAAGTAACATAATGTAATTGCCTGTATCCAAATAAATTCTGTATAGCTAGCTTTTTAATTTTTGTGCTATATATAAATAATTTTTAAAAATTTAAAGAGACATCCAAGTAAGAATGTGAATTAAAACCATATGATACATCCATGATAAATTTATTTCTAAAAATGATTGTAATTCTCAGAATCCACAATTTATTGACATTTCTGTTTTCAAAGTTATGTATTCTTTGATATTTATAGTAAATCTTAAAGCTTGAAGAGGGTTCCCTCCAATCTTGTTATATATATATTTTTTTATCACAACTATCTTAATAAAAGTTTATAAAATTATGAAGGGCTCATCAAACTTTGATAGCCCAAAGTCAGTGCTTTTTGGCTGCTTCATGAATGAATTTTAATCCCTCCTCCCCCCTCTATAAAACTTCATCATTTGTATTCTTTACATTTTGATACATATTTTTTCTAAGCAAAATCCAAGTTCTAAAAATAAGAATGTGATATTAAATATGAATAATCTATCCTCGATACTGTTTTGCTAATTAAGAACTTGTAGAATTTGCTTTCCACATATAACACTTTGAAAAAATATGGGATTTAGCAATAAAAAACACAGATGAATGACTATGATATTCTTAAATTATATTTGGCTGAATTTATGATATTCAGATCAATAAAATCAAGTAAAAAGTTACTTTGAATCTATTTTTAAAACCTTTTGTGATGACATTTTTTTTCAAGTAATGCTAAAACCTACTTAAAGTATTATATTTAAAAATAATTATACTTGAATTCTGTCTGTATTTATGGATGTGCACATAATAAATATTCTTTTTTGTTCTTTACATTACCATTCTTCTATTATATAAAAAAATCGCCAATATTTTTAACAATATACATATATGGGTATATTGATTGTGTGTAAATGTATAAATTAATATGTAATATTACATACATTGATTTCAGTAATGTACAAGTGTCCAATACATATAAATTTACTTGCAAAAAATTGTGAATTAATTTCCTTGTAAAAAATGTTATTAATGGGTTTAATATTAGGTATAAGAATTATACAAAATAGCTATTACAAGGTAGAATCCAAAAATTCAGGAACTTAGCATCAAATTCCTTACCTTGAATAAATTTAAATTTCCAATCTGGAAATACTTTCAACATTTCCTTGGATGACATTGTACTTGCCAGTGCTTGTGTAACCTCAAAAAACATTGCTGGAAGTCACTTTTGAAGTTTTCCCGTAAGACTTCTTGTAATGTTACTTTTACTTTATCTGATGACATAAAATGACATCGTTGCAAATTTTGTTTCATTAATAGAAATTATCAGTCATATATATCTGGTGTATAGACAGTATGTCAAAGCATTTCAGTTTATAGTGCAAAACTCAGTTTGGGGATCAGTATGCTGGTGCTTTGTCATGCAGAAAGTACCATTCTTCACTTTGCTTCATCCATTGCTGTTTAGGATTAATGAAGTGACTCAAATGATGCAAAATGTCTGGATATTGTTCCATATCTATAAGTTTTTTCCTTGCAGACTAATTTTTAATGAATAGTTCTTTAAAAATCAAAGTACCTATACAACTTTCCCTTAGCTATGAATTTTTGGCCTTTTTTCAGAACAGGTATCATATAGGCACCTTCCATCTCAACATTTTAAAATCATCATACCTTCCTTAACATCTTTAAAATCTCTGCAGTTGTGTTTTCAAAGTCTGACAAACTTAATGTAAGAAATACTCTTAAGGTGTGACAAAAAAAAACAAGACTAAGTATGTTCCTTTAAAACTTGGTACCAACTGTTTTGGTGACATCCCACACACCTCCTCAATCCATGTAGCCAGTTTCACCTCAACCGATCACACCAGTTAGGAGTACTGTGTCATTGTGGGAACACGTCCAACTGCATTCTGCCGGAAAAAGGTCAAATCAACATGAAGTTTCTTGTGAAACATAAAAAATTGGTCACAAAAACATTTCAAATATTAACTAAAGCTTATGGAGATGAATCTTTGTCTTGTTGTACACATGTGTTTGAAGGGCATAAGCAGTTTTCAGAGGAGAGGGACAGTCTGGAAGATAGTGAATGTGCTGGGCGCCCCAGGTGAGCGATTACAGACCAAAACATTGCCAAAATTCGGGATATGAGTGGGTTCCCACTCACATCTGTGATCAAACTGTTAATCAACACTATTACTTCAAAGTACTAAAAAGACTCTATTAAAAAATTTGTAAAAAAAGGCCAGAATTGAGGAGTAATGGATGGTTGTCATACCAGGGAGGGACAATGCACCCACTCACATGGCCCTATCTATCAAATAGTTTCTGACCAGCAAAAATATGACTGTGATGGGGCATCCTTATTCACTCACCTGTTTCTTATTACATCAGTGAAGAAGTTCAGGCAAAAAAGAAAAATCTCTGGAATGACCTTCCAAAACCCTCGTTTCAGAACCATTTACCAGTAATGGTAGAACTGAATGCAGAAGTGTGTGAATGCTGAAGGGAACTACTTCTTGAAGGTGATAATGTCACAGAGAACTGATTCTGTATGTACAATGATTTATTGGACCAGTCTAGTTTTTTCTTTGTGTGTCAGACCTCGTAGACTTTTTAAGAATGTGTCTCTCAGAACTAGCATGACTAATTTCAGAACAAGTTTTGTGTACTCAGTTCCATCAGATTACAGTATTAAACGAAACTGAATACCAGAGAAAGAGATGGTGTACCTTTAACTGCGCGCTATTTTTGCCATGGGTGACCACAAGCACTGATCCTATCATATATATTTTGTTTATTTTAATTAGTGTGGTTAATTTAGTTAAGAATTGTTAATTTATATATGAATCTCGTTAGTTAATAGTTAGCTAAATTAATATGTTTGTTGTTGTTGTATTTGTAAAAATTATTTGCAAAGAGAGAAACTGAAGAGTTATTTTATAAAATTTCTGTTACACTATTATTTTAAGCTACTTTTGAATATATTTTTTCTTCCTTTTCTAGAATGACAGCTATAGTAAATCATCATCTTCACGAGCTGTTGAAAAAGCTTTTCGATGTCCATATCCTGATTGCAATCGTTTGTATACTACCATGCACCACTTACGAGTGAGTTTCAGGAATAGAGCTTTTTTCTATATTCACACATATAATTTTATAACTAAAATTGAATTGAACACTTGGTTTGGAGAATTTCATAAATATTTTTATTTTATTGAAACAAATCATTCTCTCTCTCTGTTTTATTAAAATAGACTTTTTTTTTAATACTCTGATATTTACTTGGATTTTAATCATATTTTAAGTATTAGCATTTATTGCAAAAATGTAATTCTTTTTTTCAATAGTTGATTTGAGTTTTGAATAATTTCCAGTACCTAAATGTTTACGTGACATTATCAATTTTGAGCAATGGTAAATTCAAATCTTTGAGGAGAAAGATAGCTTTCTCAATATATCACAATGATTTAAGTAGCCATTGTTCGACAGGTAGGAACTACTTTTAATGAAAAGCATATGTAATCATTGAGAGCACTGTGCTCTAAATTTAGCTGCTTAATTTAACTGTTATATTTTATATGTATATTCTCCATACTTAATATAAGCACAAGATTCATGTCCCCAAGATATATGGTAATCCTTCCTTTCCTGGATTTACTGTTTTTGGCACATGCCTCCGAGACTTACCCAAATAATTTTTCTTTCTTTTTGTCATTTAATACTCATTTTTCACTTCCTTTCTTTATATTACAGCACAACTAGATTATAGATATCAATAATTATTTACTTTATATACTTGATTATCAATAAATTAATGAATGTTTGGCGAAGCTGAGTCAAATATGGTTCTTACACCTATCAAAATAATCAATAAAAAAATCTGAAACAGAAGTTGTGAGAGAGAAACTATTTATAGGGTATTATATGCACAGTGACATCTCAATATACATTTTGAATCCATTCCAGATCCTTGATTTTATGCCAATCAGTTAATGATACCTTCATTTCCTCAGGGGCTCAACAGCCCAGGGTAGGCCTTGACCTTCTCAAGAGGCCTTTTCCAGGCCAGGTATCTTCCTGCCAGTGTTCTCCAATTCTTAGTTCTCAAAACTAGGAGATCTTTTTCTAGGCCATCAATTCATCTAAGATTTGGCCTGCCCTATCTTCATGTGCCAATTGGTTGAGCATTGAAGACTTTTTTAGTGGTGCAGTCTTTGTTCATTCACACAACGTGGCCTGCCCATTTAATTTGTTGTATTTTGATGAAGTTAATGCCAGATTTATTATATGATTGATAGAGCTCGAACTTTGATCTCCTTTGACATGTTCCATTTTCCTGAATTCCTCCAAAAATACAGTTAATAATTATTATATGAAATGTAGGTAAAATTATAAATCTGTTTTCATGGGAAGAAACTGTTATTTGAATATGAAAGATTTATGAGGTCGTTTAAAATGTAAGAACTACTTTATACTAAAATGCATACATAAAGAAGCATTTAGATGAAATAAAAATTTTATGAACTTTATTTTCTCAATTCTATCTTTTTTTGCCGTATTTGAACTTTGAAGAAAGATCATATTTGATTAATACTAAAAATCTGTCTAAAGAATTTTGCTTCTATTTTCTCCTTTAAAAATTGTAAAATTGTCTGATTCTGCAATTTTGTTAAGGAGTTGTTACACTTTTGCAAAATTTTGACTTCCACCTACCTTATAACAATTTTCTTAAGTGATGGGTTGTATTCCAAATGAAACTTTATATCAAAACATATTATATAAAGTTGTGCTTATTCCAAATTGAACATATATTGAAATACTATTGTATTTTGCTCTTAAAGTTTATTTTGACAGTTTTGAACTTAGTTAAAAATGAATAAAATTGCATTTTGTTTGTAGATGGGGTTATGTTTTTTAATGTGAATATGTAGAAATCAGAATTATTAAAAGCATTTTAGCCTATTTAAAGTATTTTTTCTAAGTAACTTTTTAGAAATGGGAGAGTTTAATTTTTACTGCATAAATTAATAATTTTTGTTTTAATTCTTTAAAAAAATCAATTTTAAAGAATTTAATTAAAAAGAATTAGATTTGTGTTCATAATATTAATTTCTAAAAGGTTAAGTTTGTATGATCATATAATTAAGTAATTATGATACATATTTTGTGACACAATTCAGTAAAATTGAGGCTACTCTACCTGCATAAAACTTATTGACAAAGAGTATTTAAACGGTAATTAACATTTAAAAACTGGGAGGAGAGATTTTAATGAACTGTGATACATATAAAATTGCAAACTCTATTAGAATAAAAATCTGATTTTTTAAAAAATTTACAGCAGTTTTTGTATGTGTTTAATATCTTTTTAATGTATATATTTTCCATTTAGTTTTCATTAATCATTGACAATGACTAATACATGTTTCATTTTTAGCTTAAGGCTGCTTTAAACTATGTCATATCAGTGTTGCTAAATTTTTATTAAATGTTATGTCCAACATATTTCTGCTTTTATATTAAGGTCCATGAACGAGCTCATACTGGTGATCGTCCTTTCAAATGTACTATCGATGGATGTGGTAAAGCTTTTGCCACTGGATATGGACTAAAAAGTCATACACGAGTCCATACTGGTGAAACTCCATATAAGTGTCCTGAAGAAACATGCTTCAAAGCCTTCAAAACCTCAGGTGACCTCCAAAAACATGTTCGAACACATACAGGTATATAATCATCTTTTAATGATGCTACTGTCATTTATTTTTAAAATGGAATGAATAATGTATATTAATGGATTGCATTCTGCAATTCAATATTATAATTTAAATATGTGTTGAATGTGAAGAATTTTATAATATTCTCTTTTATACTTAAAATAATTTTGTGTTTTATGATATTAAGTCTAAATATACTTAATAAATAAGAGTTGTAAGAATTATTGTTTAAATGATATTTAAATCTTGGTATGTGTATAATTCACATTATGAAAAGCCTTTAAGAAGTTATATAGTAATGCTTTCATTTTGTTTGAGAAATCTCAAACCTGACAAAAATTCTTTTGAATCAAAAGCATAGTAAAAAATTGAGTGTTGCAATCATGTAACAAGATTTTTTCAAACAAAACAGGGTTATTTTATATTAAATTAAAATTTGATGTGAAAATACTGAATGAATAATGCATTTGTTTCTCATAAAAGTGATTTAAAGGATTTGACAATAATGGTTTTTTTTTAAAACTAGAAGAGAAAATTGTGTAAAAATTAAAATTGTTTTTGTACAAAACTTGTAATGTGAACTTGGGATCCTTTAGGTACAAAAAGCAAGCAATTGGACCATGTAGCATCTTTATACTTTAATTTTTTTATCTACCTTCTGCCTACTTGGAATGTGCTTGTTCTCGTATATATTTGATTGGACTGTTGTCAAATCATTAGCTAGCTGAGAAAAGAAAAGTTAATTTACCAGAATCAGATATGTACAATTCAAAATAATAAAGGAAAAAAATATTTTTAAAAATGGATATTGAGGACAGAAAGTTTTAAATATAATATTAGAGAAATAATCAGTTCTACAATAATAGAACAAATGAAGAAACTGCGTACAAAATTAAGAATTGAAAAAAATGCATTTGACATAAAGAGATTTGTAAGAATAGACATAGGACAAAACGATAGATAATGAGATGCTGTTACTACTTGTAAAAGAAATACTAAAAAGAATACCTTTCTAAGACAAAAAAAAAGCATTGCCTTTTTTATTAATAATATGTTAAACGCTAGAATATATATATATATATATATCCCATTAACTAGCTTATTTTTTAAAAGCATGTTTCACATGTGACTCTACTGTATTCATTTTTAAAAAAGCAGAAAATGACTACCAGTACTTACATTTAATGTATGACATATATATAATAGGTCTCTAATTTATAGTCCAAAGACTTTTTTTGTATCTACATTTGTTGTGTCTTGTGAACTCCAATTTCTCTCTTTGGCATTGTAGGTTTTAGAACTTTTTCACTTTTATTTTATTATACTGTGCGTGTGTGTTAAAATCAGATATTTTAAAGTTTATTATTTGTAGTTAGTATCACCCTTTGATTTGATATTTAGAGCCTGATGAGTATTAAATTCATTTGTTTCTCTAGGCTATTCAGTATTGAGTCAGTTCTTCAGCAAATCATATTCTAAGTAATAATTTAACTGAAAGCATTCTAATAATGTTTAATAATTTGAACATCTCATGGGAGATTTTGTGCACTTTTTAATAGTTGTTGTTTTCCTTAATTAATTTAAATTGTAAAATTTTACATTGAATGCTCTTTCTTACAGGGGAGAGGCCATTTAAATGTTCCTTTAGTGGTTGCAACAGAGCTTTTACTACCTCCAACATTCGCAAAGTACATCTCCGGACACACACTGGAGAGCGACCTTACGTCTGTAAAGAAGAAGGTTGTGGTAGAGCCTTTGCTAGTGCAACCAATTATAAAAATCATATTAGAATTCATACAGGTTTGTTTATAAAACACTCTTGTGAGACAATTGTCGATTAAAATAAGAAAAAAGTTAACATGTATTAAAAAAACTGCTTTTTAAGGAAATGCAAGTTTGAGTATTTTTCATTGTTATATCTTTACCAGATATTGAAGAAAAATAGAAGTTTTTGTTAACATTATTACTTTGAATATTATATAAAACAAATTTCATGCAATTCTCCCTCTTATGTTTTTTTTTTTTTCTAACTTGTTATAATGATTTGACTTGAAAATGAAATAGCATAAAGTCATGTAGAAAAAACAGTATTGTTTTATCATTACTATTATTTTGATTTTTTAAAGATGCAAGAAAGTATTGTTTGTGAGCTCTATTTTATTTTAAATTCGAAGTTTTTTAACTGTTTAAATTAATTTGTGATTTTTTTAAATTAGATTTTGTATAAAGTGATAATTTAATATGCTGACTTTGTTGATCTTGATAGTTTCAATTTCATGTTACTAAGTTCTGTAATTTTTCGAGAAATCAGTTGTGAGGAAGCTTAATTTGAACGAACTTTTTGAAATATTTGAGTCTATAAATATTGTGATAATTGTAATGTTTTATAGGTGAAAAACCTTATGTATGTTCAGTAGCTGGTTGCAACAAAAAGTTTACAGAATATTCCAGTTTGTATAAGCATCATGTTGTTCATACTCATTCAAAGCCTTATATATGCAGCTTCTGTGGAAAAACCTATCGACAAACATCTACATTAGCTTTGCATAAAAGAACTGCACATGGAGTAATTGAACAAACGGAAGTAGTTTCGACATCTCCTATTGAAGAGGCTCATGATGGTAAGCAGGACTTTTTTTGTAAGTGCAATGACCTTCAGAGATTGGAAGTTAAAAAATTTATTACATAACAAGCATGCATAGGAAATATTTTCTTATGCAGTACTTTTTACTCAATAGAACCCAAATATTTGACCACTTCCTTAAATTTACATAATTTTCATTATTTCAACATGCCATATTATATCAATGTTGGATTAACTTCTATTTTTGAACCACATATGTAATTGTTATTGATCATTTATAGCCTTTAAACTTTAGAAGTGTAAGTAAAAAAGAATTTTTTTTTAGAGGTTAGTATTTATTATAAAGCATATATAGCTTTGACTAAAAGAATATTTTGATAATTCTTAAATGTGTTAATGCAATGACTGAAGCTGAAATTGCATTTCTTTTTTCCTTTCCATTTTTTTTTCTGAAAAATTTAAGCATAAAACAAAAAAGTATTAGAAGTACTTCATATTGTATACATATTTTTAAATTTTTTAATATTATAGATCAACGGTTCTTAAACTTCCGATTGCCGTTGCCCCTTTTTATGTATCAGCGTGACATTGCAGACCCCCAAGTTTTTGAACATCCTTCCCTGACTTAATATTATGGATCAAAATACAAGTTCTAGTTGAGTTTCTTCATTGGGGACTATTTAGTAATCTAGTCTAGTATGGCACATCTTTCAAATTTTCCATGAAGCCTTTCAGAATCTGTAAAAGAAAGAAATCTCAAAAAAACATGACTCTGGACCCTAGAAAGGCACTGCGGACCACAGTTTAAGAACCTATGGTATAAACCATTTTATTGTGATCTGTACTATCTTGTTATATTTCTACAAATTGTTCAGCTTTAAGATAGATTTATAGCAATTTAATATATATATATATGTATAATTAGCTTACTTTGGTATATACCCTAGTGTCTGCGTACCACTGTTTGGAGATCACCAATTTTAAGTATGATTCTAAACTTCAATTTATCATGAATTTAAGCTCAATAGCAATTAAGTCTAATGTGTGCCTAAAATAGAATAGATTTTTCTCTATAATTGCACTGTCTTATTATTTTATTGTAAGTTCTTTTCATGGGTTCTGCAATTGTTAATTTAAATCTACTTGCTACTTTAAATCCTAACATCGTATGGTATCAGATTTTTCTCCAGTATGAGAACTATCTGAATTGTAAAATACCTTGCTCTTTGCTTTAAAAAAATATTCTAACCTATTCTAAAAGTTCAAATTAGTTTAAAAGGTCATGTATGTAAATAAGCAGAATAATTTCGTATGAGAAAATTTCTAGTTATGTGGGTTGAGGGATTTTTTCACTTCATTTGTAACAAAAATTTGAAAAACACTGCTGGCCACCGTAAATGCAACACCAAAACAAGAGACCGCACAACAAAATTTATTTTGTAGATAACATGTTTTCCAAGTATTAAATGATTAAATTTATAGACTTCTGTGAAGTGTGGTTCCTGCCAGAATCAGTAGCCAGACCAGCCACCATTGTTGGAGATCACTGCTGCCACACGTCTCGGCATTGATTCAAAGAGACTTTGGAAGTGTACTTGGGATACAGCAGACCAAGCAGCTTCCACACGTTGCCAAAGTTGATCTGGTGTGGCAGATGGGGGTGTAATCTGGGTCAATCGTTGAGCAACCATGGACCACATGTTTTGTATCGGCAAAAGATACGGAGAGCGAGCCAGCCAGGGAAGCAATTCAATTTGGTGATTGACAAAGAACCTTTGAACACTGCATGCCACGTGTGGTCATGCATTATCCTGTTGAAATATGGCTGTGGCCAAGCCCTTAAGGTAAGGAAGGACAACTGGCTCCAACACCTCGGAAATGTAGCACTGGCTGTTTAAAGTACCGGCAATGTGTACTAGAGGAGTGCTAGAGGGGTATCCAATACCGCCCCATATCATAATACTCGGTGCAGGACCAGTGTGGGGGTGGCAGCTGTTCAGCATCCTCTCTCCACAGTGTCTCCAACCATCGTGGTGTTGCAGACAGATGCGTGACTCGTCAATAAAGACAACATTCCATTCTTTCAATGCACCATTGGTGGTGGAGACATCTGTGGTTCTGCGTCAAGGGTAAACCAAGCAATAGACGTCTTGCGGACAGACCACTCTGCTGTAAATGGTGTTGAATGGTACGCTCAGACACTGAATGATGCGTTACAGACTCAATGTGCTGTGCTGTGGTTCGTCATGTGACTGAGCGATCAGTCACTGCCATGCGCACAATTTGCCTGTCCTTGCATGAAGTGGTGCCCTGAGGTGGATGCGATCGACCACGTTGGTCCGTCGTACCCTCCTGCATCCAACGGTCACATATCCGCATTACAGTTGTTTGGTTTCGTCCAACGTAACTACAGATTTCCCTGAAAGATAATCCACAATCTTTGTAGGCCACTATCTTTCCTCTGTCAAACTCGGATACTTGACAGAAAGCTGATCGCTGTTTTCTATAAGACATAACTAATCATTTTTTGAAAAAACCACAAGAAAAACACAATTGCCAAGCTTGAAGTCTCTAAGCCTTAAATAGCACTTTGAGTTGGCACCACAGGCACACGTGATGTGTGTCTGCGCTGAAATTCTTATCATTTGCATGTCTCATCTCCGCTAATGCATGTTGTAAATTTCATGTTAATTGCATGCTTCCTTCAGGGTGTTGCATTTACAGTGACCAGCAGTGTACAAACTGATCTTTCCCTTTTCATTTATAGAAGTATTAAAGGGTATAGTTTAATAATTAAATGTTTTGGTTATGTATAAATTTGTACTTCTTATGTATATATGTAAGGAAGTAAATGAATTGTGTGAATCATTAAAATCATGTTTTATATATGTGTTGATTAATTTTCTAGAATTTCTCATGGGGATCGTTTATACAATTTTTCTTGTTAATTTTGTTCTGAACATTGACATCGAGCATGATTTTCCTCTCTGCAAATGTAAACAATTCAAACTCACTAACAATATTTTTTGAAAAATATATAAACACTTCTATCTTATTCTTATACATCCCTTGCAATTCCTTCCTTATTATTGACTATTTAAGTATATCCATATTAGTTTTTTGAAATTAAATAATCAGTATGCAATGTTCATAATTTTGTTTTTAAGTACATATCAGACTAAGATAAATAACACATAGAAATTGTATTTGAAAAGTTTTTTCATACAGTGTAGTTTTGTATCTCTAGTTTCTTTCATGCTGGAGAAGTATGTCGTGAAAGAATTTGATTTTAGGTAATAGAGGGAGAAAAGTCTTTTATGTAGATGCAAATAAAAGTGCTTTAAAAAAAGTCTTTTAATGTGCTGATAATTGAGGGGGGTGTAATTAAAAATTATTACCAATTTTAAATAAGTATTTTAATATAAATAATTTCTTTTGATAAAAGTTTAATACTTCTCTTTACAACACATTTTCTTTATCTTATTGCTTTTGTTTGCAAAATCTGTCTTGAAATATTTTTGTTCGTTTTTCATAATTAATTTTTGATGAACCTTCAATTGAATATTTAAATATACTTAGAATGTGAGCAACGAATTGATGATCCAGAAAATCTCAATTCTGAAGAAATGTGTGTAGATGAAGGTGTAGACCAAAAAGCTGTTCTCAAAATTTCAGATGGGCCTGAGGTGAGTTGCAAAATATCTTTAAAGATTAAAATTTCTGTAGTGGTTAAGTATTCCAAGTCCTGAATGTCAAGCTTGAAAAATTTCATTTATGTGCTTCATCATACATTAAATAATTTTTTTTTCTTGAAAAGTTAAGAATTTATATGTAATTTTTAAGAGTTAATTGTTTACTAAGTATATTTTTTTGTAGTAAAATGATTAAAGTGTGCCAGATTAAATTTGTTTAATTTAGTGTATCTCATCTTTATCAATTTTTTGTTCAAGCAAGAATGTTTTATACATTCATATAAATGCTCATGAAAAAGAAATCAAATTTATATGTATTTCACCTTATGTGTCTGTTCAACTTTTGTTTGGTAATAAAAATTCCATTGGGTGAATTACATAATACCAGTAATTAGAGAAGGGTTTCTGAAGCATGTGTATCTAATTAACTTGTATTTTGTAATGAGAGTAGAAGTAAAAGAATTTTGCCTGGTGAAATAATTCAAATAAAAATAAACAAGTGTGTTACATTTTATGTTTCTTCCTTTTATTTAGGAATCTACTGATGCTAAACAGTTCCCTACTATAGTTACTCTTCAAAGTGATGTACCAAATCAAATTTTACAAGAAGTAAGATAGCTGTAAAATATTTGTTTATCTATTAATTTTAAAAGAACTATACATAAATTTAGGTTAATGAGAAAATAAAATACAAAATATTTAATGTCCTTTTTTTGTTTTGAACTTGTATAAGTATTGTGCCCTGTGCTTATTATTCAGCAATGTTCTGATGTATATTCAGTTCATATAAATTGTCAGATGCATAATTTCCCACTATGCCCTGTTTCAGTCAAAAATTCCCTATCTGTATTCTCTAAGCAATTAAATCTTAAAGTTTTTTTAACTAAATTAAACTGAAAAGTTTCACATTTTCTTGTAGATCTATTGGTACTTGACTTCGGCATTATGATTTTGCTATGTTTCTTGCTTCCTCCTATTATTTAACTTTGGGGTATTATTGTACTCTTGAATAGACTTTCTGTGGCATAAGGTTTTCTAAAAAATTGAACATATTCTAGATTTGTCTGTTTCATCACAAAGTTGAAAAAATTAATTTAAATGTTTTATTTTATTGTGTAAGTGTAAAATTTTATTAATGTAATTTATTTAAGATTGCTTTCTCAAACTAAAAGTGATTTATTGCAACTGAACTTTCACTTGATATTCACTTCACATTCTTATTATGTATTTAATATTTCAGCATCCTGTGTATGCAGTTCAACTTCAAGAAGATGGCACAGTGTCGCCTACGTTACAACAAATTGTACTAGTTACTGATTCTGCACAATTAGCTGCCTTACAACAATTTACGCAACAGGGCCAATTTGAATCTGTTCTGACGCATACAAATTTAAATTCTGCACAACATAATCCTTCACAAGTTAGTGTAAATTCTTCGAAGCAAACTACAAAACCAAATAGACGTCTTCACTGCAAATCAAATGATGAAAGATCTGTTCACAAATTGTAAATTGCATATATAGATGGCATAAAACTAGTCATTGTTCTAATAATGTCTTAAAATAAAAGTTCTTGTTTGTATACTTATAGTGTTTGTTGTTGATGTACAGTGGCGTAACGTACACCTCCATATCACGAGGGGAGCCCAAAGCTTATGTTATGTTATGGTTTTGTAATCGCTTGCAAGATCTGACTTGGGGCCCAAAACTGAACTTTGCAAGGAGGCCCTAATATTCTCTGTTACATCACTGTTGATGTAAAAGGATTTTTTAACTCAAAAATATTTATTTCTTGGATTTTACATTGAAGGTAAATAAACAATAAGGTGTTTTCTTGTGGGAAAGTAAAGATAGTTTTTGTTTTTAAATTGAGTTTATTATTTATGAAGCCCAGTGGCTGAGTAGTTAGTGCACTGTGCTTCCACACCACAGGTCCGAGGTTCAAACCCTGGGCTGGGCAAGATTGTGACTCAGCCTTTCATCCCTTCAGTGGGTCGATAAATGAGTACCAAGCTTGCTTGGAAACTTAACACTGGGGGTTTCACGTCAGACTGACTACCTGACCGGAACATTGCTCAGGGCCCAAGGTCGTGCATATTGTGTTGGGCACAGTAGGCCTTGGCCCTCATGGGGCTGTCATGCTACTGGGTTAAGTTATTATTAATAATACTTATTACCATGTTATTTCAAGCTATGGTCAAATGATAGTAACACCATCTAAAAATGATATCACTCTCCAAATATATACAGCATATGAAGATCTTAAGGCCTTTCTCTACTTAACATGCAGTATCTTTCATTATTCCTTTATTCTACCTTTTGTGGCCACGATAGCTGAGTGATCTGGATTACAAACATGTGGGTTCAAGTCATGGTTCTACTAAAGACTTGACATATGGAGGAGCTGATCTATGTTAAATCTATCGGGTGGGAATTTGAAGAGTAAAATGCCAACTCTGGTGTTTTCTTTGTCATTTGACCATATTCAAATTTACGAAGATTTTTTTTGTTTACAAAGAAGGACACTAAAAACAAGCAATCAATCAATCTAGGTACTCAAGTGTTAAAGTAATTTTTACAAGCACAAGAACTACATAAATGTGTTTTTAAAGTTTTCTTTTTAAAATTTTAAAAATGTGTCTTAAAAGGTCTTTTTTTAGGGGTAGGGTAATACTAATAAAACTATAAAAAAGGAGGGAGCTCTCAAAGAACAAAATAAAGATACCAAAAGTTATTGAAGTAGTTTTTGTAGGAATAAATTCTTAGAATAAAATTAAACCATAAAAATTTTTAATTAAATAATAATCCATTACCAATAGCCCTCCTGTTGCTTCATAGTGCTACATTAATAAACAATCTCAACTATCTTTAGAAAAATTTGAGCAGAATCTTAAATATATTGAATATAAATTCAAATTTCAATTTTACCTTACGGTCATCTTAAGAGAGATTACTATTCATTATACCTAATAAGACTTTGTATTAATGTGTGAGTTTTGAGCCATAAAATACCAATTTAGTGTCATTCTTAGGATTCTAAATCAGAATTGCAATGTTGCTTCTAAAAGCCCTTTTGTGTAACAGTAGTATAACAATAATTAAGATGTTCAAGCTTAGCAATTTTTTCTTTAAATCAGTTCATAAAATCTCAGTTGCTAAAGTCTGCTTTACAAAATCATGGACTTAACTGTAAGTTGCAAGTTTGGGATAAACTTCTATATATTTGAAGATGATCAAATAGACTGGTACAGTGTATGTATAAAACCTTGATTGGAAATTATTCTTATTGGCAAAGGGGGGATAAAAATGTTTTTAGTGTGACAATCAAATTTGTTGATTTAAATTCTTCCTATACCTGTTGATTCCAGAGAAATTTTTTTGCTGGAAACAATTTAATGTGTTTGTCTCAGCTCAATGATCAACTTTACTTTGCATAAGTTTATTGTGGTTGAGTTATAGTGTAACCTCTTATTCATTCAATGTATTAAAATGTATGACGAATCCAACTTGTAAAAAATAGGCATTTACTAATAGTATAATGCACCATGTCAAAAGGATCGAGTTGTCAAGGAGTGGTCCGAGAAACATTCAGTGATTTTCAAATTACGTCTTGACCTAATTCATCAGACATTAATCCAATTGAGCATTCACGGTTCCACGTGGAATATTGTATTCATGCTTCCGTGCAATGTGCAGGCATCTCGCAATGAGCGTGAATTTATGGACCAGATGGTTAGAGCCTGGTATCAAATACTTTGGACTTCCTATCAGCTTCTTTTTTAATCAATGCCTTGTCGGGGTTGGAAGCTATGAGCGTGACAGACGGTTCTACTTCATATAAAAAGGTAATCGTAATGTAATGGCTCTTCAGTGTGGGTGCATATATATATAAACAAAGTGTGACAATTAAATTCCCGAACTGCGCATGTCCTAGCTGTTAAGTTTGGTGGAAATGGAATATAGTTGACGTTGATTTTTCTGGTGCTGATAGCACGTTATTCCACCCCTTTATCAAGGTCAGTTTGTTTTTTAACCTTGTTTGAGAAAAACATGTCGAAGTGTCGCAATCATGATAAACAAAAAGATCAAGCTGGGCATAAATTTGAAATTTAAAAAATCCAATTGAATGCTTTAAATTGTTAAAGGAGTATTTGGAAATAATTACACGCCTCGTAGACAAATTTTTGAATTGCACAAATGATTTTCTGGAGGTTGCTGAAGATGAACGTTTTTGTTGATCTGGGACATCAAGAACAGGTGATGCTCATCACTTTTGTTCGATGCATCATCGTGACTAAATGGGTACCTTGAGGCCAAAACGATAAAACAGCAGTACTACATTGAGGTCCTGAGGAATGAAAAGCCAGATCTGCAGAACAACAACACTTGGATTTTGCACCAAGATAATGTCACAGTGCACATTATGCTGTCTGTAAAACAGTTGTGTGTGTGGTGGACAAACGTATTACTGTGCTCGAGCATCCACCGTACTCGCCAGATCTCGCACCATATGACTGTTACCTATTTTTTAAAATGATGGGAACACATTTTCAATCTGTAGGAGAGGTGAAGGTAAAAAAGGCACACTTACTGAAGATTGTGATACCTAATGAGCCGCTGCACTGGTTTGAATGGTGGAAAACTCGCATGCAGCTGTGTATTCATAGGGAAGGAGATTAAAAAAGGTACATTACTTTGTTTTTAATATAGCTGAATTTTAAGACTAGTCCAGTTATTTTACTGTCACGTTTATTATATTTTGTCGTTTGCAGCTAAAGCTGTCGTCGCGTAGTAATGAGGAATAGTAAAAAAAATTGAAAGAAAAATTCACTTATAGAAAAGATTTCCTACACATAATTAAACTTTGACTGCATCTCCTATGGAAAGCAATATATTTTGTTATACTAATTTTTTTTCTTAATCTATTTTTCTGGTGTAAAATGTATGCTCCATGTTTTGTGTCCTATATATCGTAATTCTTAATATTTTCACTTTTTATGTTTAAGGAGAAAATTAGCTATCTATCTCTAGAATATTTTTAAAATGCAATGTTGCAAGCAGTTTTATGACTTATCAACGTCATGGAATTAATCGAAAATGGAATTTTTTTTGTCTGAAAATGTTAACTGATTGATTTACGGTCTTTCACATCTAGCGATTTGAGTTATTCACATTTTAAAGCAATACGGAAACTTCTGGCCATAGATCTCGTAATTTTGAACCTCAGTCACCAATCCACGTACTGGAATATATCACATTCAAGGACCGACCTAAGGTAGATTAGGCCTCTTCTACTGTCAAATAGTTAACTGAAAAGGTAAAAAGTCCCAATTCGAGAAAACTGGTTTCGTCTCAGATATGGGAGCTTCTTCAGTAAGGGAATAAATAGGTTGAAGTTAAGCAGAACCGTTTTTCCGCTTAGGCACGAGCTTAGGGTGCAAAAGATTTGGGGACTCAAAAAATTAGAGGGCGAAAAAGCAGGAAAAAAATTAGAAATACAGAGCGATGTTGCTATGCGCTGAAAGTGATATTACCATGAAAATTGATTACAATGATATCACTGGCATAGCTAGTCCTGAGTTGGCCCTGTATCAAAATTCTTTGGGGACCTTTTCCTTGAAAATGAAAAT
Source organism: Trichonephila clavipes (assembly GCA_019973935.1). Taxonomy (NCBI): domain Eukaryota; kingdom Metazoa; phylum Arthropoda; class Arachnida; order Araneae; family Nephilidae; genus Trichonephila; species Trichonephila clavipes. The sequence continues at coordinate 528,489 of BMAU01020003.1, forward strand.
AATCACATTAATGAAACTTACTTAAGAGTCAAAAGATTTAAGATATAAAAGCCCTGTATCATTGATATCCCTGATACAGCGGTATCTACACTCTTAGATGATATCAATGATTTTGCAATGATCAAACTCAAAGAAAATCTTGGTTGTATTGGTACAATGACAGTGACTCAACTAAGAATAAAGATGTCTAGCAGTAAAAGTTTGTAAGGCGAGACAAACTTTTACTGTTAGACATCATCATCTTTTTCATCTAGACGATGAAAAAGATGATAATTAACAAGTGGAAAAGTGTTCATTCAATAATGTATACTCCCTGCTGTAATTGCGAACAATTTCATCACTGTTCTTATTTATCAAAAGGTGGTTGCGGTTCGTGATGTCATAAGGTAAGAAATGAACAAGAGTGGTCAAACCATTCCACTATCATTTAAAAAATTTTGATGCGTGTGTGTGGTGATTATTAAAATAATTCTTGAGTCCGAGTTTTTTTTTTTTCTGGATTTATTGGTAACATTAAACATAAATAAAATTTAACAAATAAAATTACCGAATTAAAATATTAGACTGAAATATTCGGGGGAGGGGATGCTAGTAAACAACGGTGCGCCTAGTTATGCAAAAGGCAAGTGCAAGATTAACACTAAGGCAGAATCCGTTACATATGGTTTTTGCCGAGATAGACCACGTGGGGGGTCTGAGCGTGGTGACAGCTACGCTCCAACCACTCAGACCATCTTATCCATATAATTACAACATCCTTTCCTTAGGGTTACGAATCCGTAGGTGGGGGATAATGGAAAGTCTCATCAAACAGCAAAAACAAAGAAAGTGAAAAGAGTTAAGGGAAAATTTATCCCGAACAGAAACTAACAAGGTAAGAATTGAAAAAGGAAGAGGGTGTAACAATTTGAAGTGCCTTGGGCGCTAGGGAGGTTAAAAACTGCCCTGAAATTAAGTAATGATAGAAAAGCTATCGGCGTGCAGTTACAGGAGACATCCCACTTTTTAAAAATCAAAAACCCGTCGCCGCAAGAATTTTGAGCCTTAACAGATTTAACCCTTCTTTTTTGACGCTTCTTTTGTATCATTTACGTTTAACGAGGACAGCTTTTAGCACTTATACTAAGCACTTTTGTAGAAACATCTGTTTAAACTTAAAGGTGGGATTGCGCAATGTAAATTCTATCTGAAATTCACGATGTCTTACCCTCAAATACTGATTCTAGTGCCTGGAGTAACTTCCTCAGATTTAAAGGTCTGTTATCAGGAAATTCGTTTAGCTAAGCCAGGTGTAACATGATCTAGAAGAAAACGAAATTAGATCGCATGCACAATCTTGCTTGCGGGTTAGGCAATTTTTGATAACATAAAAACGAGGTTTCAAAATAAAATAATCAGACCTGCAGTGTTTAAAATTGGCGTTTTATCTTGGGTATCATCATTTGCTTGGCTCTTTTCATTCTCGAGTGAGTGAGTGAGTGAGTGAGTGAAGATTCGTCGCACTGTTCAGCTCGAGGGCTTTTGGCGACGGACCACGTAATTTTGAACCATGGTTATAACTTTTGTTAGTAATTCAACCTGAGCTGGGGGAAGAGACTTCAACATACCAGTAAAAAACTGTTACATTTTTATATCTATCAGATATTTTTGGACGTTTCAAAAAAGCTTTGGTTTCAGATTTAGCGTGCATCGGAGCATCCCGAGGGCTATTGACGACAGACTTCGTAATTTTGAGTCATGGTCAAGTGGCGAGGTCGACAACCGAGCCAGCCACGATCCATCCACATACCACTTCGGCAGATTTACGTGCGGCCCGTCTATACGGTGGATTTTCATTCTCGAATCGTGGTCACTATGACGTTTTTATATTACTACAAAAAATTATTTTAAAAAAAATTAAATGAAAACAATTTTAGTTTGAAGGGGAAGATTTACATATATAATGTATTTTTTAAAAAATATTTTGATTTGGAAATTTTAAATTATATATATTTTTATAGTTCTAGGGGTATTCAATAATACTCTCGTTTTTTCTAGTCTAGCGTTTAATTACAAGTTCTATTAAGACAGACAAAATACAGTTTTACAATTCGATTTTAAATTACGTCGAACTGTGGGCATCCTCGTCACTTCCTTCAGCCCCGCATTGACCTGCGCGTCAGAGTCCGCTCGCTGAATCTAATCTTCACAATAATACTGAGATCAGGAGTGTTGGTGAGGTCGTGAACAACCGATTGGTGGGTTACTACTCGGCCACCGTTCTCGTCACTTCCTTCAGCCCCGCATCATCATCCACTGAACTACGCCAAAGAGATACAGGATTTTTGCTTCGTTCCTACTCGGCCAGTTCTCGTCACTTCCTTCAGCCCCGCATCATCGATACGGCTGGATCTTCAGTGAAACAGGAGTGTTAGTGACTGAACAAATTGGTGGGTTCCTGGCACCGTTCTCGTCACTTCCTTCAGCCCCGCATCATCGACCTGCGCGACAACGCTGAATTCTGATCTTCACAATAATACTGAGATACAGGAGTGTCGTGTTCGTGAACAACGGATTGTGGGTTCCTACTCGGACGTTTTGGCATCATCGACCTGCGCACAGCCATGAATGACAATAATACAAAAAATTATTTGAACAAAAAAAATGAAATGAAACCGCTCGCTTTTAGTTTGAAAGATTAAGGAGTGTTGAGAGTGACCTGCGCGTCTCTCTCGTGAACAACGGATTGGTGGGTTCCACTCGGCCACCGTTCTCGTCACTTCCTTCACCCGCATCATCGACCTGCGCGTAATGTGAATTTTCTTTTTGAAAATATGTTTGATTTGTGAACAAATTGGTGGATTACTAAATTATCCCTTCAGCTCCGGATTATCGACCTCCTATATCCGCTATGAATATCTCTTTGTTAATGGTGCCAAACGCCCTCTCTTTTAGTTAAATTATTCTGCAATGTCCAAACTACTTTTTTTTAGTTAAAAATTATTCTTTATTACGTAATCCCCTTCTACCCTTCTTTTTCTCTGGCATTTGGGCTGCGTTAAGCCTAGTGGTCAATGTAACAGACTCGTTGCTGATGTGCCATGAGTTCGAGTCTAGTACACCACTGAAGACCCGCCGTGTAGGGAGGGAGAGCGATGCATGTTAAATCTTTTGAAGCTCAATCATCCTCCCTTTGGTGTGGTGTGGAAAGCCCTCGTGTAGCTGAACAGTGCGACGTTAATATTCAATCAATCGGTGTGGTGTGGAAATCAGGAGAGGGGTGTCAACTCAGGTGTCGTCCTAGTCACTTGACCATGGTTCAAAATTGCGAGATCCGTCGCGAATAGCCCTCTAGTTGCTGACATAAATATTTACTCACTCACTGGCATTTGGCCCAAAGTCCTAATGCCGGCGTCACTTCGAAGTTCGGGGCGTAGAAGTTCAAGTGTCGTCCTCATAATTTAACTTGCCACATCCACCCTAGTTTGCTTTGAAGTGCGATGCAAAACAATCAGTCTAACTGCCATTTGAATTAGGTTATAAAAGAGCATGAAATACGCATTGGGATGTGGATATGACGTACTTTTTTAGAAATTCTAAAGGGTGTTTTTTTTAGAGGTATAGAACTTTAAATTGCAATAAAACAACGATGTATTATTCGATTGACATGAATTTTTTTTATTCGAAAGATAATCTTGTGGCATTACATTTTAAATATGATTTCTTGCATAGGACTGCCACGGCTGGCTCGGATGTAGTCCAATCTGGACGTCCAATTTTCGATGACTTTTCCAACATTTGTGGCCGTATATCGGCAATAACACGGCGAATGTTGTCTTCCAAATGGTCAAGCGTTTGTGGCTTATCCGCATAGACCAATGACTTTACATAGCCCCACAGAAAATAGTCTAGCGGTGTTAAATCACAAGATCTTGGAGGCCAATTCACAGGTCCAAAACGTGAAATTAGGCGGTCACCAAACGTGTCTTTCAATAAATCGATTGTGGCACGAGCTGTGTGACATGTTGCGCCGTCTTGTTGAAACCACAGCTCCTGGATATCATGATTGTTCAATTCAGGAATGAAAAAGTTAGTAATCATGGCTCTATACCGATCACCATTGACTGTAACGTTGTGGCCTTCATCTTTTTTTTGAAGAAGGATTCCACCAGCCCATAAAGCGCACCAAACAGTCAGTTTTTCTGGATGTAGCGGTGTTTCGACATACACTTGTGGATTAGCTTCACTCCAAATGCGGCAGTTTTGTTTGTTGACGTAGCCATTCAACCAGAAGTGCGCTTCATCGCTAAACAAAATTCGCTTATGAAAATTCGACCAACGGCAACCTCGTTTTGGGAAATAAAATTGCGCAATTTGAAAGCGTTGTTCAGGCGTGAGTCTATTCATGATGAATTGCCAAACCAAACTGAGAATAAATCACTTGACAGCTGTTAAATCGGTCGCCCTCTTGGAAAGTAATGCCAACTTAAACTTCTATACCTGGAAAAAAAACACTCTTTATTTGTCAGGCTATATTGAAAAACTCACGTTACTTGTGCGCATTAGCGTCACCGCAGCCAAACTGGCGCCACAGGAATCGCGCCATTTTCCTCCAAAATCTGACTAATTGGTTTTTTTTCATATAAAACACGTTAGAATCTTAGTTGTTTCAATCTTAAGGCGCGATTTTCGTGGCGCCAATTTCGCTGCAGTGACTCTAATACGCTAGTACCAAATTCACATTACATGGTAATAACAGAAAATTTTTATAACTTTTTCGAAAATCTTTGTTATAAATATGTGTGAATTGTATATACTAGTAATTTTTTTCTTAAAATCTACAACTATCTCCAAACCCACACCGGAAAATTTTAAAAATATGACTGTGAACCCAAAGGGGAAAAAAAGTCTTGTCATGCAAAAAAGTGATTTTAAATAGTATTTAATTTCTTCATATTTATTTTGAGTTAATACTTAACATACTTGAGTTAATACTTAACATAAGCTAAATGTACCTCTTTAGTTCCAAACATATTTCTATTAATACTTAAATCCCTCCCTCCCCCCAAAAAAAACGTTTATTTTTATTACATTCTGCGTATCAATAACAAATGAACCTGTAAAATTGTGAAGCAAATAGATTACAAATAATATTTGTGAAGAAATCATTCTCTTACAAAATATATGATTAAGAAATCTTTTTGTAACTATTCTATTAAAACTTATAAATAAATCATTTAACAAACAATTGAATAAAATCTTGTGTTTCTAATTAGCAATTGCTTCAATTCTCTTTCTTTACTGGTTCGACAAGTGACAGAAAGATTAGTAACTCTGCTGACCTCAATCGGGAATAATTGCAATGATAGGGAGAAAAACTTAGTAGCTAAGACATGCTGAGTAAAATCATTTTGCCCTTGGAATATTGTATGCGTGCAGTAAACTTCACAAAATGAAAGGAAGAATATTAAAGAGTAAATCTTATAAACAATATTCGATTTGATTGTAACGAAAAATTGCAATGTTTACTGTGAAAATATATACTGTTTACAAGTGAACTGTTATATGAAAGAAGATTTAGAAAGCGCTATTTTATCACACTTAACAAACATTGAAACATTTCAGTTTAACTCCACTCGTATTAAAAATAAATTCCGAACCTGCTGACGGAAATGACAATCATCTGCCAAATGAATAAACACAAGTGACGAAGTTCAAAATAACTTAAAATCGCATTATGACAAATTTAGAAGCTTATTTATATTCTGTCGCGCAAGAGAGAAATGTTAAAATGGAATATATTTTACAGAATATAACGCATATTAGAACTTAGTGTGGTTTGTAGTAAAGTCCTTTGTGTAGTTTCAAAATACAGCGTTAACAATCAATCGATATAAATTTGATCATCTATCTTAATTTAAATTTCTTGTTACCAGGTACTGTAAGCGTTGTTTGACATCTCATTTTTGAGTAATTCTCATTTTCATTTTGTGACTGCGATAGCCTGGTGGTCAAGGTATCGGATCGTGGCTAGCATGTCACGAGTTCAAGCGCAGTACCCCTAAAGACCCGCCGTGTAGGGGAGCGATGCACGTTAAATCTGTCGAAAGCTCAGACGTCCCCTCGTTGGTGTGGTGTGGTAGTTTGGAGAGGGGAATGCCAGCTCAGGTATCGTCCTTGTCACTTGACCATGGTACAAAATTACGAGGTCCGTCGCCAAAAGCTCTTGTGTAGCTGAACAGTGCGACATTAATATTCACTCACTCATTTTCTTTTTAGACGAATAAGAATGGTGAAAATCTTCGAGAAAAAACAGTTAATTAATCTTTACAATACGGTTAAAAAAGAAAAAATATTATTTGGTTGATTCACCATGTTGGAATAAAAGATAGAGTAAATAAGCAATTTATTATTGTATATACGGTTAAAGTGTAGTATAAGGGGGCCACTTGGCGCAGTCCTTTTTTTTTGGCGACTAAAAGCGGTCGCCAAGGTACTTTTTTCGGAATTATTATTTACTTTAGAATGAATTCGATATCTCACCATGAAATTTAGATAAAAATCGCCAAATCCAAAGTGCCCCTCCCTATACTACACTTGAGCCTGTATATATTGGCCCAAAAAATGCGGGGATTTAGTTACAAATGTGTTATTTATCAGAGTATGGGTGGATGAGTAGCCGAATGGTCATGGTCACAAACTCGTGGTCGATGAGTCGTGAGTTCGAGTTCTGGTGCTACTAAAGACCAGTGGTGTAACGTACACCCCCGCATCGCGGGGGGAGGGGCACTGATGCATAGTACGTACCCCTTGTAGGATCCGGCTTGGGGCCCAAAACCTGACTTTGCAGGGAGCTCTTAATATTCTCCGTTATTCCACTGCTGAAGATCCATCGTGTAGAGTGGTTGATGCACGTTAAATATGTCGTGGTTCACTCAAAGTCCTCACGTTGATGCGATGGGGAAATTTGGTGAGTAGGGTACCACGCACACACAGCTCAAGTGTGTTCTCCTCACTTTACCGAGGTTCATAATTACGGGGTCCGTAGCCAATAGACCTCGTTTCCTTAGAGCACTTCGTTAATAAAACACACACACACAAGTAATATATAAAAAAAATTAAGTCAATTCCTACTTAGATCAACAAAGAAAATTTTTATTTTAGCTACTTTTTATTAAATAGTTGCAATTAATATAAATATGTATATACATAGGACAGAATCACAACATTAAATGGTAATTAATTTTTATTAATTATCATTAAAGCATCGTATTGTCATCCAAAACAATCGTGTATATAAAATTTCAATTCAACTAAATGCTTTAAAGCGGGAGAAAAAAACCTATTCAAGTTTTGACACAAGTCGCCAAAAGGGTCGCTATGTCGCCAACGTGGCTGTATTTATAATTCTTTAAATAATTAGTTTTAATCAATTAGTTTTTATTAATTATAATTAAGTTATTGTATTGTCGTCGAAAATAAAATCATGTATATTATATCACGTCATTTCAGCTCAATTGAGCACTTTAAAATGTATTTTATTAACGATTGAAAATTCCACCAAGATAAATAAATAAATATATAAAAAGAGTGTGAGTTAATAGTAGGAATTGAAAAATCAAAATCAGAGAGTATTGAATTTACCGAAATTCAGGCAAGAGACTCTTGTAATATCTTCTACCTTTCCACTTCAAATTTTATTATGGTCGCGGTAGCCGAGTGGTCATGGTCACGGACTCGTGGCCAGTGTGCCATGAGTTCAAGCCTTTGTAACACTGACCCCCGCCTATAGAGAGGTTGATGCACTTTAAATCTGTCAAGACTCAAAACCCTCCCATTAGCATAATGTGGTAGGATAAGGAGGCTCCACCTCGGGTTTCATCCTCGTCACTTGACCGCGGCTCAAAATTACAAGGTCCATCACCAATAGCCCTCGTGTTGCTTTATAGTACGACATAAAAAAACACTCACTTCAGATTTTCTCTTTCTTTTGAAATCGAATGGTAAAGGAGAAAATCTTCTGTGAGAGGATAATGAAGCAAAAAATGTACACCATATATATTTAAAATTTGAACTCTTCAAGTCAAACTACAAAATAATGAACCTCATGAGTTGCCTTTTCCGTTTAACAGATTTACGAAATATTATCTTCTACTTCTCTTTCACAAGAATTTCACACCGAGAGAGAACTAAACGTTATCAGTATTCAAAATAAAAAGAAATAAACGAAAGATAAGCGCTGATCGTTAACGCGTGTAGCATATCAAACAATGTCTTTAAAATAAGAACAATACGGTTATTTTTCAATCTCATGGATGTTTCTATAATTAATTATTTCCTTCACGTATTTGAAGGTATTGTATTCAATCTCAAGATTGATAATTCTGGTAAATAAAAAGAATAATATAGTATCAGCACTCTCTTCTCTTGCTAATGTTGTATTGTCTCCTGAATATAATGAACGTTTGTGGAGAAGAAATATAAATTGTGTGTTACTGACTAATTTTATGCTACAAAATTTCAATTAATATTATTAAAATAATAACTTAAAGATATTTTCTAAAAAATATTTATAATTGAATTCAATTCATTTATAATAATATCCCAATAGAGTGGTGCTGTGGGTCTTCGAGGAAGAAATTATTTTGAAGGATTTTGTTATGTTACCTTTAAAGTGTGAAATCCGCTATTTCATAGAATAACTAGGTATTTCATGAAGTAACTAGACAAATCAGTTAAAATCTATAAAATTATTGAATATATATATAGTGTATATATATATATATATATATATATAGCAATGGCGCACACAGGAATTTTTCAAGGGGGTTCCGGGGTCGAAAGTTAACCATTCTTGTATCATGCTCCTTTTGATTTTGTCGATTTTCAGGAACAAAACATAGTAAAAAATTAGTTTTTGAATAAATAATTAGCATTAATTAATAAAATTAATAATTAATAGCAAGTAATTAATTAAATTTTACGTACTATATACTTAGAATTATAATCAATCGGAAAAAAAATTAAGTGCTTTGGGTCGGGGGGGTCCGGACCTCCAGGATCCCCCCTTGTGTGCGCCACTGATATATAGTACACTGCTGGACAATTGCTAAGGACGGATAACACTATCAGCCATAGCAACCACAAAATGAAAGGAAGCAAAATGTGGAAAATTAGAATAAGTGCGGGATATTAGTAAGAAGAAGTATGAGTATGCAAATTTTTTTTCCACGTCTGTTCATCACGTGATAGCGTTCATAAGAGCTTTAAAGGTTTTGACGCGTGTGGACAGTTGTTGTTTCAAGTCAAAGTTTTACAGGAAAGATTTAATAGACGAACTTAAAATTTTTGGCATGTTTTCCCGACATCACATAGATGATTTTATGCGTGGCCGAATTATTGGAAAGATCGAAGAAGGGCGAAAAATAACAGATGTTGCCAGGGAGTTCGACATCGCTCACAGCGTTGTTTCACGGCTGTGGAAGTCATTTAAAACTACTGGAATGTGTAGTAGACGGCACAGGGGAGGTCGTGTTAGAAGTACGACGCCTGCAGAAGACAAATATATCGTCTTATCAGCAAAAAGGAACAGGCGCACCACAGCGCAGCAGGTGGCAAATCAGTTTCTTGCTGCCTCAGGAAAGCAGATCTCCCGAAAAACTGTTGCCAGACGTTTGAGGGGAGGAGGACTATACGCACGCAGACCTGTTGTGTGTGTCCCATTGACCAGACAGCACCGTACTGCCCGTTTTCAGTGGTGTTGTGAGCATCACAATTGGACTGAACAGGACTGGGCATGCTTACTTTTCTCAGATGAGAGTAGGTTCAGTCTGTCATCGGATTGTAGACGCCAACTGATCTGGCGCGAGAGTGGTACTGCTTATCGTCCAGAAAATATCCAGGAAAAGGACCGATATCCGACATTCAGTATCATGGTGTAGGCCGGCATCATGATCAATGGCCGCACGCGCCTACATGTGGTTGCGAATGGGACTATGACGGGCCAACGATACATTGATGAAGTTCTACTTTCTCATGTTCGTCTTTTCCGTGGTGCTGACGGTGATAAATTTGTTTTTATGGACGACAACGCAACATGTCATTGAGCACTCGCTGTTCAGGATTGTCTAGACAGCGAGGGTATTCAACGTCTCGTATGGCCAGCGCGTTCTCCAGATCTAAACCCCATTGAAAATGTGTGGGATGCTTTGGGGAGGCAAGTTGCTGGTCGAAACTATCCTCCGACAAACAAGAACACCCTCATCCGTGCACTCACAGAGGAATGGGATAAATTGCTTCAACAGCTGCTGCATAATGTTGTGCAAAGTATGGTACGACGTGTGGAATGTTGCATCACACTTCACGGTGGACATATCCCGTACTGATATCTTTCTTTAAGGTGCCTGCTGACTTTTAGATGCATTGTTCCATTTATCCGTACGCAGATCAAATGAACATTATTTTTTCTTTCAGATGTTTCACAGCTTTTGTACTTTCCAGAACAATAAATATTCTTTATTCTAATGTCTGAACAGTGTGGCAACTATATTTTATCCTACTAGGCCTCATGTCTCGCTTAATGTTATGCTACATAGCAATTTATGATCCGTCCTTAGCAATTGTCCAGCAGTGTATATATATTCTACTGTTTAACTAAGTATTCTATAGAATAACGATTACTTGAACGTTAAAGTATGAAATACACCACTCGAAAGTTCTTTGAACTGGTTACAGCTGCTTTAAATCAATTTTGAACTACTTATATATCTGTTGGCTCATTTAAAAAAAATGTAATAGTAAAAAGTGCACTTATTTCAAAAATAATATGCAATGCGATTCAAAGTATCATCACACAGCAATCCTAGGTCTAATAATGAAAAGTAAAATAAAGATATTTCATAAAAGTTAAATTGTTATTTTGTTTGAAAAATTTTACACAAAGTTTTTATAAAACAAAAGTTTTTCTTCCTGGCATGTATTTTTTGATAATAATTAAATATAACTATTTCTTCACAACATTTTTTTTTCTTTTCTATTTAACCTATGTTAGCAGTATGAGCATAGTAAATTATATCATCTGCTTTTTTTTCCCCTTATTATTTATTAATTAATCATCCACAATAGGGATAAAATGTATTTTTCGAGAGATTTTTGCTGTTTATAATCAATTAATTTATAAAACAACTTTGAAATTGTTTATTTTTCCCTTTAACGGTCTATAACTAGATATTTAATAGAATAACCAGTTATTTCATAGAATATCCAGTTATTCCATAGAATATCTAGGTAAAGTATGAAATTTTTCATGTATTACATATACTTTAATTGACTTGTCTAATTATTTCATAAAATACCTAGTTATTCTATGAAATAACTAAATTATACACTTTAACGGTAACAGTTATACGTTTGAATGACGGGGTGGTGACACCTAAATTGTGTGTGTGTGACGACTCTTTTCCTTAATTTCTATATAAGATCTTAATTATCACATGAGAACTTATTAGTTTGGAGAGATAGGTGCTAGCTCGAATGACATCCTCGTCACTTGACTGAGGCTCAAAACTACTGAGGTAGCTTCGAAGTGTGACATTAATATAAGTTTTCATGAATGAATGAATTTTTAAGATTTAGCGCGTAGGAATGTCCATTGACAGATTTTTGAAACTAATTTCCAAAAAACAGAAAGTTTTATTATTATTGATAATAGAAAAAAAAATAGTCTGTTTTAGAAATATATGTGAAAATACAACTTGAAGTATCTTAACGTGTTAAAGTATCATAACTTAAAAAAGTAACCTTTTTTTTTTTTAATTACTGAGCCCTAAGTTTAAAAGAAATAAGCTTCGGTAAATGCTTGACTTAGAATAAAACACTAAATTAGAAATTATGTGAAAATAGATTTTTTCTTTTTTTTTCTTTGAAAGTTGATGTCCCAACACAGGAAGTCGAGAAACTTTCGAGAAAAAAAAGCCAAGCTGTAAGTAAGTAAAACAAGATAAACTAAGATGTATCAAAAAGCTGTTAATCGCATACGCAGGAGCATAGGAGGAGGTAGATTTCGGTATCGGTGGCGATCTAGATTGTCTTACTCCACTCAATGTTTCTTATAATATTTAAATGAAGTTGTTTTTGTGAAGTTGTTTACCCAAAGTTGAATTTTCCACTTTTTCAAAAGCTAGAAATAGTAATAAATTATAGTTTTAAAGCACTAAAAAACACGCTTTTATAGTTAATCGAACTACAAAGTAAAAAATATATTTTAATATAAAAATAAAATGATTAAAACGAGAAAATTAATGTCATTGTGATAAAAGCGTATGGGGTGTTCTGTACTAGTTCGATCTACAACAAAAGCGCGGTTCTTTTTTAAGTTTTTTAAAATTGCATTTGTGTCCATTGACGAATTAATCTGTTTTGTTTGTTGTAATTGTAATTACCATGAGCGTTTTCGCTTTAGGGTTGTAACTTAATCTTTTAGTCGCCACATCTAGAAATGGGATCTAGAATCAGTCACCAAATCTGGAAATGGGAAATCGTTAATCCTGATCAGGACAATGGGACAAAATTGTTAAATTATTGTATTGTCATCAGTCATTGACAAGTGTGCAAAATTTCGAATTAATCTGACCTTTTATAGTGGGTAAAAATCGAGTTCAAAGATTCCGTACATACAGGTGAAGCTAATAAGAGCGTGTTAAAAAAATATTTTTATTCCGGTGACTCAATGCATGAACAACCATTATCAGAATATAACGTTGAGAATTAAACATTAATGTTTCATGGAAAAATTTCGTACTAGTAACATAAGTATTTTATTCTGGGATTTCATGTTTATTCTAGTTAAAATAACATTAGTTGTTCCTGCATATGAGTTATTTAACACTCTCTATGTTAATCATTTAAGCATGCAATGAAATGAAGAATGTGCTCTTTTGTAGCTTCTGTTAGGAAGTTTAAATGAATCTCTTGCCCATTCACGTGTGTACCCAAAAACATTTATGCAAATAAGTTAAGTTTTTCTGTGTGGTGACATTTTTAACCTCTAAATTCTATTTTCACTGCTTTAAATTTAATTCGTATATTTTCACTGAATCTCAATAAATTTTGTTAGTGGAAAGTAGTTTAATACAGAAGTAAGTCTTAAAACAGTAAAATATTTTAATATTCGTAGATATACAGGTAAGTTTTTTTAAATAGATAATTATAAAGAGATAAAAAGAGAAAAGAAAAAGCGAAATAATTTGTAACAATTATTATTACAGTGAAAATCGTTTAACACGAAACTGAGGGAACTGAAATATTTTTTCGTGTTAAAGAATGCTGAAAAATAAATAAATAAACTTATATTCAACAAAATAAAGTTTATTATCGCATATTTTATGTACATAGATATGTGCATTCATGTATTTAATAAAAATCGGTGAAACAAAAACATTTGCAAGAACTTAATAAAAAATGTTCAAGTTTTTTAAAAAAACAAAATTTTAATTGAGTTACTGGAAATTCTGATATTTTTCTTTGCACTTGTTCTTTTTGGTATCAAATTGTCCATTGTTCAGTGTCGTCCATTTTGTTACTCATTTGACCAATGGAATGGGTGTCTAATAGGGGCGTAACGTACACCCCCGCATCGCGGGGGAGCTGAGATTCTAGAGGGCCCAAAGCCTGACTGACGCCTAGTAAGTATTTGGGCTGGAGGCCCCCAAACCTGACTTTGCAGGGGAGGCCTAACATTTTCCGTTACGCCACTGGTAACTTCCTCATTTCGGATATTTTTGTGTGGCGTTTGTAGGGATGGAGGGTGAAAGTAGCTTAGATAAACAAAATTGAATTATGTCGCAGGTTATTCCGAGGGTATTGCAAAGCTAAGTTAGCCTTCTTTCTACGAAAAAAAAATATGTGAAAACCATCTCTCTCTCATTTTACACACCCTCTTAAATCTCGCCTGCGCGGCTGGTATTTTCTGTATTTGTTTCATTCCCAGAAGTGAAATCTTTTCCTGTTAAGCAATTTTCGTTTCGTGTTAAAAGGGGAAGAAGCATTTAAGTACTTAGTTGTTTGTCGGGACAGTTGTATGATTTCGTGTTAACCGATACTTCGTCAAGCGTTTTCGCGTTATATGAATTACACTGTACTTCTAATTATTCATAGCCTAAAGAGCCGAATGCAGTTCGCGAGCCATAGTTTGCAGACCCGGTCAAACATATCAGCTTAACTTTAAGTAACATTAAACAAATTTGCATTTAATATATTTAACAGGATGATCCAATTTAAAAATTTATTTTTTTCAATTCAGAGTTTTTGCCGGATGTGTTTATTTTCTATTTCTATTGTAATTATACATTACTTGAAAAACAGAAATCAATAAAAAATGTGTATTTAAAAAAAATTACGTCTTTATATGGGAAAACATTTTACAGATTGGGTTTTAATCTCTTTTTACCTCCAGAAACTGTAAGGGGAAAGTTTCCCTATTAATATTTTCTTTCTTTCTGAATAGAAATTGATTTAATTTGATTTAAATTTATATACATGGTGATGCAACAAGAGGACTATTTGCGAAAGACCTCATAATTTTGAACTATGGTCGACAAACGAGCTCCTCTGTCCAATATTCCACATCACGCCAATTGGAGAACTTTGAGACTCGTGGATCAGTTACTCTAACGGTGGGTTTTCAGTGACACCAGATTTCGAGCTCGTACCTCGACTACGCCCGCCATAAGTACGTAACCTTGACCATTTGGCTATGGCGGCCGCTTCTTTCGGAAGTGAGTGACTGTTTATCAACGTCGGACTAAGCAACACACTTATTTCGGAAGAGAGCATGTGCATAAAGATGAGGAAGTTTGTATTATGTTATATTACGCATAATCTAATCGGATTTCTCTAATCTAACTTTGATTATCCTCTTTTTCTCAAAAGAAGAAGTTAAACTAATTACTTTTAGCATGAAAAATTTGGAAAATGTGCATTTTTATCATTGGGAAATTCAAAAATATTAATGGGTTATATTATTTGAAGATGAATTAGAAAAATTGCATGAAAAATGATTGTTTTGACCTTTATTTAAGAGTCGCGTGAGAGTTAATAGCGACCACAGGCACATTTTAAGACATGGGTCAACTGTGCCCATCGGCCATAAATGGGGGGCATTGTCTCGTTCTCGACTCAAGAAGATCAAAATTCGAATAATTTCAGCGTCCAAATGCTGTTTTCGGTTCTATTCTCCAAAAAACTGGGAATTTCGGATGATATGTCAACTGGTTACATACGATGGCCGTCATCTATGTGTAGGTCTAGATTTATCACGCAAACCATCCTTATTCATTCAGTCAAAAGGTGGCTGTCTGCACAGCCGATTTGAGCGATTGTAGGTCATGCAGTTTTGTTTTGGGTTATTGTTTGTACGAGTATTTGACTATATATGCTATGTACTGTCTACTTTTACGGGTCGTTGGTGGGACCTACATTTGTGTAGGGGTCCTGTGCCTCAAGATATCCCTGAGCGACGGATCGCATAGGTTAAATCTTCAATCATGTAATATTGAAGATATCCTAGTTTGTGTTAACTGAATTGTTTCCCGGCAACATATTGGGGCCGGTTAGCCTAGTGGTTATGTTCATGAACTCGTGGCGGCGTGTCATGAGTTCGAGCGAAGTGTCACAGAAGACTCGCAGTGTGGAGTTGCTGATGCATGTTAAACTTGTGCATCAGCCTTTTTCCCGTTGGGGTGGGGTGGTAGTTCTCAGAAGGGGTGCCAGCTCAGTAATCATTGACTGATATTAAAATTACGAGGTCCATCATTAACAGCTCTCGTTTTGCTGTATAGTTTGATATTTATAAACACAATTCCCTTACCTAGTAACTTATGTGACTGTTGGCCATGATCTCGTGACCGGCGTTGCTCCTGTTCCATTTTGATTTCGAATCCTGGTGCTACTAAAATCCCTCCGTGTAGCATGTCCGATGCATACTAAATATACCAAGAACTCAAAAGTCCTCACATTGGCTGGTGTGATGGTTTGAGGAATGGATTTGCAACTCTACTGTCACTAGAGCAGGCATGCCCAACCCGCGGTCCATTTGGAGAATTTTTTCGGCCCAATTGAAGTTTCTGTCTATATTATTTTAGACATTTGGACTACAGACGGTTGAATCGAAAATATCGTGTTTTGACACCCCCCCCCAACTCTCCCCGTGCAGTTTTTACCGAAATAATTTTTTTCCTTCATTTGACTTCCAAGCAATTGTAATAACAGGTGTTGATGGATGAAGGAAAGCAGATGAGCTTGGGTGTGTTATTCCTCTTTCAACGAGAACTTCGTTGAGAGTGAGTAGTGTATTTACTTCTATTTGTCAGAGAAATAATTTATGTCTATATTTTTAAGTTCAGATTAGTAGTCTCTTTCTGGTTTTATTTGGCAATGAAAGAATTCGATGATGGATTTAATGAGTTGCCTCAGGACTGTCAGACCAGCTCGTAGAAATGTAAGATAATTACGGCAGCAGAATAAAAATGTTTAATATTTTAACCTTCTGAAATTATGTAACTTTTTCATTTTATGATATATATTCAATCACGGTGCAATAATTAATATCATACAATAAGAAACTAAACATTTGGCTATCGGGCAGAAAAAAAAACTTTTTTTGACAAACAGTGTAATAATTACAAAGCTGTTCTTTACTTAATTGCTTTTTTGCATTTGAAATAAAAATTTTGAAAATCTTATGCAAACATACTGTAACACAAGTATAAAATGTGAAGATGTTACGCACATAGTTGTTATACTACGTAACCCAGTGTTTCTCAAACTTTCAATACTGGCGACCCAATTTTCAATCATAATTTTTGTCGCGCTCCCCTAAAAATAATAATGTATTTACTGCAATAAAAATGCTCTTTGAGAGAGAGACGCTGAAGTTGCAATACGATCTTAATTATAAACCGTACAAATTAAGACGATAAGTATATTAAATTTTGTATAGTAACTTTTAGTAATATATATTTTAAGAAAATTACTTAAAATATATATTACTTACTTATTATTATGTCATTTTTTTTAATTTTTACATTGGAACAGATCGCAAAATGATATATTTAATTAAAGATTAATTTCTCCTTCAGCATTCGCTTCTTAAAGTACAAATGTCATTAGAAAAATAGTCTAGTCTATGTTGCTCTATCATATCCATCACATTTGGCATTATAGGGTACGTTTGCGTTAGTCTGGGCAACATATCGGACGTCTGCGCAAAACATGTACAATTCCAGTCAGTTTTGGTCGACTCGATACTTTATAGCTACCGAATCTAGCTTGTGAATGTACATTTTTTAAAATTTACACGTTAATTGTAATTCACGGCAATTAAGTATTTACGGCAGTAGATTAAAACAAAATCATACATACATTTTTAAGTCGTAAGCAAACATTCGACGATAATGAAGGATCAACAAGTACACAGACGGCATGGTTCCGAAAATTAAATCAAGGCAATAAATATTCTCAAAAATACTTAAATTTTGGATTTACCACCACTGAAGTAAATGATGGGAAAAAAAGCCCCAGCTCGTTATGTGTCAAAACTTACAAATCTGAAGAACAACATGTGAAAGTTGCTTCTAAAACCATGTAAAATCATTTAGCTATGTTGGCAAAGAATTTTAAAAAGTATTTTCTGGATGAGGACAACTTGGTAGCAAGTTACGAGTGGATTAGGGATCTATTTCAAGATATTCCAGAAGGGCTCTCAACTTCCGAAGAAGAAATCTTCATACATTTCACATCCAGTGAAAACTTAAAACGTAATTTTGTAATAAATCGCTCTTTGAATTTTCGGTAGAGGTGGATGATGAATTCTCTGTACTGAAAACAAAACCACTTCGTATACTATTACCATTTTCAACATCCTACCTTTGTTAAACCGAAATTTTCTGCGGTGGCTGCTTTGAAGACGAAATATAGATCTCAGCTAAATATAGAAAAATAACTCAGAGTGTTAATTTCTGATATTATAAACCTTCCTTTGAAAAAGTTTGCTCTACAAGACAAGCCCGTGAAAGTCCCTAATAATTATCAAACTTGTTCTTAATTTAGTATTAAGAAATTATTTATAAAATACCTTCTTCAGTACTGATACATTAAACGTATACTGGCTGAAACACCAGCTCTTCGCACGAGTTCATTTTTTTAAAAAAAGTTAAACATTATTATTGATATAATAGCTTAACTGTAAGGAGAGTAAAACTGCGTGCTCGACATTGTATACAAAAATGTAAAATGATTTTTTTTAGATAAATGCTATAATTGTAAATAGCTGTTTAAAAGAACTGTAATTTTAAACCTCACAGAATTAGCATTTAGAATTAATGTTAAATAATGAAAAATAATATAAAATTCCGATGAAGAATAATTGTGTTACTTTATAATATTTAAAGCGAGAAGACTTCAAAATGTTTTAACCCAGGAGCAGGCGCGCACTCGATACTAACGCTAATGGTAGTGCGGGGGGACTCTGCCACCCCAATCATTTGTTTATAATTATTCTTACTGTACACAATACATATCGGAATTCCAGTGAATAATTTAATTAAGAGAAAGTATACTTACCGGCTTTCAAGAATTATTCAATTTTTCTTTAATGATTTGAGAAAAAATCCAATAAAACTGAACTAAAATGATTCAAAAGTGCAAGACCTTAATAAAGGACGCAAATCAGAGACACTTTTCTTTAACATTACAGAAATGTTATTTGCTGGCAAAGCTGACATATTTTGTTCCAAGTTATTGTAGTTTTAATAAGCTTTCATGGTCGAATGAGTGAATATTAACGTCGCACTATTCAGCTGCACGAGGGCTTTTGGAGATGGACCTCGTAATTTTGAACCATGGTTAAGTGACGAGGACGATACTTGAGCTGGCCTCTTTTAACTACCACACCGCTCCAATAAGAGGACGTTTGAGCTCTTGACAGATTTAACGTGGATCTCTCCTCTGCACGGCGGGTCTTTAGTCGTACTGGGCTCAAACTCGTAACATCTTTGGTAATCAACAAATAGCAAGTTGAACTTTTTCTTTCTTGTGTCTTTTTGAAAAGGCGAACTGAAGCTTATGGTACACTTATGGCTTCATACTTTAGGTTGATGGAGTTCTTTAGGAAGCATTTGAAACTTTTCCTTTCGTTTCATGTTCATGGGCTTTCTCAATTATGAATAATATGTATTCTTTCGCGGCAGTGGGTAGCCTAGTGGTTAGAGCATCGGACTCCAGACCGGAAGGCCTGGGTTCGATGCTCGATGCCTCCAAATACCCTCCGAGTACACACGGAGTACGTGCTCGTTAAATCAGTGGGTCCGTAGTCTTGTGGGCTTAATCACGAGCGCAGGAACTGGAGAATATTTCCCTCCCCTTCAGTTTACATGCAGAAATTGTGGAGGTGGAGATAGAGGTCGTGTCGCCATCTATCGTCCCTTTGGGGAATTTCACCGAGCTAAAATCGCAGTCACCTGTATGGTGCTCAAGGCCAACGACAGGCGTACCTCTTGCCCATGCCACGATGCATTTCGTGGGCCTCGATCTGACTACGTCAGGCAGGTGGCATCAGAAAACAACAATGTATTCTTTCAGCATGTTTTTCTTTGGCTTGATCAGTTTCAACTTCCTTCAATAGAGATCACAGATGTCCCGCGCCACCGCTCAAACACTGACGTAACCTCAGATGGCAGCATAAATCTACTGTAGATAAGAACCTTGTAGGTTAAGAGATATTCTTCACCAACAAATGCAATCGGTCGACTTTCAACTTTGTTGTGATTGTGATCCAATAAAAGGTAAACTTGGTGTTTTTTGATCATATCAATAATTGAATGCTGTACGATAGTAACATATTTTGAATATTTTTTTTTTATTTTGATATGTGCGGCCCACCTCAGTTTAGTAAATTTTTATGTGGCCCATCAACCAATTTGGGTTGGGCACCCCTGCACTAGAGAGTGATTCAAAATCGTGAGGTTCAACACCAGTAGCCTCATTATTGCTTCAAAATGATTATTTACTGAAACACACACATGTATAAATTTAAGATTCATAATAAATGTATGCAATTTTTAAGCTACGTCTTTAACTTCATAGAAGCTCGTGGAAAGTAACTCCTTATTTACTATACAAATATATTATCTGTTTCGCCTGACTTTTACACGGTGTTTCATGCAACGTATCAACCGTGTAAAAATAAAGCCGTATGTAATATAAAATCTAGGTAAAATCCTAGCTGGGCACACTGCTGTTTTTGGCGCCATTTTTTTCGCTAAATGGCGCTAAAAACCCATGTTTCAAAAAATGACATCATGGACGAAAATGAAGAAAATTCGGGGGGTTGACGATGTTAGTTGGTGCCAAAAATTTTGTCGCCAAGCAGTGTGACCAGCTAGGATCCAACCAAAATTGTTTATACAATAAAAAAAAATTAAAAACAAAATCTTACCATTACAACCCAAATAAGTCAGACTTGTTGCCTGTAAGGGGGAAAACTGCAGTTTTGGGGAATTTTTCATTGCAATATTTTCTTAACTTAAAGTTTAAAAGTGCAACTACAGTGGAGGATTTCCTACTTTTACTCATATTTTCAACACAGTTCACCGAGCAACGAATCCCAACGTAATCAATGGAATAAACAGAGTGAAATGAAACAAACTTTAAAACCTCCTATCACGAGGCTGTTAGAATGATTATTTATAGAAAGCGTATTTTGGACAAAGAATTTCGCACCACAGGCAGGAACATCTTAAGGCACGGGCCTCGTCTCGTTTTCGACTCAGTCTTAACAAGTTCAAAATTTGAATAATTTCAACGGTCAAATGTTATTTCCGGTTGTATTCGCCAAAAAAACAGGGAATTTTGGACGATTGGCCAACTGGCTACATGTGATGACCGTTATCCACGTACAGGCCTAGGTCTACCACCATACACCATCATTACTCATTCAGTCAAAAGGCGGAAGTCGGTCGAGCCGATTTGTGTGATTGTAAGTCATAATATTTATTTGTTTCGGGTTATTGTTTGTACAAATATTTCCCATCGTATGCTTGGACTATCTACTTTCAAGGATCATAGGTGGAGCCTACATTTGTGTAAAGGCGCAGGGCCTACTTTTGACTTATGAGTAGGGGTCCAAGGTCTGAAGAAGTCTTAAGACATCCTTGACCACCGGAGAGATGTTTTATGGGGCAATTAAATAGCAACTGGAAGGACTAACTAGTACTGTAGCGGTATCTTCATAAGCCACTAACAACCACCGTTCACGAGTGATCACTTTTCTCTAGTGCTTATGTTCGATGGCTCCGAAACCAAACGTGTCAGGTTCTGTCCTCGGAATATCCACCTCCGAATTAGTGCCACTTCAACATCATTGGGATGGGGGTGTGGCGTTGTTCAAAGCACGGCAAATTTTCGTTTTTATTTAACTTTTATATGCAAATATAAATGTTATTTCTCTTTTTACAATTTCATTAAATAATTTTTTGTTTTAATTTATAATTTTTTTATGTCGAATTCTCTGGTATGATTTATAATTATACATGAAAAATTTTGTACAATACAATCCAGGAATTCCAACATGTTTATATTTTGGAATAATTTGTTATTGAAATAACTAACCGACTAATAGAAAAAATTTTGGAGCCCCTTGCTCCATTTAAATTTAAATAACATTTTTCACACACACAAACACACACAAAATAGGTTTTATTCTGTCAGTTCCTTTTAATCGTACTGTTCTTTCGAAAGTGATAGAATCAGTAATTTTTATTTACTCAGTAACCGGCTTCTTATCACAGAATATAGAAATTATAAAATGTTCACTTCCTTTTCTGCTTAAAATGTTCTTAAATGCAAAATTTCGGGAAGTTGTAATGACTTGGATAATGTTTTTGCAGCCGTATGCTTTTCCTTGTCGATGTTTGTGACGTATAATTATCACTTCGATTAGAAAGCTTGTCACGTGATTGCATCCGAGGTCATGTTTCTACCCGTGAACTTGCTTCATAATTCTTCCTCCTATCAGAGGTAAGTTAGCCTAAGGTGGTAGTGATAGAGTGTAATTACAAAAAGTACGCTCTCCGGTTAGTTTTGGATTCCAAGCTGTTTGTATTACGGCAAGAGTGTCGGCGCTGAGCATTGGACATGGAGGTGAGAAATACACTTTTTAAATAAAGAGTATCTAAAAAAGATTATGTTAAAGACTGAAAATATAGATTCTATTTATATTTTTTACATGACAGCGTTAGTCACAAAAAATACCGTTAAAAGTTCTTTTTGTAATGATTTATGTTGTTTGTTATGTTCAAAATAATTGGTTAATGTGTGATTTGTCAAGAAAAAAAAAAGTGTTTTTATATATATTTTTAAATTACTTTATTTAAAGAATGTTGTGGAGTGCCTCGGAATGAAAATAATATTCCAATTGTGAAGATTGAGTTTTATTGATTTTAATTATTCACTATGGGAATTTTATATTTATATTTCGACTAGTTCTTTTTATTTCTCTTGTATTATGTCTATTCTATATTATTCCTTTATTAAAAATTCTAGAAAATAGAAATAATGACTTAAGAATACGCGTTGTATAACTAATTTTAATATTTTTTGACTTCTTACAATCGCCGTTACTTCCATTGAATTTCCTACTGTTTTTCCTTGTTTTTTATGATATTCCTTAATTTTTCCTCAATTAATTCTCATACTGTTAATTATATCAACTTTTACGGAAATGTATGTCTTAAAGGAAAGAGAAATTTTCAATTCAGTGCCTCCAAGGAAATACATCTATTATGCAATCGGTACATACATTTATTTCATTTGAATCATTTTTGGAGTTATAATTCAAATATGTGACTTAAACATAGTACCTAAATAACAAAGAAATTAAAGCAATGAAAAATTTATTTACAATAAGTAGGATATATACAATTTACTTTCTCATATGAGCATGAAATTGCGAAGAAGGCAAATATTTATCACAAGAAGTATATGTAACCTAATTTAAATCTTTGTTAAATCTGTATAAAGATATCATTTAAAAATATTTTCTTCTTTAAATTCTTTAAAATTAATAAATCTACTAATTAGAAGTTCTTTTTAAATTATAGCTGTTGATTCATGACACACAAATTTTATTAATAACATTAAATTTTTTTTGTATGATTTTAAAATTTTAATGTACATAACAATAAACGGATAAATACTTTTGAAATGACTTGGTGTAAATTAATACCTTAAACTACTATCATTTTTATAAATTATTTACCTGATACTCATGTACTTTTGGATGTGATATTAAAGAATATTTTTCATACTTCATAATATTGAAAATATTTGTTAATTTACATTGATTTATATGTGACATTTTAAAATCAAGAAGTATATGGAATGAAAGCAAAACTTACTTAAATTCGAGCATTTAAGACTGCTAGCAAAACATGAAAGATATGAAGTAATTTTTGTAATGAACTTGTGTGCAATTTTTGTCGCATTTAATCGGAACTATTGATTAGATTTTACTTAATATTATTTCAGGAAATATAACCTAGCTTATGTTTTTGAAATATCTAGCAAGCATTAAAAACCTCTGTATTTATTATGCATTAATCAAGTACTGTAGAATAAGTAAAACTTTTATTTTATAAATAAATTCACAAATTTAATCCACTGGCAACCTCTTTTTTTTTTGATAACTCCAGTGTTTAAAAAAATAACTGATCATTTTTTTACTTTTATACCGTGTTTTTCTTCCTCGCCTGAATTGGTTCTACAAAGGAGTATAAAAGGATTTTTAATGAAAATGTTTTATGAAATCATTATTCTTCTATTTCTAACTTTTTGAAAAATATCAAACTATTCTAAATCTATAATATCTTTTGTATTTTAAAAAAGTTTTTTAAGAATGATTAGTATTTAATAAATTTGTACAAGTGAGCTTTAGAATATGTTATCCAAATTATATTGTTTAAAATGTTTTATTCTAAGTATTTATTATCTTTAATAGGTTGAAATTATTCAAGGCAGCAGTTCAAAACCAGTTGCCCAACTGACTAATGTATGTACATAACATTTCTTGTATTTTAAGTTATTTCGTAAAGTATAAATGAGTTGATGTGAAAATCATTTTAAATTGTAGACTGACTGTATGGCTTGTATTAAATTATTTAGGGTTTTTTCCCCTTAATTATTTAAATAATGAATGAATTGTGTATTTTATAAGAAGCATTAATTGCATGTGATAACTAGATTAATTAATTTTGTAAGTTTTAAATGATCTTGTTAAACTTTAATATATATATATATATATATATATATATATATATATATATATATTTGATTAAATCTAATATAAAAGGATATTTTGCATTTATCAAAGTATGCCATTATAATAGAAAGGTTAACTTAACTAACATGTTGCTAAAGATTTTTTGCTAATTGTGTGATTTGGCTTTTGTATAAAAATATTATTTAATTGAATCCACTGTAATATTAAATTCTTAGTTTGATATTTTGAGACTAGTTTATTATGGTTTATTTGAGTTTAATATTTGTATATATTTTTGTCAATGAAATTTAAAAAAATATTTCATTCCTAGTAAATTGTAATTTTTATTATATTTTGTTCAGTCTTTCTTAGTAAATTCTATTTATAAATTAATATGTAATATTTAAAAATATTGATATTATAAATGAATGATATCTCTTTTAAAGCTGTAAGCTTTTATTTAAATTGCAATAAAAAATATTACAAATTCTTATTAATATTTTTTATTGCATTTGGAACATTATTTGAATGCTTGATGTCTTAAAATATTTATCAGCATAAATTCAACTGCATTTTATTTAAATATATGTATGAATACTTTTATTTTATTGTTAATGTTAGCAATATATTTTAGGTATGCTCTATCGAAACAGCCATGAAAGCTGGTAAATTTTAGTTTACGTTCTTGTGCACATTGTTTCAAAATAGTTCTAAAAACCTAATAAATCAAAAATTGAATGCCAGTATTAGTTTAATTTCATTTATTTTTTTCTCTAAAATTTTCAAAATATGATGAGAGATATAAAATATAAATATTATCAAATAGAAAATAAAGTAATTGGAATATATATTTTGTTTTAAGATGAGATAAAAATCATTTGCATATAAACTGGGACTAATTATAAATTTTGTGTAAATCGAACATTTAGTTCAATTTTTTTTTCATTTTTTTTATCTATCATTTAACCTTCTCACTGCGCATTCCGCAATTTCCATGGGCAACGTAAACATAGCAGACATAGTACTATGCAGCATGAGGGTTAAGAAATGAAAAATGAGTGCCTGTGTACAGACTACATTTATGAGAGGGGCTTACATTTTAAAGTGAAAGCACCAAGGAATAATCTTTATGCTAAAAATTAAAAATCGTTCAGTGGATGGGAGAGGTTTGAACCCTTAAATCTCCGTCCTTGTGTATAGCATTGGATATGAATGTAAAATAACATTATTTGAATATTTCTGTAAAAAAGTTTGTTTTTTCAGTTGTCAGGAGATACCACAATTTATGATATAAAGAAAGAAATTCACAAGATCAGTGAGTATTGTAAATTTATAATGAATATTAAACTCAATGATAATGTATTTAATAATTTTAAAGTATAATATTTTTAATAATATATTTTGTAATTCCTAAACTTAAATATATTAAAGGAAATTTTTTTATCGGAGCTTAACTAAGTGAATTTTGTAGTGAAAATAATTAAATTGAATTTCAAAATTTTCATAAATGCATCCAATATATAAACACATGTTCTGTTCTATGTCATAAAGATATTTTATAAAAGTATAAAATAAAAATTGTAAATAATGCATGGTATAAAAACTTTAATGCAAATTTTTTTTCATGCATGTATTTTATTCTTATGCAATTTTCTTTGTAAATTGATATTTGATTTTAAAATATTTGTGTTAAATGTATTTATAATGTATGATATTTCAATCAAATTTGTATATTTTTGTTATAAAATTGTAAAATTATTTTTAATTTAAAGAAAATATACAAGTACACTTGGTTCTTTTTTTATGCGGTAGATGCGTTCCAGGGAAATCCGCATAAAAAAATCGCACAAAAAAAGACATACATTTATATGCAAAATGATGGATACGTTCCATTTATTCAAAAATCGCATAAAACCCAAATAATGTTTTAAAATGCACCAGAAATCGCATAAAAAAAAAAAGATTTATAAATAATAAGATTTATTTTTTTTTCCATCATATTTTAATAAATGGCACATATGTATGTTAAAAACAAAAACAAAACTTAATATGTAACAAAAAACAAAACTTCATTTAAAATCATATTAAGAATGTTTTCATCATTATTCGCTGTCTGATAATGTGCGAACCCGTTTGTGGATTGGTGCAAGATCACTTTCATCACTTGAAGATAAAATTACGTCATCAGATCTACATGGTAATGCTTCTTCAGGAACTTCAGTGATTTTTTTTTCTTTGACAAGGTAGTCAGTAATCAAACTCTGTGATGGCACTAGTTCTTTGTAGAGTTCTCTGTAGCCAGACATACAAAATTTCAGATCACGTTGGAATTTTAAGGCGCGTTCTACATCATTATCATTTTGAATAAAAAATTTGTCAATTTACCGGAAAGTTGAAGGCCTTCCCAAAGTAATTTTTCGTCCAGTAGAGTAACATCTTCTTCCGGTTCGCTATCTACTGTTTCCAAATCTTTAGTAATATCTACCATACTTTCCAAAATATCATCATCATTTAGGGCTTCGTCCACAAGCAATTCTTCTATATCATGCTCGCCAAAATCATCAAAACCTTCCCCACCTATTTCCTTAGCAATTGAAATAATTTCTGATGTTACTATTGCTCTATTTGATTCGTTTCCTTTTGATACGCATTCAGGCCAAGCAGCTTTCCAACATGCATTTAAAGTTTGTGATTTTATTTCGGCAATTGCTAATGCAACATGATTTACACAGTTCAAGATATTAAATTGTTTCCAAGCTTCAGTAACTGTTATTGTTTCGGATTCCAGTTTATCGAAAATGAATTGGAAAGTGAATTTTACATAATATTTTTTAAATGTTGAAATAATTCCCTGATCTAATGGTTGAATTAGGCTCGTTGTGTTTGGAGGGAAAAAAGCTACCTTTATATTTGGATGTTCTAAGATTGGATGACCTGGTGCATTGTCAAGAATTAATAAGATCTTAAATTCGAGACCCATCTCATTCATATAATTTTCAACTTCGGGTACGAAGCATTTATTGAACCATTCAGTGAAAATAGCCGTTGTTACCCAGGCCTTCTTGTTAGCCATCCAATGTACGGGCAGTGTATTTAAGTCTTTTCCTTTTAATGCACGTGGTTTTAAAGATCGATTTACAAGCAGCGGTTTTAACATTCGATCGCCAGATGCATTGCTGCACAGCAATAAAGTAACTCGATCTTTAGCAGCTTTAAAACCACTGGCAGTTTTTTCGGACTTTGCAATGTAAGTACGGGTTGGCATTTTTTTCCAAAACAATCCTGTTTCATCAGCATTGAAGACTTGATGAGCGCAATATTCTCCATCTTTAATAATTTTAGCTAACTTTTCAGGATATTTTCTAGCAGCTTCTTCATCTGCAGAAGCCACCTCACCTTTTATTTTTAGATTATGAAAAGAATGTCTTTTTATAAAACCAGTTAACCACCCTGTGCTGGCAGAGAATTGTGGATTACTTTCACGTGAAGATGTAGATGGCTCTGATTCTTTTAACTCCTTGTAAAATTTAAGGGCTTTCATCTTGATTAAATGTCCATCTAACGGAATTTTTTTGAGTTAAATCTTCAATCCAAATTACGAGAGCCTTTTCAGTTTTTTCTATTAAAGTGTCTCTTGAATATGATGAAATTTTAGAACTCAAATTTGTACCAGATCTGACTGATTTTCTTATTGCCGCTTCATTTTTTTTTATTGCTCTTATAGTAGATTCGCCTAAATGAAAACGTTTACCTACTGCTGTTGATCTTTCTCCTTTCGCCAAGCAATCGAGAATTTTAATTTTGGTTTCTAGCGAAATTGCACTTCTTTTTTGTTTTTTAATATTGTCACACATTTTCTTTAAGAGGACTAAAAAATTATAGAGAAAACTTAATGTACAATTACGCACTAAAAAAAATAAAAAAAAACTTACAATTCACTTGAGTAAATTTATCTTCCGGTTTTCGGTAGTAACCTTTTTTCACAAAGTTTTGTTTTCTAATATGCAAGCTTTTTTAATTAGTTTCATAAAAAAACAAAATGCAATGCAAAATGCAGCATAAAAACACGCAATTTTAGCGGGATATTTTTGTTTTTGTCTTTTTTGTTTTTAAGAACAAATCAAGAGAAAACATGTCAATAAAAGAAAAAAGTTCAAGGTATAAATTTGCATATAAAGGAGAAATTCTTTCGTTGTATTGATTGCGTAATAGTAGAGTTGTAGTTGTTATTCTTATTCGTTTTCAGAAAAAGTGAATCACCAAAAAGAATTAAATATGAATAAAATTTTTTTTTTTCTTGCCATAAAAAAACCGCATAACTCTAAAATCGCATAAAAAAAAACCGCATAAAAAGAGAACCAAGTGTATATGCTTATGTATTTATATTAACTGTCTTTAAAACTTTATTTTCCTTTTAAAATTATTTTTGACGTTAAACTTCCTTGCTTTTACTACAGAATCAATGAATTTTCATTTTGAATATTTATTTTTCTTTTAAAACAGAAAGAACACTACATCCTAACAGACAAGCACTAAGACTTGATGCCCGTAAGTACATTAAAAAAAATGTCCACTAAAAAAACATAACATGAAAATGTGTTCATTTTAGTAGAAAATGTTTTAAAGCAAGGTAATAATATTCTAGAACGTAATAACTATTAATTGACTGAATACTTAAATAGTCTTTTTTTCTCCCACAAAATATTAAGAATTCCTTCCGCATTAAATTATTCTTGACTTATTACATATTTAATATGTATGTGTTAATATGAATGTTTTGACCCATAATATGTTTATTATTCAAATTTGTATAATATCTGTAAAATTCTTTATCTATAAATGTCCTTATGCTTTTTATAATGCTTCATGATTTTCATTAAAATTAAATACCCAAAGAAAATCTAAGTTTCACCTGGCAATGTGTGAACAATTTTGATAATTATCTAACGTTAGATAATAAGAGCTATATATCTGCTGTGTGTATATGTCACTGAAGTCCAAGTACTAAGAAAGCAGTATTGAATTTAATTATATTTACATCTGAATTATGATATTGATGACTACATATTGTTTAAAAATAAAATACTTTTAAGAACTAAAGTTTAAAGTAACTAATTATGTTTAAAGTTAACCATGTTTTAAAACTCATGTGACTATTAAAATTGTTTTTAGCAATCAAACTTGAAAGTAAAGATCTTTCTTCTGTTTTTAATAAATATTTTAGACTTAAGAGAAATCTGGTTCATTTATATCGATTACCCAAGTAGATTCTGGAATTGTTTCTTAATTGTACCTTGTATCATTTAAATAATGTTGGCATTTAAGGACTTCTGGATGAGATTGAAATTCCAAAATAGATGCTTCGAACCATATCACCAAATAGATGGTTTTATATTTTCCTGTCTTTTGAAGAATTTTTATGTTGTGCACTTTATGTTATGCCCGTTTTGATGATATTCTAATTATTTTAGGTGGAAAGTTTTTGAGTGACAGTTTGAGTTTACATTCAATAGAATTTAAAAGTCAAAATAAACAACTATACTTGAAAGACCTTGGGCCTCAGATTGGATGGAAAACTGTAAGTGAATGCATAATTTTAAAATTATACTTTTAAAACCATTATTTGGATTTCTTTTTATTGTAAAAGCTGAGAATCTTGAGAAAATGGAATCTACATTGTTTCATATATATGTGTATGTATAATATCTGTGTAATAATTTATATCATTTACATTTTATGTCAAGGAATTTTATGATCTCTTGAACTCTCAAAAACATCGTGATATTTTTTTAGTTTACCTGCCTAATGGAAAATATCCTTATAACCACAACTCTACCCCTTCAAAAACTGAAAAGTTGGCACATTTCAAAATAGATGCAATATTGCATCAACCACTTATTCTGATCAATCGCGGTATTCATTAATGGAAATCATGATTCTCATAGCTTCCTGTTGAGAATGATATGAAAAGATTAGATCTCTGGGAATATATTAAAAAAAAAGCTTTTGTCCATGTATGATTGTGTTGCTGTTATTCATTCTGTAGCTTTATGTATGTAAAATAAACATGTGGAATTAAAAACATGGCCTCTTCTTTGAAGTAACTGCAAAAAGAATGCTTAATTTCAATGAAATTGTCACTTGTATATATAATGTACAGCGTGTAACTGAGATGATAGTCCAAACTAGAAGCGAGGGTGGAGATTGCTGAAACAAAAGTCCTAATACAGTACAGGGTCGATAGTCCTTCCTTGAGTTATAGGAAGGAATTTTCTACATGCATCAGAAACCACTTAAATCCCAATCTTAAAGGAAATTCACTTGGGCCCTGATCAAAAGAAAGCAATTCTTTTGAATTATTTTTCAGACCACTCAGAAGTTGCTAATCAACAAAAATGCCTCAACCAATTATCTCTCAGCAGAAAATTCCTGTAAAAAATTATGCTTGCACATTTTATAGAGTTGAAGGAACTGCTATTTTTTGTCAGTTGGAGCATTATCCAAATGTTAAAGGCCAACTTTATTTATGGGTCTGCCACAATATTTCGAGAAGAGCAATAAGACTTAGCAAGGAGTGATTTCCAAACAGCAATATTCTATTGAACATTTCTATAGTTTCATTGGCAATTAGTAGAGATGGGTTCATTTAGTGTTCAAATGCATGAGTTAATGCAAAAACTGTAAATAGTGAAAAAGATTGAGAAAATTCTACATGAAATGGACAAGTGACTCGAAGGAAGCATATGTACAGTAGCTTGACAGCAAAGGATGAGCTTTTCATTAAAAAGATTACATTCCTAACTCTAAAGAATGCTGGTCTTAAAAGGAACATATTTCTCTCTTTAAGCATGTCATATTAGCACAATAGCTCATGCTACAGAATATTCTGTAAATTTCAGCATCTCTTCTGTTTCCAGTGTGTGTACATCATCACATGTGAAGGTGAAACAACCTTCATATGTGATGACATACTTAATCATGTAGGCTATATATTCAAAGTGGCTACCAGGAAAGGGGTTTTTTGGGAATGAGTGTGAAAATATTGTTACGAATTTTGTGTAAATAGTGTAAATAATTTGTATTTGAGTGTTTAATGCATTTATATTACTCTGTTATATTTATTTCATGTTAAAGTTGTACTATTCACAAGCAATGCCGCCCCTTATGTTATAATGACGATTCAATGAGAACTTGGCGAAATCTTGGTGGTAGAGCCAAGTTGGCATAATTTTTGGTGACCATGTTGGTGAGTTAGGAACCCTCTCGAATCTTCTAGAAAGTAGTAGATCTCTCCACTAGTGTCATGTTCAATGGCACGAGTGGTTATATTTCTGGAAGTTTCTGTCGGGCCTTTAAAAAGATGCTCGGCAGTACGGTATCAGTCTTGATTAAGCTAGCGAGTAGCGAGGATTGTTTTGACTAGTGATTAGTTCAGCTGTGCTTGTGAACAATCTTTATGTATGTGTATTTTTAAACACTGGTGATTGCGGTTGAAGGTGTGAAGACCTTCGGATATTTACCCTGTGAATATTGCTGCTGAATCCTGTATTTAAAGGATTGGATTTTTGATAATAAATTCATATCGCTCTTAAAGAACTGTTTAATTTCTTTGTGATTGTTTTGCATAAAATCATCAAATCCGGTTCTATGTAACAATATAATCCATGACTACTTAATTGTATACCTTAGCACTCCTTAATGGACAACAGTACCTTCCCTTTCTACAGACAATATTACTACATATATTACGAGCTGTTCCTATAAATCAGTGATGTTGTTCAGCATGACAGCACCAACTCATATCGGGAATATATGGAATTACCTGGACATTATTTTTCATTACGGATGCCTTGTCCTTGGTGTATCTGTCTACTCAACCGTTATCCATATTTGTCCTGTCTGAACTTTTTCTTTAAAGAAAGTTTTCTTGTACAAGATGTCTCTTCAATCATTAAAAAAACTTCGGACATTCATGAACCGCCTAGTATCTTTCAATATGTAGGAGAGTTTTACTGTTGTACAATAACTAAATGATTGTTTTTATCTATGCATCTTTTCTGTTATCCTTTTTAACCATGACTGCACCCTCTGGCGTGGTATGGAGACTATTTTCCAACCCCACATTGCAATAGTCTTTTTACATGCTTTGACACAACCTCTATCCTTACTTTCAATGTGGATCATTTTGGTTACACTCTGTGCAATATGTAATGTATGAAACTTTTAGTTTACACAATATCTTATTAGCCTTAAATATTTTTTTGTGTCCAAGCTCTTAATGACATTGCATTAATAGTTTTCTAAAACTCAAACCTTTTTATTAAATACAATTGGAAAGTACAAAACATGCCTTTACAAGAGTGTTGTCGTTGAAAGATGTTATACCAACTTTCAACTAATGAGCTAACATGGAAATTTGTAGAATGTTCTTTTCCAATACAGGTTTTATAAAAATAAAAAAAAAATGCCCCTCCAAAGTAATTAGAATACAAGGAGTTGGTTCATATCTGTATCTATTTGTGTTTGTGCTTTTGTTTCATCTGCTTGTTTTTTGTCGTTTTCAATAAAAATGTGCTACTAAAAGGGTCTCTTGATTATCAATAAGTGCAACAAGATCAGTGATGAAATCTTTACAAATTAAACTTCAATTTAAAAAAAACCGCTGCATTCAAAATAAAATCTTTATGTATATATTGTAATTTTTTTTCCCTGTATGATTTCTAAATAACAAATTAATAGAGGTTAATATTTAATTGATCTTAATTGTATTGAAAAAATTCTTGTTGGTTCAGAGCTACATTTTCAAGATGAAGTTCTGTGACGAATCTGTACAGAACCTTTCCACTAATCTTCTTAGGCGTCTTTCTGGGGAAATTATAACAAATAAATATTATTATTCAAAATGGCTCTTGGTGGTTCTTTGCCTCAAATTAATCTTGGTGTTCAAGGTGTGACCCAGGGGGGTCATCACAGTGGCGCCCAACGTGATGACCCTGGGTCACACCTTGAACACCAAGATTAATTTGAGGCAAAGAACCACCAAGAGCCATTTTGAATAATAATATTTATTTGTTATAATTTCCCCCAGAAAGAGACGCCTAAGAAGATTAGTGGAAAGGTTCCGTACAGATTCGTCACAGTTCGACTAAGAAGTAATATAAACTAGAATTGTATTTTCATAACTGAAATGTATTTTTAATTAAAAAATTGAATTTTACCTTAAAAATAGGATTTCTGGAGATTTCTTTTAAATCATTATTTTTTAAAGCCAGTTTCTAAACAAATACTTGCATTACATTCTAATTGTAAAATTCTGATTGTTTCATTTATTACTATTTAATTTTAAATTGGATTTTCTTTAAATTTTCTTTTAAAATGTGTTACAGGTTTTCTTGCTTGAATATGCTGGTCCCCTTGCTTTATATGTGGCCACTTACTTAAGACCATCATTTATATATGGGGCTGATGCAACCAAACCAATGCATCCTGTGGTTAAGTAAGTTTTAACATTTCTACATTTACTTTTATAACTATTTTTATTATTTTATTAAATGTACAATGAAACGATAGGGGAAATCCTGCTGAAGCATATTTGTGTGGAATAATAGGAACTACTGCATGTTAAATTAAACTACGTCTTAAAATCCTCCTGGAGTATAAAGATTGCCTCTCTTCTCCAAGAAGGAATCAATTCAAATTTATCATTTTATCATTGCCAAAAATTGATGTCAAGTGTCTTGTTTTAGATCAGTATTAACTCTTACGCCAAACACATATTCAATGATGAGAGAGAATAAATTTTATGGACTCTGAAGTACATTATGTTATAATTCTTAATACATTATTACGACTAAATATATTAAATAGGTATTCAATTTATATAGCAAAAAAAAAAAAAATATTTTATACCAAACATACTTAAAAATGTGAAAATAAGAGAGAGAGAGACATAAAGTTGAGTTGAGTTGAGTTAATATTAACGTCGCACTGTTCAGCTACACAAGGGCTTTTGGCGACGGACCACGTAATTTTGAACCATGGTCAAGTGACGTGGACGACACCTGAGCTGGCACCCCCCTCTCCTAACTACCACACCACACCAACGGGAGGAGAGAGAGACATAGAACATACATATTTCTTGACATATGGGGAAACTTAAACTTGTTATGGAGTTTTATATCCAATGTTATTAGTTTTTTGCTAAAAAAAATTCTAGGCTTTAATTTCTTGTATAAAAAAAAAAAGTTTCTGTAATATTTAGGTTATTTCCTAAACTTAAAATATTAGTAATTATTTGAATAATACAAAAAGGGTATATATATACACCCAACTCTTTTTTTTTTATGCAGATGATATATTCCTTAGAAAACCGTGTACAAAAATTATATGACATGGTAAATTTGGGGATATGTTCCACAACTTTAAAAAATCTTGCAAGATAAAAAAAAAACTAAATATTTCCCCAAAAACGTGCAAAAAAAGTAATAATGAAATCCATGTTACATATTATCAAAACAAAAAATTCATTTTTATTACAAAAAAAAAAATTAAAATTTCTGTATACAGAATATTTGATGTATAAGTACATTCAACATATAAAAATTGAAATTTGGAATAAAGTTTTAACTTACAATTATTCATCACTACTTCATAATAAATGTGCATATTTATTATTAAGTGGATCAAAAATGCTATCATCAGTAGATGTGTCGGATATGCCTAGCACAACTGTCAATTCTGATTCAAATAAGTTGATGGATTATTGGAGAACCTGCTTCCCGCAGGGAAGCTCAATCTCCTTTCATGAGAGAACTGGGTGGTTACATGGGTTCAGCTTATCTCTTAGCCCTTTGCTGCATTTATTATAATGAAATTTAAAGTCCAAATAAGCTGATTTAAATGTGGAAAATTTTGCTTGTCATTAAAGGCCTCAGATTTTTTTGTTGTTGTTGCAAAGTCTGTTATTAGTGACTTTTTCTTTGGTTTATCAAATTGCTTATATAATTCTTGATATCCTGCTACACAAGATTATGTTGAAATTTTATGCACGCTCTAATTCAGGATCAGGAATAAGAAAATGTTCCATACTTGAAGTAAACTTCAAGCCCTTCTGAATTAAATCAGTGGTTAATAGCTGAACTTAACCTTTTACTTCTTTAGTACCATAAATTCCATCAAATTGTCCTCATCCAAGTGTTAAAAAAAAGAATTGGGTATATTTAAATATATTGTTGATCAACTCATCAAATGAAAATGTCTCCAAATGCCACACAATATGTAGCCAATAATAGAATACTGCTTCCATGCATGTACAAACAGTCTTGTTTGCACATGCAATGATAGCTTTTGATCTTTGGAAACTTGTTGACAGTAAAATATATTAGTACCTAAAAAGAGTTAAGAAGGGTTCTGTGTATGTAATTGTAAACTGTGAACTCTTTTACTAGAAGTCCCATGATTTTTAATCTTAATTTGAACAAAAACTCTGTCCTGGGAAAATGAAGATCATTATACATTGAATTGACTTTAATCTCACTCCTCATAAAGATTATGTATCAGGCGGTTGTCTTTAGGTAAGAAATAGTTTATCAAATCTGTGATGTACCTGCATAATCTTTTCTTTTGGGGTTTACTGTTTTTAAAAGGTCAGATAATGACCTGTTATAGGCACCTTGAATGCTGTGCCTATTACAGCCAATTATTTTAGGTCTTTCTCCTTAAAAATCAATACTTGCATTTTTTTCATTCCTCCCCTCATTGTACATGTTTATTTCAATTAGAAGTTTCTAACAATTGGTGCTAGAAGTGTTTTGTAGTAAAATAATAAATATGTGTTGCTTCTTAGCCAAAAATAGCCTTGATTCCAATAAAACCTACATCATGTTCTATGACCTTCTTGGTTGGCGAAAGTTTGGCAAATAAGGACAAGTCAGTTGATGAAGTCCTTCTGTAACCTGTAATGTACAGAGAGTGTCAATAGATTACCCTTTGAATGCTTTAAAATATATTCTTTTTGTTTTACATATAAATTGTATCTGAATATTTATTTAAATTTCTTAAATTTGCTTTCAGCATAGCAGTAGCATGTTGGATTTTTCATTATTCTAAGCGTTTGCTGGAAACTCTTTTTGTGCATAGATTTTCTCATGCAACCATGCCACTTCGTAATCTTTTCAAGGTAATCTTTAAAATTTTAATTTTCATCAACTATCAAAAACATTTTGATAAGCTACAGTTAAAAATTAACAATATTTAAATTATTTCCCGGTGTAATTTTTTCAGATTTGTTGCGTTAGCTTTCAATAAAATTATTTTATAAATTGTTTTCTACTGTGAATTTTTAGAAATTATGTAAGTTGTGTTTTATTGCATGAAAATCTAAATTTTTTTCTTTCATTCCTAAAATATGAGAAAATATTTAAAATAAATGGAAATATATAAGTATAGAATTATTCTTTTGAAAAATTAATTTTTATAAAGGGACCTTTGAAAGTCTTAAAATTAGAATTGATAAACAGTGTGGGTAGAATATTCTATTGCATTAAGATAGTCATGTATTTCTGCAGAAAATTTGTAACTTAATTATTATTAGAACTCTGAAATGTTGTGCAATATGTACTTTAAAAATATATACTTTTAAAAATCATTCTTACTGTATTTTCCTATTAGCATTTGTGTATTCAAAATTATAAATAAAAGTTAAAATTATACATTGTTTTATATTCACAAATCTTAATCTAAAAATTTTATACTTTTATTTCTTATTTCACTTTAAACTAATTCTTTTTAAAAAATTTTATTTGAAAATATATTTTTTGTTTTAATGCAAGGTTTGTTATTGATTTTAAATCCTTTTTTATGAAATGCAAGATAAATATATTTGTTGATAAATCTGTATTTTATGTCATTTATTTTTTAAATTCTATTTTCACTGTTCATTATTATCAGAATCACTTTGTTATTTAAGTTTAAAAAATATTCTTAAAACTTATTTGAGCATATTAAGATAAATCTTTGCCAATTTAAAATTTCAGTTTGCTTATACGTTTTTTTGTTATAATTTTACAAGATTTTATTACTCTATATGTATAATTATTTGAGTAATTGTATCCTTTTCTTCTTCATTAAATGTCTGCATAGAATTGCTCATACTATTGGGCATTTGGATTCTTTATCGGATACTACGCTAATCATCCTCTGTATACTGCTCCATGTAAGTTATAAAAAGTTATTTATTTAGCTATTAAAATACTGTGTATTCATTACTTATAAATGTTTTATATAATTAATGCTATATTTCTATTTTTGTGGTAATCTTTCAATTTCTTTTCCTTAAATTAAAAAAAATATATATTTCTGAAGATGACTTTTTGTAATACTAATTTTATGGTTTTTAAAGCTTGCCAAATGCAGATATACGGAAGTCTTGCTGCCTTCATTGTAAGTACACTAATATTTATATTAATCTTTTTATAGAAAATTGTGCTATTTTCAGTAAAGAACTTTTTTAAAATTTTTTACAGCTTGCTGAATTAGGTAATCTGAGCATTCATCTTGCTTTGAGAAACTTGCGTCCAGAAGGTATGTTTAACTTTTTTAAAAAGTGGTATGTATTATGTTTTGTTAATATTATGAAGTAAAAAGTAATATATCCTTGTATATTTTATACAATTGTTATTGTAAAAAAATTAGTCAACTCTTGTGTTTTTAAATTATTTAATTTTCCATTTGTGTGTGTGTGTGTGTGTGAAAATTCTCAATTAAACTAAGATTTAAGATAAGACAGGATAAACTAAGACTTGTATCCTGTCCTGAAATAAGATTGAATTTTCATTTTATATTATAATTTTCATATAATTAAAAGGGATAGAAACATATTTATTAATTTGCTTTTTTTCTTAGGAATAGCTTCAGCTTTTTTTTATATTTCAGTAAATATATAATTAAAATATGTATTAGAAAAACAAGCATAAATCCATGCATTTTTAAATTTAAATTGTTTTTGATTAATAATCTATTTTTTCTAAGAAATTGCTTTTAACAATAACTGATTAAAAGACAATTTCTGATGATTTTACTCAATGACAAAAAGTACTTAGATTTTTTTGTAAACTTTTTGGTATGTTAACCATAGTTTATTAAACTTGGATCATGCACAGGTAGTCTTTTGTATTCTTTTAATGCCGAAAAATACTTCAACTAGACAAATTTTTATTGAACGAGCTATAAATATCAATGTATAAAAAAGTTACAATTTTTGAATCTAAAGTTTTAGGAAACTAGATTTTAAAATATGCCACCTGGGGTGGTTGATTGCTGGCCTTCTACACCCAAGGTTGCGGGTTCGACCCTGGCCCAAGTCTGGATTTTCATGATGCAGAAAATCAAATGTTCATGTCATATGATTATACGGCATGTAAAAGATCCCTTGAGTGTCCATTTGGCTTGGATGCTCTCCTCAAAATTAAATTCCCAAGTACAAATTGCATCGGTAGAGCTCAGGTGCCACCCTCTGGGGAGGAAACTGGGCATCAAAATTACTTGGCGATACCTATTACTGCAATATAGTGTTGCACTAAAAAGTGATACCAAATCCCAGGGAAGTTATTAGGTCTGCAAAGGTGGAAATACCAATATGTATCCCCATTAGAGAAAAAAGAAAGATTTTAAAATATCAAGCTCAGTGGCTGATTGGTAGCGTATCGCGCTTCTATGCTACAGATCCGGGATTTAAACCCCAAGCTGGGCAGGATTGTTTCAGCCTTTCATCCCTTCAATACATTGACAAATGAGTACCAAGCTTGCTTGAGAACTTAAACACCAGGGTTTT
Source organism: Trichonephila clavipes (assembly GCA_019973935.1). Lineage (NCBI taxonomy): Eukaryota > Metazoa > Arthropoda > Arachnida > Araneae > Nephilidae > Trichonephila > Trichonephila clavipes. Next base: position 567,608 of record BMAU01020003.1, read on the forward strand.
CACATCATACTGACTGGAACATCTGCTCATGCACCTCAGTGACCAATGTCATGAAAACTGAGATGGCACAGTAGGCCTTGGCCCTCATGGGCTGTTGCACCACTGAGTTTAGTTTAATTTTAAAATATTTTCATATTTTTAAAAAAAATTAAATTTTTATGTATTAAATAAAAATTGTATTTGAGTTGATAAACATTTGTGTTGTCATTTTATTTTGCAATCTATCAATAATATTCAAAATGGGTATCTGAAATAACATTAAGATATCAATTGCACTGAACATTCTTCTGGGTACTTTTTTTCCCTTTTGTATGTGTCCACATTATATATTTCTTAAGATGCAATGTATAACAAAATTGAAATTTTAATTATCCAGGCACCAATGAAAGGAAAATTCCTGTACCAACTGGTAATCCATTCACTTGGTTGTTCAACTTAGTTTCTTGCCCTAACTACACTTACGAAGTCATGGCATGGATATCATTTTCTGTCATGACTAATTGTTTGCCAGGTAAGCTTTAATGTATACCATGTAGAATTTTTCATTCTAAGTAATAAAATTGTACAAAAGAATCAGTTTATTGTATATGTAACAAAATGTGCATGTTATATTTAAAAGATCGATATTTGCAACATAGAAATTTTTTACACCCAATTAATTAATTTTTTAGTTATGAAATTTTAAAATGACTTCTGTGGTGACTATCAATCAAAGTTGTTGGGGAAAAATGATTTTGTTTCAGATTTGTGTTACATATAATACCAACAAATAAGTTTTAAAAATTGAGAATTTAAATTTCTAGAGTACTTCAAAATGTGTTACAATGGAAGGTCATTAGCAACAATTTAAAATCTGTGTTTGGAAATGAATTAATTCACATCTCTTTCTCCCTCTAACATTGAATTTGGAAGCATAACTATACCTTTCAAAATGAGTCTTAATGTCAAAGGCCACTGAAAAAGATTTTATTGGAAAATATTTATTGTGTTGATCTTAAAAATAGTTACCCTTCTATTGCTTTATAATTCTTACAATTTGTGAAAAACATTTTTTGAAATCTTCACTGGAAGATTGTTTCAAAATTTTCAAAAATGTACTCGTAGATTAAAATTTTAAAATAAATTTTTCTTATTTTTCTAACTAGAAATGGTACTGAAAATAGTGCTTTTATAAAGTCAATGTAGTCTTAGAATCTGATGAAAATCTTCCTGATTTATGCTTCAAAGAATTTTCTTCTGTTTATTTAACAAAGATACCTATATTCTAATGATTATAGACGATAACAAACAAATTAACAAATTTGACTTGATATATATAAAATTTTTTTATAATTACCAAAATGTGATTAAAAATTTTTTACAGAAAGCATAAATTAGGAATGTCTTACTTACTGATCGGGTATAATTTAACAAAACCCAGATTTTTACCGAGTTGTGTACTAGGCATTTAAATGTTTATATTTCATTTGAAAAATGTGATATAGTTTAAAAATTATTAAAATAGTTAATCATTTTTATATATACATTAAATTTTTTTCACAGCTGGCATTTTTACTCTGGCTGGTTTCTACCAAATGGCAGTGTGGGCTCAGGGTAAGCATCGGAATTACAAGAAAGAATTTTCTAACTATCCCAAAGGCAGGAAAGCTATCATACCTTTCATTCTGTAAAATCTGTTAAAGAACTGTAAATGGTGAACACATTCCTCCTAATGAATACAGCTATCAGAAATGTTTTTTTTACTATGCTCATGATTTTTGCTCCAAGTTTATTTTCTCTTGTAATAAATGCATGTTGATTACATGTAAATAGTTCCTTTGAATTAATTCAATATGAATATGTATTTCATTCTACAAAACTGTCATTTGAAATATAGGAAGTTGATGCATGTTTTATCTACCTGAGGCTCTAAATTTTCACATAGCATGCAAGTCTTAAAAAGCAAGTTGCTTGTCCAGTTATAATTCTCAACACCTGAACATCTTGAATCAAAATTATAAGATGGTATTACTTTATGGATAATTTACACACCTAAAATTACTCTCCCACATTCCTTTTATTGAAATATCTACTTCTATTACAATGCTTAAATTAAGTCCATATAAAATTCCCTTTATGTATTTTTTACTCTAAATTTTCTGCAAGTAATATTGATGATGCTCTTTTGAAAATCAAAATATTCATCCAAAAATATGCTAGAGTATTATAAATTTTCACATCCTTTTGTTGGGAGATTTTCTGTATCATGTGTTGTGATTCAGCTTTTGAATAATACTTTATAGCATTTTTGATTTTAATGGAAACAATACATCTCAAGATTAATTTTTCTCATAAAAAATGAATTTCCAGTGTCATAACATTATAAGTTTAAAGAATATGCAATCTTCATTTTCATTTAAACATTAGTATATTAATTTTTTTCACTAAGAGAGGGCTAAATAGTTTAAGAATTACTCGGGATACATTTTCTTAAAGATAATTTGTTACATTGGCGAAAAAATTTCAGTGCCAATGCAGTACTTTTGACTGTTGCAAATAAACTTTATGTTACTTCATATGCAACACAAGTAAATAGTTTAAATGTTGATTAGTGATATGACAGCATTGAGAGAGATGATGCAATGGAAGAGTTTGGAATCCCTACTAAGCTTATTAATTTAACCAAAGCCACACTTAGTAATGTGAGATGTAGGATCATAATCTTTTTTTAACAGAAAGAGGTCTACATCAAGAAGATTCACTGGCTTGCCTGCTATTCAACATAGCATTAGACAGCAGATTAGACCAAAGAGGCACTTTGTGGAATAGGTCACTGCAATTATTGGCCTACGCAGATGATACAGATATTATTGGAAGGTCAGACAGGGCTTTTTGATCTCTTGAATCTTCTGCCATAAATACAGGTTTCACTGTCAATAAGGATACAACAAAATTTATGGAAATCTCATCCTTTGAATATTAATGGTTATTCCTTTGAAAAGGTTGATAAATTTAAATACCTTGGCACAATGACTAATAAGAATAAATTAAGAACAGGAGTTGACAATGGAATCAAAGTGGCTAATAAATACTTTTATGGGCTGAGAAAGCAATTAAGATCAATTTTATTAGCTGACAAAACACTAATATACTTGTCTTGCTTTATGCAAATGAAACATGGACCTTAAACAAAGATATAATGCACGTACTGGACATATTTGAGCTATTTTTGGTCCAGCACAGGAAGGAGAACCAGCTATAACTTTGTACTGTACAAGCTTTATAGGCAACCACAAATAAACTGTATAATCCATAGTAATAGATTAAAATAACTTGGCCATATTTAGAGAAGCTAGGAAGAGATAATCCTATTGAAATCTTGACATTCAAAATAAACTTGAGGGAACCCAAGTTAAAAAAGGGCCACCAACTAGATGGTTGTATGACATTGAGAAAGACCTAAAAATTACGAGAGGAGTCTCTACAATTAGAGGATGCTGGAAGAAGTGTACGGTTGAAGCACCGTAAAAAAGGCCTGTTGTGCTTTTGAAGAAGTTGACCAGTGAAATTTCATATAAAATTCTATATTTTAAAAAATTGGCAACTAAATCTTTAGTTCACATTACTGTTACAATAATTTCATCCTACTTTTCTCAGTTAAGATCTGTCTTTAAAAGTAACTCGAGCTATAAAACTTAGAAATTTTTTTAATTATTGCCTTATTAGCCGGATAGTTCATGAAAGAATGGGTACTCTAACTAGATTTTATGTAAAAGTGAGACATTCTGTTGTGCATTTCACATCTTGTCAACATCAAAATGTACAATGAATTAATTCTTTAACAGATTTTAACAAAATTGAATTTCTTTCTTTGAATGTTAATGAGTTGAAAACACGCCTATCTACAATTATTATATACATGATGATTTATATTTTCTATAATTTAAATAGCTGGGTTATAAGTATTTTTATTTTACAAAATAGGAATAAAATTTCATAAAATTAATTACATCCTTAGTGTAAGCAAATATTTAACTTCACAATTTTTTTTCTTTTAATTTTGATAAGTTAACTGTGCACTACTGATATATTTTAAAAACTGACAAATTCTTATATTCAAATGTACATGAAATCCATACCAAATTTAACAGGTAAAAAACATTTTATATACATATTTCTGAAATTACATGAGGCACGGAGAACACAGAATCAATTGTAGCAATACTTTGATAAATAATTGTCCATCATATATACATTATCCATAATTTCAGAATGTCAATATCCTATTTTACAATATGTACAATTCTTGATACAAATAATTTTATGACTATAATAAAAAATGACACAGAATTGAGAGAAAAAGGCACTTGGCTCTCAAATATGCCTATATACAAGGATCAGACGAAAATGAATTTATTTTTAATGATTATATGATAATTCAAGATTATTTTTTTGTCGGAGAAGGTGGCTCATCCTCATCAGAATCGTCTGATCCATATATAGCTGAAAAAAGAAATAACAATTATGCATATGAAAAACACTCAGTAAGGTGAAAGATGTATGAATAAATAATGCTGAAATATAAAAATTAATTCAAACTCTATAAACTAATAAAATAAACCTCTATTTCAGAACATGACCTAAGCAAAGAATACTTTTTCAGACTGACAAATTCAATTTGGGAAAAAAACTAGGTAAATAACGTCCAAAATACTTTATGAATGAAATAATTATCAATTCTAACTGAATTAACCAATTTTTTTTCTAGTTTAAAGTACATTGTCCCAATACTTGAATGATTCATGTGACAACTAAATTTATAATTAAAATAAAGAAAGCCTGCTACTTATTGATTACCCCCCTGATCACATTTCCAGAGAATTTTTTTTAAAACAGAACACTATTGAAATATTGCATAAAGAAAAAAAAGTTTTTATAACTTTTTGACTGATATATTTCATTCAATATTTTTCTCTAAAAATTAAAATATGAATTTAATTATCAATCAAGAATAATTGATAAACAGTAATTTTAAGCATTAAATATTAAATTCTTACTATTTAATGACTTTATTACAGAAAATACAGCTATGTATCACAAACATAATTTTCTTATGCCACAGTTTGGCTAAAATAGCCATACAATAAGTTTTTATGTAAATCATTTAATTGTGAAATCTAATTATAAGTACCTGGAATAATGGAATAGTAAACTAAATAAAAATCAAATGTTATAAATAATGTAAATCACACCAAAAATGTCATTTGTATTTACTTGATGTTTCTTTTAGCACCAAAGAAAGGCATCAAGAAAATATGAGTTTGGGTTTATGTTTCTTAATGTTAGCCAGATATGTCTTCTTTTTGTAGTAATTATACACAATGTGAGGGTTATTGATGATGGGCTTTATAATTATGACTTATGACAAGGACTTCATTCACTTGATTCCCGCATCAACCAGTTTTGAAATTTAGTTAATACACAGCAATTTGTTATTTTTGATTCCTGATTACACTAAAGACCCATCTCACAAAATAAGACTCAATTTGACCATTGCAATTATGATCATTTCTCATTAAGCATAATTGACCTTAAGATGAATAGGAAGAATTTAAACAAAGAATTATTAATCTGGTCACTTTATATAATCTATGTAATTTAAAAACTATGCATATCATGCTTTTTTATTATTACACAATAGTTAGTTACGAATTTAAGAAAAAATTATTAAAAAAAAAAAAAAAAAAGAAATGTAATATGTCTTACAGGCTATGCCTCCCAATGCACCTTTCAACCTTTTCCTCAGTGGTCCATTATCTTCTGTTGAAGTCTCATTTTCTAAATATTTAGAGGAGGGAAAAAATATAAATGTAGTAACATTTACTTTATAACAATCAAATTAACATATCTAAACAATTTTTCAATCATCCCTTTGATTTTATTGCACACAATTACAGTACTTAGCTCAAGCAAAATATTGCCTTCCGATTTGAAATAATGAACTTAAGGAATTTGGATTTTTATATTCAGATATGTTCAATATCAAAATTCAATTAGTCTAGCTACTGATTATAACTTAAACAGCAGGAAGATACATTAAATTTCACAAGAAAATATGGATCATCAGTTGAGAACATTTTAAACTTAGCTGCAAAAATATTTTGATACAAATCTAAGATTTATTTGTAAATTAAAACTTCAAACATTGTTTATGTTATTTAATAGTTTCCATTGCATTCCAACAAATTTTGTAAAACGGAACATTTAATTTCATTTACGTACTGCTTGTCAGTAAAGTTTATACGAATGTACACTTATCAAAGACGGAATAATCACATTGTATTTCCAATATTCTGTATTTTATTCTAGAATCTTTATGCACAACAAAAATTTTGATATAATAATTAACACTTTTTATTATCTCTATATATTTCAGTCAATCTGAACTCACAACTAGTCTAAATATAAGACAAATTTTCCAATATTTCTATAATTCAAACAATTTGGAGCAAATTTAGCAGGAATTAGTACTCTGCCTGTTCTTTGAACATACTACTCAACAATACTTTCTCAACAAAATACTCTGAAGGCAAAAAGGAATTAAACTTTTAGAGCATTAATATAAAAAAATAAAATTTCCTTTAAAAAAATATTTTGTACTTAATTATTTTAAAACTAATTCAACTCACATTGCTTTACTTTAAAACAAGTTGTGCTCTCTTTAGAGACTTTACTTGAAAAGTTGGCTATTCATTGTAACAAGTTACCTTTTTTTTTAAAGGAAAACTGATTATCATAGATCCATTCATCATTATTCTATCATCAAATATTGACTGGTTAAAATCAATTAGCCATGTAGATATTTAAAACACATCAAAATTGACTCATTTTTGAAAAAATTGCAAAAAATAAAATACCATTAATTTGCAACAAAAATTTTCCCATGTCCTGGTGAAATAAACGATCAGTTTGATTTTGGAATGATGTTTTGTGAGATAAAGATGATACTTCTAAAAGGATGGCAGTTTTAAAATGGTTAATATCTTTTTTAACTAATTGTAATTACAGAATTTAAATGAGCAAAATGGATTCCTCAGATCATTTTTCACTTTTTGGTATGTTCAGCATTTCATGAGAAGATAGCAATCATATGTATCTGTGTGATGCTAACTCGTATTTTTATAGGGTATAAAATGAGCTAACAAAAAATTACTAATTCTTATAAATATATACGTATGTGTAATTTTTGATATGTTATAAATTCAAAGATCATTGTAACTGTTCACTTGAAATCATAAAGGGTCAACAGCAAAGATTTTCTTTTTGGACATGAAAATTTAAAAGTTTTTTTATTTTTGAGTCACAGAATTTGAAATACATCAGATCATATAACGTATCTGAGTTGAAGATTAGTGTTTAAGGATATAATACAACAGAGATTTTGCTACTGACCTCCCTTTTCCTTTTCGTCAGTTGATGGGTTGGAAGTCAAGTTGGTTGGGGGAGGTGGCATGAGTTCCCTATCCTGAGCATCTGACTGCTTACTGGGTCCTCTTCTGGGCGGCAGCTCTGTTGGATGGTTTACATTAGACTCCTGCAAGCTAGAGTGTTAGTACAACAAACAAAAAAACAAGTTAACACCACCAGGAACCTTCTGGAATACCTTCTTTTCAAATGCTTACTGAACATGCCATCAAACAACTGCTCAATCAAATGATTGAGAAAAATTAGTGGCACTACTCATACATTCTTCTGTATTTTGCATTAAATACATTTAAAGAATTCTTCAATTTGAATTTCATTAGTCACACTCATGGAAGGATTCAATTTATTTTCATAGTTCAGGCTTGTTATAGGTTTCAAGTTCAGAATATGAATCTAAGATTTTTTTTTCCAGTCAAAAAATTATTTAAAAGTAATTTGTTCTGCATGTTTTTTTTTTTTCACAAAGACAAGCAACTTTGACATTTGCATGCCAAACTTATCTATAATAAAGATTTCTCAAGTAACTTGAATAATTCTACAAACTTAAGACAAAAAAATGTAAAGCTATTAGAGAAGATTTTTTTAAATTTCTTGAAGCGTAATTTGACAGGATTTTCCTGTTCTTTTTCCAGAGATAAAAACATTTTCATTGTTTTTTTAAAAATTGAAACTAAATATATTTACGTATTAAAATGTTGATTTGTAAGCATGCACAAATAATATACAAATTTCTTCCACAATTTTTCTTTTACCAGATTTGATGAATCTGCCTTCTCATTTTCTTCTAATTCTTCTTCCTTTATAAAACTGTTGAAATACACACACAAAATGCTTCTAAAATAAATCTGGAAAGTTGACTTCTACATATTTAAAATAAATGAATAGTTCTATTCAACAGACTACTGAAAATGTCAATTTCAGTAAATAAGATAAGGAGAAAGATTTACTTCATTCTTAACTGAAAATATATCTGTAATTCAACATGTTTAGGCATTTATAGAAATTTGTCTAAAAATAAAATTCAATAAATCTATTCTGATAAAATAATAATTCTCTTAACATAATAAAAGCCCTATTTTGCTTGTTTCAAAATAGTACAATAATCCAAATAAAAAATATTTTGAATTTAGGAAAGAAAAATTCCAACAAAAAAAAAAAAACCCTAATATATTTTTGGGAAAAAAAAAGGGGTTGTCTTTAAATTGGTTGAATTTCTAGCAAAAACATGATTTCTGATAAAAATAACAGTAACAGAAGATAACCTTGAGACATTTTTTGCATTATGCTTGAGAAAACAATAAGTGACATTCATAAAGACGAATAAGAGTTTGCAGCAAATTTTAAATAAACAAGAACAGCAAGGCTACAAACTCGCAAAAAATCAGAATGATAAGAATAAAAATTGGAAAACAATGTTGCTAATAAATTCAATTTTTTTATTAATATCGCCTGAGAGATCTGGCATCTCATTGTACAAACTTCCCCGCTACTCCAAAGTGAGGACTGAGCGCCAACAGATTTAACAGGCATCAGCCCCCTCTACACTATGGATCTTTAGCAGTACCAAGACTCAAACCCATGATTCAACTACGTTAGTTATAAGTTTGTGACCACAGCCACTCAGTACCACATTGTGTAATTCAACTAAATTACATCAAATTGACGAATGATTACTCATGTTACTAAAAAAATTATGAAAGATGGGATGTTACAAAAAAGGACGTAACAAGAAAGGATAATCCAAAATCAATGGCTCATGTACAATTTATATTCTTTTATATATGTACTATCAGAGGTGGGGAACCCATGGCCTTGAGGCTGCATGCGGCCTTCATAAAAGCTAGCACTTGTATTAATTAGCATTTAATTCTATAGATTACAACAATTTGCAAATCAATGGAATTAATTAAAGAAAGGCTTGAATGTGCACATATGTTTCAATGACTATTTGTGGGCATAGCCAATGGTACAATTCAAATGTTAGAACATCCTCTACTACAACATGGCAACACTACCAGACATGTTATATGAACTCCACACAGAAACTATTTTCATAGAATTATAGTTGTGACTGACTCCTTGTACCTTAAAACATTTTTTCTGCACAAATGGCATTTGAATATTAATGAAGTGTTTTATTAATAAGTTTCTGTTGATTGAGACAACAATTATGTACTAAAAAAAAGACGCTCTCGTGACTTATCATTTATAAACCTGGTAATATGCCGGTGACAGACTTGTCTAGCTATTATTTTACTCGTTCCGTGGTTTTACTAGTACACAGTGTTATTGTATTTCTCTCTAGCAAGTAATTATTTAATATTTAAATCCTTGAATGTTCTTTTAGTGTTTTATGACAAAACAAAAAGATCCCAAATTCATTTCTAATTTCAATGGACAAAGAGTAAGCAAATAAAATTGTTTGTCCAATGTTCAGTCAGTGAAACTACTATCACAAAAGTTAGGACAAACATTCCTAAAAATTCAATAAAGTTGAAGTCTTATAGACACCAAATATAATGGTCTCAATTAGATAATATGAAAATAGCTCTGCAATTAATATTAGATATGTTTTTACAAGTTATTGTTATGCATGTAAGAAAATGCAATGAAAATAAACAAAAATTGCCAGATTTGAATATAAGATGTGACTTAAAACACAACTTTTTTTAATAATTGAAATAATTTTATTTAAAACACATGTTGCATAAAAATTTCAAAGAATTAACTACAAAAAGCTCAGAATCCTTTTTTAAGACAAGATAAAGATAACTGGTAGAATAAAAAGCAACCATGAGAACATATGACAGGAATACTGAATCATTTAATCTTAACCACTTAAAAAAAATGATCAGCAAAAACTCAAAGTAAATTACTGCCTTTTGAACTGTCCTTTAGAAGTCTACAATTGATTCCAAACTGGCAGTAGATTATCTGAACTACTTTCAATAAGATAAGTTCTACAAGCAATTCACTATAAGGGCATACAAAGCACAGCGAAATAAATCAATGAAGATAAAAAAATAAAAAAAAAAAATAATAATAATTAAAATACAACTAACATTTTACATGACCTTGTGGTAATATGCTAAGCATATATATTTTTAAAAAATTTAATGAACTTAAATACCTTTAAATATAATTTATCAGTTTATTGCTGTTTATTATTTAATATAGTAAACAGCATTAAACAGAATAACTCACCAATACGTAGATGCTGTGTTCACTGAAGGTGATACTGAAGCATTCATATTACTATAAAATCTATGTTTCGCTAGCTCAGATTGGGTCATAGGAGGAGGATGTGTAAATCGAGATGGCACAGGATAATTTGTTGGTTCAGTAATAGAGACCACCATTGATGTAGCAGGCATAGAAGGTGGATTTAAATTGGCTGGCTGAAAAAAAAATTCAATGAATTTAAAACGTAAAATTACTTAAGTATTAACTGTCTAATTATAAAAAAAACTTTAACATTACATCGTATTTCGTAAAAAAAAATGTAAGCAAATATTCTTATTATTAAAGTATTAAATTACTATAAATATTACATTATGAAAAATATAAAGAAAAATAATAAGTCTTATAATTGTATAAGTACATAATGTAATACAATAAATATATATATATTTATTAGAGTTTGTGTATGCATGTGTGATGTAGTGTAAAAATTAAAAGATATAAAACACATGAAATTTGGTGCGTTGAAACTGCGGGTTATGATGGTTCGCAACTCAGAGAATTTTTTTTTTACTTAAAATTTGAATTTTTAAGTGAAGTTAAGTTTTTATAACTCTGGCAACATGACGTTACATCTATATATTTGAATGTGATAAATTATTCTTGTAGTTTTTTAGGATTTGTAACACATTATCTATATTAATTTATCATATTTGTTCATTCGTTCTTTGTGACCGAGTTGCAGTTTTTCAACTAAAACCAATAAGAAAAATTCTTTCAATAAATGAATTTTAATTTTGGTAACAAAATTTATGTTTTTACTTCTTTCTTTCCATTGTTGATAAAGCAACCATATCCTAAATTAAGTGCTTAGATTTATATGTTTTAAATAGTTTTTAAACTAAAAACTATATAAACATTATATAATTTAATAATTTATTTTAATTGCTTATAACTTATTGACTAAACTAAGCTCAGTGGTGCAACAGCCCATGAGGGCCAAGGCCTACTGTGTCCATCTAAGCTTTCCTGACCATGGCCACTGATGTGTATGAGATGTTTCAGTCAGGTAGTCAGTCTGATGCGAAAACCCCCAGTGTTTAGTTTCCAAGCAAGTTTGGTATTCATTTATCAACCCACAGAAGGGATAAAAGGCTGAGAATTTATTGACGTTTTGATACAAATTATCCAGTATGTTTGGAATTGTTTATGATTGAGTTGTAATGTTCATTTAATCCTTTGTATCTTTTTCTGGTAATCCTAAAAATTAAATTGGTTTAATATATATTTTTCAAATAAAAACTTTGCTTATTTTATCCATTTTATATTTTCTGATGTACATTTTGTTTGCTTGAATTACTGATGGTAATTTCATTAAAATTGGGCCTTATTTTATCTATTATTTTTTTATTTAAGGTTATGTTATAATTTCTATTTTGGTATACAACAGCTTCATTTTTATTTTATGAATAACACTTTTCTTATACATTATTGTAGTTTGCAATAATGCATGCTGATTGCTTAGATGTTATAGATGGTTTAAAAATTTGCATTCATACAGTTAAGAGTAACATAATATGTGCATGTGTATAAATATAAGTTGAGTCTTCAGAACTGTTTTGCACAGGTTCATCAAATCTGGTTTATTTTAACCATTTGAAAATGCTTTTTGATTTAACTTGCAATGTTTTCTTCCCCCTCCCCCCAATTTAAGGCTGCTTCATGTTCTTATGTTTTAGCAATTTTTTTTACTGACTGCATTCACCTATTTTTTATTTTTGTCTTTAGAATCTAGAGTTTGTCAAAAAAAAAAGTGAGCAATTTCATCTGGGGTATATAACATCAAAAGGAAAAATGAACTTATTGTTAGGAGTAATTGCATCTGTTATCAAACTAAAGTCTGTGTTGGGATACAATGCTGAAAATGCTTTTGTGTTTTAAGGAATGAAAAAGAAATTCTTTGGCTGTTTAACTCATTTTCTTCCCCAAATACTATTTTTATGGCTTTGATTCTCAAAAGGACACAATTTCAGCAAAAGTTGTAAAATACAGACATGATTTAGACTTCACCTCATTGGTTGCTTGAGTTGTCATGGTGTGTAATCAAATAGATTTTCAGTTTCTTGAGGATGAATGTTTTACCAGTACAGCTTATTACAAAGAAAGTAATTGAAGAAAATATGCACACAGAAAAAAACATTACATTGAACAATTTTGAGGAATTATTCAATGCCATTGGAAGGGCATGTAAATTTATTGAAGAAAATCATCTAAATGAAAATAAAAGTGGAGTTTTAAAACAAGGCAAAAATTAAAAAATGATATTTATCATTATTACAGGAAAACAAACGAAAGGGGAGTAAAAGCTTGGCACCAAAACTCTAAGGCTGTTTTTCTGGTTAAAAAAAAATGTTTGCTTTCTCATTTTGCAAAAGTGTTGCAATATTTTTGCTTTTCACCCTTTTACTATTTTTCATTAACCTTTGATAAACATTGCAAATATTTTAGTTTTAACAAAATTTTACAAGAATGAAATTTTTATCCTATAGACGTGTTAAAAGTATAAAATTCACTTAATGCAGTATTTTCAAGTAAACAATTAACATTATTAACAGGGGAATCGCCAAATATGTATTGATACGTGCACAAATACATATACATCTATATACTCATACAAAAAATCCATTAATTACTAATAGTAAAATTATACATAACACTTTCAATTAAATGTAATGCATAATTTTTTAAAAAAATATTATAATACATATTACAATACCTGAGGAGGTGGAACATTGGTGTATACTACAGGTTGAATCTGATAAGCAGGTCTAGGTCTTGCAGCTGTATAGGCAGCAGCAGTAGGAAGAGTTGGCACCACACTGAGAATACTAACTGCGGGAGCAGCAGTACGAGCTAAAACAGGATTAGCTGGCCTGGCAATAATAGAATTGGTATTGGCTACGTAAGTTGGATATGTAATAACAGTTGGTGAAATGGCTGAAATTAAACAGAAATGTTTAAGATTAGAGCACTATTTATAAATACCTACAACAATTCAATTATTTTGCTAATGATAGTTTAAAACAGTCAATTCAGAAAGTTACTTTGTGTTTTCAACCACATATTAACCCCTTAAGTGCTGACAGCTTATATATTTGTCTCGCTCAACTGGTGCATTATGTGCCCAGGATGCATGGACCTATCCTTCTGAAATATGATTATTTTTTTTGCAATGTTATCAGTAAAACTATTCTAAAGGCTTTGGAGTGCAATAAAATGATCTTGACAGTGTTTGCAAAGGATTTACTTATTTCAGAGAAAACTTTGCTTGTTTGCGCCTTTCCTTTTCCTTCCAATACACTACACATTCACAGTTACAGTATTAAAATATGTTCAATGAATGTTAACATAGTTATGGAATTTATTTTTCTTCTAAAAGAAGAAACTATATGATACATAGATAAATTCAAAGCAATAGCATGGAATAATTACTTACCTTGAACAGATACTGGCACAGATGAAACAACAGACACTGGAGATACCAAAGTTGGTACATTGGCATGCATTAGACTTGGAATACCAGTTGTTAAAGTGGTACCTAAAGAAATAACATCTATTTTAGCTAAACTTCAATCAATTAAAAACTCATTTATTATTTTTCAGAAAACTAAATATACAAAGCCAGGAATTTTCCATTTACCTGGAGCAGCAACAGAAGCTGGTATCTGAATTCCAGCAGCAACAACACCTGTACCAGCAGGTAATGTTCCCGGAAGTACAGCGGGTGTTACCATTACTAAAAATGTGGATACATTTATTTTAATAAAAATAAATTAATTAAAAAATAAAATCAGAAAAGTCTTATTTGTAGACTTAAATGTAGGTTCCAAAAATTACTTAAATTATGGAACGTGTTCTGAAAGTCTTATAATATGGGAAAGTTGTATCGGAGGAATAATTATTCTACGATTATACCTCCTTCTTATCTTTCCATTGAAAAATAAAGTACTAATGAAAGTTTTAAATCTTCTTTGTAGACTTAAAAGTAAAGGGTGTTTTTTTAGAGGCATAGAACTTTAAATTGCAATAAAACAACGATGTATTATTCGATTGACATGAATTTTTTTTTATTCGAAAGATAATCTTGTGGTATTACATTTTAAATATGATTTCTGGCATAGGACTACCACGGCTGACTCGGGTGTAGTCCAATCTGGACGTCCAATTTTTGATGACTTTTTCCAACATTTGTGGCCGTATATCGGCAATAACACGGCGAATGTTGTCTTCCAAATGGTCAAGCGTTTGTGGCTTATCCGCATAGACCAATGACTTTACATAACCCCACAGAAAATAG
The DNA here is from genome assembly GCA_019973935.1 of Trichonephila clavipes. Taxonomy (NCBI): domain Eukaryota; kingdom Metazoa; phylum Arthropoda; class Arachnida; order Araneae; family Nephilidae; genus Trichonephila; species Trichonephila clavipes. The sequence continues at coordinate 582,609 of BMAU01020003.1, forward strand.
TCTAGCAGTGTTAAATCACAAGATCTTGGAGGCCAATTCACAGGTCCAAAACATGAAATTAGGCGGTCACCAAACGTGTCTTTCAATAAATCGATTGTGGCACGAGCTGTGTGACATGTTGCGCCATCTTGTTGGAACCACAGCTCCTGGACATCATGATTGTTCAATTCAGGAATGAAAAAGTTAGTAATCATGGCTCTATACCGATCACCATTGACTGTAACGTTGTGGCCTTCATCGTTTTTGAAGAAGTACGGACCAATGATTCCACCAGCCCATAAAGCGCACCAAACAGTCAGTTTTTCTGGATGTAACGGTGTTTCGACATACACTTGTGGATTAGCTTCACTCCAAATGCGGCAGTTTTGTTTGTTGACGTAGCCATTCAACCAGAAGTGCGCTTCATCGCTAAACAAAATTTGCTTATGAAAATTCCGCACAGAGAGAGAGAGAACCATTATTTTCGAAATAAAATTGCACAATTTGAAAGCGTTGTTCAGGCGTGAGTCTATTCATGATGAATTGCCAAACCAAACTGAGAATAAATCACTTGACAGCTGTTAAATCGTTCGCCATCTTGGAAAGTAATGCCAACTTAAACTTCTATACCTGGAAAAAAAACACTCTTCAGGTTCCAAAAATTACTGAAATTATGGAATGTGTTCTATAAGTCTTATAACATGGGAAAGTTGTATTAGAGGATTAATTATTCTGCGATTATGCCTCCTCTACTTATCTTTTCCATTGAAAAATAAAGTGCTAATGAAAGTTTAATATATGTCTTAGTAGTTATGGCATTATATGCACTTAAATGTATACAAATTTTGCGTAATGCCATTATCAAGGAGGACTCTTTTTTAGTTTAGAAACTTTTAACACAGTAAGATTATTAAATTATTAATTTTATTATTAAATAACAGATCAAAATTTAAAATTTTTTAACTAAACAAAAAAAATTAATTTACAAAAATTATTTTAAAAAGATGCATAAATATTCCATATTTTGAAGCATATATCAATAAGATACATATAGAGGCTTAAAATTAAAAAGAAAAAATTTATACAAATGTCATCAGAATATTTTAAAATAGAAATTAATATCTTGCTACAGAAAATATCACCCACATGAACCACATACAAAATTTAAAATGCTTAGATAAAATTAATTAACCAAACATAAAACCCTTTACTAAATAACATTAACATTTTTTTAAAAAAAAACCAACCTTGATTTTGGTATGCAACCGGTGCAGCTTGAGGTAATACAATAGAAGCTAATGGCTGCAGTACAGACTGTTGTTGTGTCTGTTGCCACTGAGCAAATTCAACATGAGCCTAAAATTTAAAACAAATAAATAATTAATGTCTTTTTTTATAATGCCCAATAATTATTGAAGGGATTAATAAGGAACAACAATACAAATTATTTATTACCGTTTCTACTAAGTTTATTGCTAATGCTTTTGCTGCTTGAAGGCCCTCAGGTTTTGGATGCCTGGATGGGAAATATATATATATATGGATATACATTTTTATGCTCAGATAATTTAAAATTATTTTGAATCAATAAAATCATTTCAAACATAACTTTTTAAAAATCTTATACAGTTTTTCACTTTTAAAACTATGCAAATTCTTTGCTATATCATAAAAATAATAATAAATGCTTTTTGAAAACTTAGAAGGATAAAAATTTGATTATCTATTCTAATATTTCTAAAGACTTATTTTCTCTCTCATTCCTAAACTGAAAATTAATGTAAGTTAATTATTTAACATATCAAAATACAATATTCAATCTGCTATGCTAAAATTGGAATGCACCTTCACATAAAAATACAACTCATAGTTTAAAATAAAATAAAAAATATTCCAAAAATGTGACTTTATAATGCTGTTTATGGAATGGAGGAAAGAGAAGATATCTCTATGTTTAGATTGTTCCTCATGTTAGGAAGCAAAGAATTATATAAAAGTTGGTACAAAATAAAGAGTGTTTTTTTTCCCAGGTATAGAAGTTTAAGTTGGCATTACTTTTCAAGATGGCGACCGATTTAACAGCTGTCAAGTGATTTATTCTCAGTCTGGTTTGGCAATTCATCAAACGATCATCAAGCAAGGCGTAGATTCGTCGAATGGGCCCAAAACGAGATTGCTGTTGTTCCTGATTTTCATAAGCGAATTTTGTTTAGCGATGAAGCGCACTTCTGGTTGAATGGCTACGTCAACAAACAAAACTGCCGCATTTGGAGTGAAGCTAATCCACAAGTGTATGTCGAAACACCGTTACATCCAGAAAAACTGACTGTTTGGTGCACTTTATGGGCTGGTGGAATCCTTCTTCAAAAACGATGAAGGCCACAACGTTACAGTCAATGGTGATCGGTATAGAGCCATGATTACTAACTTTTTCATTCCTGAATTGAACAATCATGATGTCCAGGAACTGTGGTTCCAACAAGATGGCGCAACATGTCACACAGCTTGTGCCACAATCGATTTATTGAAAGACACGTTTGGTGACCGCCTAATTTCACGTTTTGGACCTGTGAATTGGCCTCCAAGATCTTGTGATTTAACACCGCTAGACTATTTTCTGTGGGGCTATGTAAAGTCATTGGTCTATGCGGATAAGCCACAAACGCTTGACCATTTGGAAGACAACATTTGCTGTGTTATTGCCGATATACGGCCATAAATGTTGGAAAAAGTCATCGAAAATTGGACGTCCAGATTGGACTACATCCGAGTCAGCCGTGGCAGTCCTATGCCAGAAATCATATTTAAAATGTAATGCCACAAGATTATCTTTCGAATAAAAAAAATTCATGTCAATCGAATAATACATCGTTGTTTTATTGCAATTTACAGTTCTATACCTCTAAAAAAAACACCCTTTATTATACAATTTGTTTAACTAATATAATCTGAGAAAGCTTTCAAACAAAAAAGAAATTTCTAAACTAAGTGGGGAGTAAAATGACAAAAAATATGTAATAAATATTTCCAATTATTTATTCAAAGCATTTATGATATGCATAATTTACTTATTATAATAAACAATTCAATTTTACTAATTATATCAATTCTTTATTTCAAAACTTTGATTATACGAGGGCAATTCAAAAAGTAACCGTCGAATCGCTGTAAAAAACAAACCAAGACATAGAAGAAAAAAATGTAGTTACATATCAAAGGTACATCTCTCCTCTAGTTTTCAACATAGTCTAACCCATTATTCAAGCACTTCTCGCATCTTTTACCGATTTCTTCTGTATAAAAAGTGGCCGCCTGCGACTTAACCCAATGTGTCCCAGCGTTTTTAAGACACAGCTTGTTCCCGTGATTGCTTCATATAAAACTGTGGTTTGTAAGAGATGTTTGGAAAGTGTTCTGAAATGTAAAAGATTGTGAAAGCTGAGAGTTTTTTTTGGCCCAAAGAAATCTTATCACACCTCACATTTCGCAAGGTTTTCAATGGCGGCACACATTGTCACGTTATAACTAGCAAACTCTTGGCTCTACGACACTCTCACTCGCCCACTGGAAGCTTACTGAATCAGAGATTACTCGTGCATTCGATGGAGGGCGTTCCGAACCGTACTTCCAGCGCCACGCCCAAACGGAGGTTTGTTTTCAAATTGCCCTCGTATATTATACAACAGTTTTACTGACTCAATAAATAAGAATAAAGTTCCAGGAAACACTAACAAATAATTAATTTACAAGAAAAATTAGAATAAAATCCTAACAAATGCATATAATATATAAACAATAACAAAATCCAGAAGGGAAAACTAAAAATCCTTACGTTATATGTATGTACAGAGGTTCAAAAGCTTCTCTCCCAGATGTGGGTTCAATGAAACCTGAGCCCTTGCCCCTTAATGTAACTGTAGCACCAGTTTCAGTACGGATATGTTGCAAAAATGAACCCTAAAATACAGTGTAATCACATTATTGAGTACATTTATGATTACTAACATATAAAATAATTTACTATGAAAATGTATGCAATCAACTTACACCTGGGCCCAAAATTTTCTCTCTTACTGGGTAATCAGAAGGAGCCTGTTCCAAGCCAACAAAGACCTTGTCCTGAACAAAATGTGACTGAAAAATTTAAAGAGGAATTTAAATTGTCACAAAGATATAAGATTGGAAAAACAAATATTAATCAACTTAAACCTACTACTCAGTGGTGTAACGTCCACCCTCGCATCGCGGGGCGGGGGGCAGGCTTCTAGGGGGCCAAAAGCCTCACTGATGCCAAGTACATAATCATTTGTAAAATTTTGTTTGGGGGCCCAAAGCTTGAGTTTGTAGGGGGCCCTAATATTCTCCGTTATACCACTGCTACTACTATAAAACTTAAGTTTAAAATAACCATATCATATCACCCCTAACCTTATTCTCTATCCATCCCAAGATAAATTCTATGTTGGTAACAAAAAATATATCAACTCTACATCCCTTGATTTCATGATCTTGCACTTTGATTTTCAATAAGTGAAAATTATTTCTGGGAAAATTCTTTAATATGGAGCAAGTTGTACAGGTCATAAATTTACTTTTTGAGTCTCTTGTATACAAAAATGGTTTTTCCCCTATCTAACAAAGTAAATATAGATGTCCTTTAATTCTAGGTATATGTAACTATTGTCATAAATAATACAAATGTTAAAAAAGATGATATCTCACAGTTGCTGGAATAGAAGAAATTAAGAAAAGACAATTAGCTGTAAGAAATTAAAATTGGTCTTGAAATTATTATTCTTTTACAAATTCAACACTATAAATCATTCAAAAACCAAAAAAATTCAAGAAATTAAGAAAACTTTTTTAAAAAATGTATCATTATTTCCTTTTATTACATTGTTTAAATTAAGCCTAATGAGTCAAAACTGCTATTAATAATTAGGCTTAGAAAAAGAAAGCTCAAAAGTTCTATAAGATTGAGAATGTAAGAGTTTCAAATGGTAGGATAGTTTGATTAATTAATTACAATTCAATTTTTAAAGTTTTTCCTAAAACAAAAATAATATTTTCATTTAAAGAAATTAAACCTCCATTTTGTTATTTTTTTTTCTAATGATTCAATGAAAAAATAGGGATTTTATTCCATTGTTTCGAAGGGAAACTGAAAAATTGGATACATTAAAAATAAAGCTTTTGTAAAAATAATACTCACCCCAGAAGAAACGTGATTACTTTGGAAACCAGAATTAGCATTGCCATTAGTACAATTTGAAGGATAAGTTACAACACCAACTGTTGGACTTTTAGGAACACCAGAAGTTAAAACTTCATGGTCAATTATTTCTTGTATCCTCCTGATAGCAACTGAAAAAAAAAGTTAATTTAAAAGTGATGTTTGAATATTCTTTATCAGTTGCTTTTGATAATCAGTAATTCTTGAGCTGCATTAAACCATTAAAATCTTCAATGGAATTTTTTTTAATTGTACAGCATTTTCTTATACAGACAAATAAGCTTAAGTCAAAAACCACATACTTAGGAAATAGATCGTGCTGTTTCAACATCAGTGTTGTACAATTGTATCCCCAAGAGTGCAGGGGAGTTATATGTATAACAGGAAAGGGAAGAGCTTTTGAGAGATTCAGAGAGTTAAATTTGTGAGGTTGTTATGAGGTGAGATAATTTAGGTTAAGTAGTTATTTAGAGAGAGTTAAGTAGGTAAAGTTATTTGTAATTAAAGAGTGGTAGTTAATTTAAGATAGTGACATCACACAGCCATACCATCACATATATCTTTTTTGTATAAAAACAAACATTCTTTATTAAAAAAATTAAATGCGAATATGTACGAAGCAAATTCTAAAATTCAATCAAATTGATTTTGCATTTATTGTTTAACAGGTTCAAATATAAGCAAGAAACTAATTTGATGAATTAGAGGGAACTCAATCAAAGAAAGAACTAGATTTATAACGTTATTCAAATTGATTAACATAAATTTCTTTATGCAATAAGTACAATTTTTCCACAACAGGAAAAAGTATGAGCACCATAAACGAATTTTTAATGCTTTCTATTAAATTGCAAGGTAATATTTTGAAATTATAAATCAAATCTAACCTAAATCAATAGTTTAATTATTGCTTAGCATTAGCGGTTTTTTACTTCATGAAATTTTATGCATTACAGCACATGAATCAATTTCAAAAAGTTTCATAAATAAAAGTCTTATAGAACGTGCAAATACAATATTAGATTTAAAAAATATTTTTTTTACCTTCATTTTTTAAAGCATTAAAAATCAACTAAATAAAATTAAATAAAATGATTTAAGGTATCCGACTACCCTAAAATCGGGGATTTGAGCAAAAATTGACAATTTTTTTTTAATGAATCTATTTTGTAGACTTAATAGCTTTATAAAATTACCAAGTTTTTTATCTTTTGTTCACTCGAATAAAAGTTACAACTGTTTAAGTAAAAGCAGATGACACTTTCGGTTGGTAACTGCCGACCAGAAGTGGCATTCTGAAACCAAAACTGAAAGTTTTTTGGTTTCTTTCCACTTCTTCAAAAATATATTTTTAAGTAAAGTATATTTTAATATTTTGTTTAAACACTGTTAAGAAGCCTCACTTATTTTTCTTTATAAAATGAGTTTTCACATCTGGCAATTTCAGGATATATTTGTTTATTTACTGCTAACTTTTTCATTCTAGTTTTAACTGAAATAGATTCATTTTGATTTTCGTATTTGATAAAATTGCTTTTTGATTATTCTTTAAATTTCTGCCATGGGACATGGACAAAAGTTACGTCAGAAGAAGCAAAAGTTTAATGGGAATTTCTGCACTGCTCAAAAGAAAGTTAATGATGGAAGTATTAGTTCAGAAAATTTGGGAAGAGCATTGGTTGTTTCATTGTGAAGGGATTTTCAAAGGTTGAAGATGAAAGAATTGTCGACTCGGAGAGACATTCATTGCCAACTACAAAAAACAAGAGAAAACAAAAAAAGAAACGAGCCCTTACAGTAGTCATATATGATGTGTAACATCTGACATGTTATCTTAGTAAATACACAAGAGTAACTTATATCCTGAAAAAAATGAATTGGGTATGATTGGAAATAATTTTCTATCAAATAATTATATCTTTAATGAAAATTTTATTTAATTAACACAAGGAGTAATGCAATCTTTTTTATCAAAAATAATTATTCTTGATCAATTTGGGAAAGAGTGGATATATATGATATGATAACTAAAATATGACACACATACTTGTGATTTCAAAGTATTTAAAAACCATTGAGAAACAGCATCAATAACATTACCAGTGTTAGTTGTCGAAACATTTTGATTTGTGTTAATTTTGAGCTTGAATTCATCATTCAAAAAAGCTATGAACGGCTCAGATTTTGGCAAACTGAAACTAAAGTTAAAATCACCCCTCAAAATCATGGGAAGCGAGTGATAGTTTTCTTTAAAAGAGCAGAACCACCTTCGGTATATGGTAAAAGTACAAAATGCAGGAAATCTTTAATTTTTTGTACGTTTGATTTCAAGAAATGTATGCGACCACCGAAATCACTGTCCGTTTTCAAATAAGCATTCTGCCACACATGTCCCCCAATATCATTACTAACAATACCCAATCCACTTGTTTGACGATAAGTAATGTACATATGAGGAGTCACAACATGCAATTTTTCTGTTTGCGATGGATCACAACACCAGCTGCTCTGCAGCCCGGTCATTTAAACTGTACGCAGTAATCAAAGTTAGGTATCGAAACACGTTTGCCACTATCTAACCATGTCTCTGAACACATGAGTAACAAACATTTTTATGAAATAACGTCGTCGAAATCTGTTTGGTGAGCCCTTTGACAGTTGAGGGTAAGGATCGCAAGTTTATCCTGGGTGAAGTCTAAGACTTGCTGGTATGTGCGAAGTGGATTTAGAGTATCATTGGGTGGATGACCAGAGTTTCTAGTTCTTCCGAGCTATAACTTCTTATCTTTAGGATTTTGAGTGACTGTGACGAATTCACTCATGCCCTTTATTAATAAAAAAAATACTTAAAAAGTAAAATATACTTATATGAGAGTAAAAAATTAAAATTTAAAACTACTAAAATGCTTTAAGTGCTAGAAAAATATCTTCAAAAACGGTGCAAGCACTAAAAATGAAAACAAATTTCGATCAGTGGGTGGGCGAGGTGAGGCCTGACCAATGGGAATGCAGCTTAGAACTCAGTCGTTGTCGAAATGAGAGAAACATTAAATTATTTGAAATAAAAAAACAGCTTTTTTAAAAGCTAATAAAAAATAAAATACATTTTGAAAAAATAGGAAAGAAAGTGTAAATTTAAATTTGATCTGGATAAATAATTTTCCAGGGTAAATTAAAGTGATTTAAAGTTCCTGGGAATCGAACCTAGGGCGATTCATTTCAAGTCAGTTACTATAACCATTAGGCTATGAAGGCTTGGGGAAGGAGTTAAAGTAAGCTTTTAAGTTGGGTGAGAAGAGTGAAATAAATTTAATTAAGAATTTTAACTGAAGAGAGGATCCGAAAGAATATAATTGGGTTTGTTAAAATTAGGATCAGGGATATATTTTTTAATATCCAAGATCGAAGGATTATTACAGTTATCAATTTTTTGAAGGTAGTTGCTAATTTTTCGATAAATTGTCTGATAGACATCATTTTGCTTGCGGATCTGAGGTCCTCATTCCTCATGAATCATTGAGCTTTTAATATTTGTCGGAGAATGACGCTTTGTGAAACTTCAATTTGATTAATATGAATTTTAGCTGCATGTGCCCAGATTGGCGTAGCATTCTGGTTAAAACTGGTCGTAGGATTAGTGTAGATAAGCAATTTATGTTTTCTGTTCTAATATAAAGATTCTTGCAATTAAGGGGTAGATTTTACAGACCGATTGTGAATTTAGAGTCAAGCGCTCGAGTGCTTGATGGCTACTAGAGCTGTACACCACCACGCACTCTCGTTGGTCAAATCAAATAGCGCACCCTTACGTCACTTCCTGTTACACACATCCGTCCCTTTTCGTGAAATCACTTCAACAAATATCCAGCAAGCGAGAGGAAAGACGTTACACATCAAAAACTCAGAGGACCTAGTAAAAGGAAATGTGCATTATTTGAGAAAAAGGAAGGTGTTACGTAAAAATTTGGGGAATTTTAAACCTGTAAGTAAGTATTAATATTTAGAAAAAAGTTTTTCAAACTTTAAAATCTGTTATTCACAAAATGTGTTTTTTCAGAAAATGTTTAAACAAGGACAAGGATTGCTGAAAAAGTTTTAAAATAATTTATTGAAATTTTCGTGTATGTTTTGTATAATAGTAGAATTATTTTGATCTTCAGATTTTTAAATCACTGCATTATTACAAAATTTACAGTCCCTTATGTGAACATAACCATTGTTTTTTTAAGCAATTTTGTATAATAACCAAGATTAAGTGCTCTATTTTACGTAAAAATTAAAATATCTCTTATCCTGAAGATCTCTTCAAACATGAATAACAAAGTAACATATCAAAATTGAGGATTTGTTCATAAAATTTTTGTACAGAGCAAGTCCCGTTTACGTAATTTTTTGTAAATTTTCACCAGTACTTTCCTATTTTAATAATATTTTTTTTCTTTTTTCAATTTTAAGATTTTTTTCGTAAAATATATCAAATAAATCTAAAAATCCTCATATCTCCAATTTTTTTAAAAAAAGTTGTTAGAAGTAGTCGGATACCAAACACAATTCAAATATAAAAAGTAAAACAAAACAAAAATTACCACAATACCACAAATTTTTTAACTTACCTTTAACGGCATCATAATTAGAAGCTTGAACATTCAAATACAAGGGACGGCACCTAAATAAATTATAATGAGAAACTGTATGCAAACAAATACATATTCTAAATTCAGATTAAGTGAAAATCGGAACTTACTCTGGAGTAGCAATATTCTGTCTTTCTTCTGGTGTCATATATCTACCTCTGGTTGAAATTGCTGCTCCACTGTGTTTGCATATCTATAATAAATTAGAGACATTGAAAAAAAATATTACATCACCAGAAAGAGCAATGTATTAAAAATGTAAACTTAAACAAAAATGAATAAAAATAAGTGCAATAAAAAGTATTTTTGGGCTCAAAGCTTTGAGGTTAAAATATTACCATTTTTTTTTTGGAATATTTACGGGTTTTTTTGATAAACTTTATGTCTACCAGACAATGACCCTCATTTGGTTGTTATTTTTGATAATTATCCGACGCTTTATTTAAATAGAGATCCTCCCCAAAAACTTGACGAATAAAATTAAAGAAGAGTTTAGGAAAAATAGTATTCAGTAATGAACAAAAGAAGTTAAGCAATTGAGCCAATTTGACACTGAAAATGAATCGTACAATTTTATGAAAAAGTACTTCCTCAAAAAACACTATTTACTGAATATAGCACAATGATGTGGAAATATAATTTGAATACAAAATACCTTTTAGCCCTTTTACATTTTCTAGGACAAAAAACCTTTAATAAATATGTTTATTGGATATCCCTGGGCTGGCCAAGGTCGATTCAGCCTTTAATCCCTTCAGTGGATTGATAAATGAGTACCAAGCTTGCTTGGAGACTAAAAACACTGGAGGTTTTGCTTTAGACTGACCCCCTGATCGAGAAATCTGCTCATGCACCTCAACACCCAATGGTCATGTATACTGGGATCAGCACAGTAGACCCTGGCCTTCATGGGTTGTTGCGCCACTGAGTTTGAGTTTATGTTAATTAGATACGAGGATGAATAGGAAAATATTAAAACATTAACATTATACAAGAATAGGATCTTAATTAGTTGAATAACACAAAATGCTACACAAATTATATTTTGATATCAATAATACATATTTAAAAATACTATTCATTTCTGTTTGAGTTAACATCTCTTGCACAAAACATAAAATTAAAAATCTATTTTGTATAAAAGTGAAGAATTGTGTACACATAAGTATCTTGTAGATTTCACACATTCATTCTTATTAATGGATTAAAATCTAAAACCACACAAAACCATAAAGATACTTTATGTGTCTGAAAATGTTTGGATCTTATTTTTTAACATTGGGTAAATTAAGTCTTAATGGCTCACAAGGATTTAAAAAAAAAATGGAGAGGAAAAAGATGTAGATGGGGAGGATCTTTCACTATTAAAATCTTAAATGTTAGAATGGATGATGACCAATTCAAATTTTAAAAAGTTAGAACTTGGTTCACAGTAAATTTAAAACTAAAATTAATAAATCTCAGTTTTAAACAAAAATTCTCACTTTAATTAGAAATTCATTAAATAACTTAACTAGACTACATATTTGCTAAAACTTTGTTAATAAATGATAAAACAATTACTTCATCTTGCATATGTCCCCTTGTTAAAAGATTCCTAGCTTGGAGAGGAGCATCATTTATGTCAATTTCTGCTGTAACAAGATCACCAATGGCTTTTGTTCTGCTACCAATAAAATTATTTCCAATCTACAAATGACAAAAAAAGAGATGCATATACATATAATATTAATACATAAAAAAATAAACAGAAATACACCATTAATCTTCTTAAAAAAATAGACAGAGAAATATACTACACACTGGGTAAAACAGCAAACAAATACAGAAGATTTGAAATTACATATAAGAAATTAAAAATTTATCAGGAGTAGATATTCTTTTGCAATAAACTAAATACTTTTTAAAATATTTTCCAATAGAAAACACATTTTTTCATCCTTTGACAGAACTTTGCTTAGTTCTTTATTTAACAAAACAAGAATGCCAAGAGCTTTAACTTCAGTTAATTTCACAATATTTCTTTGAAACCCATTCCTTTGAAGAAGTTCAATTTATAAATGGAACTTGATAGGTAATTCCTTCTTTTCCCCATGGAAAAAAGCATATTTCAGACAGTCAGAAAAACTACACTAAACAAGTGTACAAACTACACTCTTGTACATTAAACAAACCTTTCCCTTTGAAAAAAAAAGAATCTGGAAAAGACAGGAAAAAAACAGAATCCTTTTTTCAAACTGAAAAAAAAAACTGGAAGTAAAATAATATTTGAAAATGCTCCCCCCTTTTTTTGCAAGACTGTTTGAAAAAGTAACAAGGACATAAATTAAGAATTGAATCTACACAGATTCTTTCCTTCTTTAGGTAATGCTAAACATCTGATATTGAAGATTTGACATTCGACTATTAGATTTCAAACCACTAACACTATTATCTTGACATACAAGGTTCTTCTATGAGCTAAAGTAAGCTTTAGAAAATGCAAAAAGTTTATTTCTGGATTTAACTAATAAAAAATTTTCCCCAAATCCATATCAAACTATTTTCATTAATTTTTTTGTTATAATTGATACAAATTTGTACATATTTCTATGCTACAATTTAACATTTTAAGACTGATGAAACTACTCAATAATAATTAAGAGTTAATAAGCAGAAAATTGAATTATAAAACAATTCTATAATTCATAAGGAATTTATAACATTTTATTTTACATTTTTAAATATTTCAGGCAACAATTTACCTTATATTAAAAGACACTTTCTCTAAAAAAATATTACATCGTACATAGACACCTAAAACAGCATGCAAAAATAAAAAAGGCGCTTATGTATTAGCGTCACCGCAGCAAAATTTGCACCATGTGAATCATGCCATGATATCAAAACCAAAAGATTCTTATGTGCTTTATTTGAAAAAAAAACTAATCGATCAGATTTATGTGCGGAGCATCTATTTGATAGCCCCTCTCTACTTCATGTTTGCTCTCAAGATAGCTATGGAGTTCTCTCTCCTACTAGCACAAAAAACTTCTCTTTTGTACTGGATTACAAGACTCCTTATGTCCAAGGACATTGGCAGACGTAACATAAAAAAAAAAGGAAAATGTTGCAATTCGTGTGGCACAAATTTGGTAGTAGTGATGTTAATTCATAAGCACCGCAAAAAAAATTTATTTACCTTTGGTTTTATTTGTGAAGGAGATAGTTTCAGTTTTCCTTTGGCTATCAGCATGGCATTAACTTTTGCAGCAGCTTCTGCTGCAGCTTCCAAACTACTTTTACTCATTCTAAATTTTTAAAAATGTAAAAAATTAAAACTTAATACTGAAATAAATCTAAAAAGATTAAAATCTTACTTAACAAAAACAAACTGATACATTATATACATTTATACATATATATATGCATATATATATGGTACTTCCAACAATGCAAACATTCAAGATAACTTCTCAAGTTAGCAATCACAATTTTACATGCATCACACACGCAGAAATGGCAGCCATGTGCTTCATTTCATATAATGTCCCCAATATTATTGCGATAATATGTAAGTACTATATATATTTGTATATATACTTGAAGTAGCACACAAATTATGCGAGAAATTTTTTTAATATAATTATTTAAAAAACAGACCAATATTAAAAAAATTATCATTAAGATTACAGATTAGGTATTAAAGATGTTATCATTTCACTGAATATCTAATTTACAAGATTTTATCAGGGCAGAATATTTCTGTTCACTGAAATACAAAACAATATATGCAATGTAATATATGAAACAAAAATAACTTTTCATAGTTGTAAAAAAAAATGGAAATTCATTGTATAATAAACACAATATTATTAAAAGTTTCAACATATAGAACAATGATAAGAAAATAATGAAAAACTCGCAACCTAATGTAAAAGTATACTGTACTACATGTCCAAAAGATTTGAAGTTACTTTCCAGCTATTATAAAACCAAACACTATTAGGAATGCTATTTTCAAATATTGTCAACATTAGTGCCATTTTTTTATTATACTGCTAGTTTCTTTCCAAATGCTAAAATGACAAAGATTTGCAGGTGAGTGAAGAAGGTGCAATCAGTTTTTTTCACCAATAGAAGGAGATTTTGCTGTGACAACTGTTTTTGACTAAAAAATCATACCATGTGGTTTGAAGTAGGTGAGAAGCAACACAAACGAGTCATTGGCTATTGGTCTAAAGTTGATTTTTGTCAAATGAACTGTTTCTTAAGTTCTAGGATTCTGTTTACAGAAGTTTACACTTAATTAACTTATCAACAAATAATTGACAGCATTGACAAATCACAGAGTTGATTTGTCAGCATTGTTATAGTTTTAATGACAGAGAGAAGGATTTTATCAAATAAATTAGAGTATGTTAATAATATCATCAATGTTCTTATTGGCAACAGCTTAGAAACGCAATCACCAACCCATGGTAGTGAAAACCTATTTGTAAGCTAAAATGAAATACTGAGTATTAGTTGGCAACTTAAAATAGGTCCTTAAGTTATCAAATATATATATATATATCATGACAGTGGTGTGCACAAGGAGTTTCCAGGGGAGGGTCCAGGGTTGAAAATCAACCATTCTCATATCATACACCACCAAATATATTCCTTATTCTTTTGGTTTTCCATTGTCAGGAACAAAAACAGTAAAAAAATAAATTAGTGAAGAAATAATTAGCATTAAATAATAAAATAAATTATGGGGAAAAAAAGTCAATTACATGTTACATACTATATACATAGGATTATAGTCAATCAAAACCATAGGGGAGGGGGAATATCCAGACACGTGGATCCCCTTTTGTATGCCACTGTTTCATAACAGTTAATAAAAGAAATTTGCCAGAATAAAATTTTTACCAAACCAAAAAAAAAAAATTGCGAAATTGAAAAGTCTGGTAAAATCCTAGGAGAGCCCACACCCTTGGCGACAAACCGAAAAAAGCGCCAAGCCAGAACAAGAAGGCACCAAGCAAAATCGCCAATGTCGGCAAGGAAATATAGCAGGATAAGGTGGATGCGTAATTAAAATACATGTAAACAATACAGAAATTAAACATTTAAGATAAAAAATATAAAAACGCTTACTTTCTTACAGCTCATTTTTTTTTCCGAGTAGAGAGTACAGTGTAACAGATTCTAAAAAAGCCTTAAAGGTCTCATCGTTAAGCGAATGATCGTGTGACCGCCGCCATATGTATTCTGCAAGGTAATAGTCGAACATACATTCTGGCGTGGCTGGTACGATTTTGAAGAAAGATTTTTATTGCCGATCATTACATTTAGGACATTCATAACTCGAAGCAATCAATCCTTTTTTCATACACCATTCAATCAATTCTTTCTTACCTTTCCCATTCAACAAAGTAAAAAATTCTAAAGTATACTCCCTCACACACGCAGCCAGCCCGGAGCCCAACAACAAAATGAAATTCGAAATGCGCGCCCACAAAATACGAAAATGCTAGAAATAGTTAGGGTTGCCATATGCAGTGTTTAAATGTAGGGTTACCAAGATGGCGCAATTATCGCCAGCCAAAGTAATTCGCGCCAAGGGTGTGGGCTCTCCTAGGAGTTAACCAAGTCTTTATATTAAATGATCACTACCATTGTATTAGCGATGCACAGTTACAAAACTACAGTTTCATGTTGAACAAATTATATCATAACTAACAAAACATGGAAACACGAAAAACTCTACATACACATAAAATAGAAGACTTGCATATTTACATTTAACATTATCAAGACAAGAATAATTAATAATAAATCTAACTATATATTTATGAAACAAATTTTTAAAATAGGAAGGCATACATAATAGAAACCATTACAAAATAATAAAAATCAAATTGTATTTCATAAAGTAACTTTTTTCTGCATTAGAAAATATATACTACATATTTCTTGATAATTTTTGTTCTATAAAAATTATTCTAAATGCTTTTTATTTGCTTTAGTATGCAATCTTCGAACTAATGGTATTTCATTTATTTCCAAATATACCATAACACAAACAGTAAAATCAGTCAAATGTATATAAATTTAAGACTTTGTATTTAGTATACTTCATATAATTACTTCACATTCAGCAAAAACCGCTTTACAGAAAATTTTGAAAAAATTACAGAAATTGATAAAAATAAACATAAACAATGACAAACAATTCACAAAAAATAGATCATTAAAAAGTTGCAATAAGAATTCTAGGTGCTAGTTTGATATCAAAGGGCACGCGCCAAGTTGTTGATTATAGATTCAATAATACAAAATCTATCATTCGTGTATATATTCATATATAAAACACATATATTCATGTATATAAAAATACCATTTGTGTCATAAGTTCCTCTTCAAGTAAATAGATAAATTTTTATGAAATGGTGTTTGATGAATTACACAGATCACGAAATACCATTGTTCAGATTAACAAGGGGAATAATATAACACGGGTAGGAAAATTCATAATAACACAACAAAAATATTTTCTAATTTAACGTACAACGCTTTTAAAAAATGCATGTAAGTACAATTCATTCTAGAAAATATAAATACATTCACCACGTACTTAATAGTTTTTTAATGCATATAAATAAATTTACTGATGTATGAATGCAAACTGCAACCTATTATTGATTGGGATATTTTCATTCAAACTCTGTAAACACACACATAAATGTTTTTTTTTCTTCTCATGAAAAAAAATTTATTTTATCAAATAACGAGGACAACACAAATAAAAAAATATATTCCCACTAACTCTCCGTAAAGTGCAGTACGAAATTTTTTCAAAAAAAATGACGGTGGAGAGCGGAAGTCCATAATATTGAATGTTTATAGTGGCAACAAAAAGAAGTTAGTTTGCCCACCGCACTTCATGCAACACAAGGGTTATTGGAGTGAGTGAATATTAAATTCGCACTGTTCAGCTAGCTACACGAGGGCTTTGGGCGACGACCTCGTAATTTTCAACCATGGTCAAGTGACGAGGACGACACATGAGCTGGCAACCCCTCTCCTAACTACCACACCACACCAACGAGAGGACGTTTGAGGACGGCAGGTATGGTCATGGCCGTGGCGTCATCCTCATCATTTGACCATGGTTCAAAATTACGTGGTCCGTCGCCAAAACTCCTCGTGTAGCTGAACACAGTGCGAAGTTAATATTCACTCACTCGTGGCCATAATCCCTCTGTAACACAACAAGCTGAGAGAGGCTCAAAGAAGACTCCGATGAGGATTAAGGAAGTTGGGAGCCCTTGGCGTTAAAAGGTTTGAGGCCTATGGGCTCAAGAGTCGAAAAGCTAAAACGAGAAAATATTCGCTGATCTTAAATTCTCAAAAGAAAATGTATTGCTAATATTAAAACTCAACGCAAAATCTTAACTGTATTTTAAAAAATTAAAAACCTTACTAAAAAGCTTACAATTTTGCTAAAAAATTTACTTCTTGATTTCTCTTTGGTAAATTCATCAATTATTTTTGCCGTATCTATTTTGTCAAAAGT